>OZ010588.1:61227117-61379617 GCA_963932145.1 Acanthosepion lycidas
CTGAGAGATTCTTCTCAGTTATCAAGTGCTTCTCTCAGGTCGTTGTAAATGGCCAGTCTTCTGAAAGCCATGTGATCAAGGCTATCTCCTCGGTCTTACAATTTTTCTGCTTTTTATTAACGATCTGCTCAAGACATCCTCAGATCATTAGCAAACATATATACTTATGATTCCACAGTTTACTGCTACTCTGGGAATTATTATCCTCACGTTGGAGGAGACATGACCGTGTAAATTCTCAGCCAGCCACTTCTGGGTCCCGTGGATCATATGGGAGGTTGTAGGGTACTGGTAGAACAGGTATGAACACCCTCTCGATCACCATATCCAGAATCTCATTTTCTGACGCCCTGTGGAAAGTCAGTATGTTTGATCATCATTACACTCTGCTCCCGGAACCTTCATAGATGCCGTGAAATAGATGTACATTCCCATAGCTATGTCCATGATCATGTTTACAACAGAAGATAAGACATCTGTTGACAGGAGACGTTTTCCTGCAATAAGTGCGTCACTGCTAAATACACTTGCATGTGAATACCACTATTTAAATCTTACAAAAGTGATTGTCGTTTAAATGTCTGCAAAAAGAAATCAGCAACTTTGTCTAGAAGAGATGCATGTTGAAAAGAAACACTTTTGAAAAAAAATGAACTCTTGACATTAAAAATCAAAATAAATTACAATGACCAAAAACTGAATTACCCTTATACAGATATTTTTTCTACAAACCAAGTAAAGTCATTGTGTCACCTATTTTTTGTAATCATCAAAATAAATAACTTCATTCATATGAACCTTCATTAATTCTACCCTTCTAAATCTTAGGCGATAATTCGAAAACTACAAATACTTTGTTAGAAAATAAAATAAAAAAGTCTTTGTTAGTCGTATCGACTGAAGACTCTATGTAAGAATATGTATTTATATTTAATTGGAAATTAGGTAGAATTTGTCTTTGTTTTCTGGCGAAGACTTTTTATTGTTTAACTTATTTATTGTCGGCCTAACAGAAACATAAATAAATAAAAATAAACGTCGCTTTTACATCTTATTTCATTGGAACAAATACTTTTTAGCTGGAGTACATTTCGTAAAATACATCTATGCGACATTTTCCAGATTCATTCGCTCATGCTCAAAGCAGACAAATTCTTATTAAAGAAACGAAGAGTTCTTTAAGATAGGTTAATATAGATTGTTTCGCAGAAAATGACCAATTAGGAATTTAGAAAAAGAAAATAAATTCATTTAATAGTAAAATTACGATGTATTCTTATACATGGTGAAACATGAAAAAATAGTTTAATTTTTAAATTAAGAATTATTAGATTAAAAGGGTTTTATTCATAATCATGAAATTTGGATTTGAAAGCGATCGGTTCCTTTCGAAATTAAAAAAAATATTTGACACCATAATTTTTTTAAAATTACTAATCAAATCAGTCATTAATTTTCAGAGGTTAGCCAAATTCTAGACAGCTCTAGAACCAGGATCAGCAAAATCATCATTTCCTATTCATCACTATTACAGTGCTGATCAAATTCAGGCGGGCACTCATTTCCTGCGATGGAGGATTCTGAGAAATAGGAACAAGTGATATATTCTGAGCTAAAGTATTCGACCCTATGAACACATCAATGACTTCCATTTTGTGGAAATAAAAAAGATTTTAATTTCATTTGTACATTTAATAGTTTTATCCTAATACTTTCGGAAATATACTTAGGAGTCTAATTATACGTGCACATGTCATTTTTCTGGAAGATACGTCTAAAACTCTTTATACTGTTCAGAAAATATACGTGCACATATGTAAAACTTCTCGTGGATCTGTCCAAACAACGTCGCATCCTTAGGAATCATCTGAATGTCTTCTTAGAAGAAATATTAAAACAAAAAACATTATATTCTTCCGATTCACTTATACATTTGAAAGTTTTTAATTAATTCACATTCAAATATCTTTAAACCATTAAAACCATTTGTATATCTGTTGATGTTAAGTTTGGTTGATCTACGTGAAAAGATCATTATATCATTAGAAATATATATATCTGTACACAATAATGATTTCTCTTAAAAGATACCAAACATGTTAAAATTCTTTGGAACTAATTCATATGTACATCTAAATGATTTATCAAAGACAAGTGTAAACATCTTTGTAACCATTGCAATCTAGCCATAAACGCAGATGGATATTTTCTTCTAAAATATGTCAAAATAACTTTACACCTAATTGTTGAAACTTGACTAATGCATGGAATAATAATGCAACACAAAATGTACTTAGAACAAAATGTATTGAAACAAGAAAGTGTACACAATATTTACATATAGTCTTTTGTCTATTCCTGGAAAGACCGTTCCTGGAGAATGTGTTGACCGAGTCGCAGTCGGGCAGAGTCTCTGGAGGATTTATTGTAAAAAATTTACAATTGTGGCAAGTGGCCGATGAAGGGGAGGGGTAAAGGCTGGTCCAAACTAACTATCCTATACCTAGCTAATCAGATTCACGACCCATTCATACATTACAATTTACCCATTCACCACAAGAACTCGTCAATCCCCAAACAAACCTCCAACCACCATAATACCACATCCTCTCAAGGGGACCTACCAAAACGCGCCCCACACCATAAAAATTTGTTGATGAAACACATGCTATACATAAAATTCTAATAATGATAGAATGAGAGGGGAGGGGAGATGAACCCAATAATAACTAAAAGGTAACACAAAATACAAACTAAACATAGCATATGTTAGTAGGGAACCGTCCAACCCTCAAAAATAAAGAGGCCGCTGTATTCTGCCCCAAGGACAAAATCAAGAGGCAACTCTCGCTAAGGGAGTGGGAAGAAGGCTAAAATATTATGCGGGAATGGGAAAATATATAAAGCTGATCCAGTCGAGATAAAAGGGGGCCAAAAAAAACTGGGGAGGTTGGGAATCTCGACTTGGAACATAACCAAAGAGTAGCCGGGTAACAGGCCAGGAACAACACTTACTCACATTAACTAGGTACACTGAAGCTTGTCTAACCTAACCAAGGGGAGGGTTCCACAGGAAGCCACCCCGATGTGCAATAGGTTGACCTAGAAGAGAAAATCAAGGCTAGCCCCGGTCACACGAACCAAGCTCGCCTCTTTTACCCACCTTTCGCTAAAGACTGTCGAATGCAACCGTTTTCTATCAGATCTAATCTTCATCTTGAGCTGATGCTCAAAGAATTGGATTAGATGCTGATGAGAAAGACGGTTGCCCCGCAAGACTTCCTCCTTTCGCGACGTCCAAATCACCATTCGAGCCGTGGCCAGCAGCGTCAGAAACACCATTCGTTTCACCCCGGAATACGGGGGCGACACATTGTCCCACGCGTATGCGCGATCAATGGACACAAGCTGTTCGGGAGCGAGACGAGCCGTCAGCTCGCCGACATGGTCCCATAAGGGGCGGACCCGGGGGCAATGGTAGAAGGCGTGCGAAGCCGTTTCTTCTAAGCCAAAACCACACCGTTCACAGTCTGGCAAATCCGCCAAACCCCATATGAAAGCCTTGTTGTTGAGAGGCAGCCGATTCCGAGCCAATAGCCAGGTAAGCGAAAACTCAGGGTTACTGAGGTAATCCGCCGCTGGCGCCCAAGACCAGTAGGAGCGATACTCCTCCTCCGACAAGCCGAGCGTATCTCGTAGGGAATCCTTTGCGGGTCCCTCCACTAAACCACGATAGAAGACCTTCCGAGGCCGTGAAAGGTCACTGGACCAGGGAATGGCCCTCAAGGCCGACCGACACTCGCGAAGAAAATCCGACTCGTCCCGGGGTTTACGACGGCGCTCAAACCTCAATGGTGGGACTGATGGTAAGGCTAGTGAAGGCGTCCCTAACAATCCCCACCAGAATCGGATTTCTTCCAGTCAATGCGCGGCGTAGGAAAGCCAACCTAGAGGCACGGATGTGACTCAACAGGTGCGGCATTCCCAGCCCCCCATGACACGGACGTTTAATGCAGACTCGTCTGTCGACCCTGTTCACGCGTCCCCTCCATAAAATGGAGGATAGTGATCACTCGAGCGCCTTCCGATGGGTCTCACAGAGAGGAAGTACTGACAATCGATAAAGAATCAGTGGGAAAATGTATGTAGTACACACCTTCGCCCTGCTCTTCACGGACAACCGCCGTCGATTCCAAGTCTGACCGGCAGAATCGACCTTTGCTCGTACTTCAGACCAATTCTTCTCCAGCTGGAGGTCAGGCCCGAACCACACTCCAAGAATGCGGAGAGGAACGTCCGTCCAACCGAAGCGGCCCGGAAGAGCGACCCCCTTCCAGGCACCTAACCGCAAGCCGGACGACTTGTCGCGGTTTATCTTGGCCCCTGTCACCTTCTCGTACCGATCAAGCGCCTTCTGTACCGCCTCAATATCGTTGCGGGACGACACGAAAGCAGATACGTCATCGGCGTACGCGGAAACCCTGGCTCGAGCCCCTCCAGGAACGGCGATTCCACGTAAGGCCGGACTGCCGGTCTCGTCCTTCAGCCGGCGAAGGAGAGGCTCCAACGCCAAAGCATAAAGGAGAGGCGACAGCGGACAACCCTGACGAACCGACCTAGACAGCACGAACGCGTCCGACAACCTTCTGTTCACCTGTATCACAGCACTGGGGGAGCGATACAGGAGGCTAATCCAGCGGCAGAAGTTGGGTGCGAATCTAGCGGCCTGCAGGACAGTAGCAAGGTAGCGATGGTCGACCCTATCAAATGCCTTGGACTGATCCAAATTGATCAGCGCGGCTTCTTCGTCGTCTTTTACACCCTCTATGATCGTGCGGATCAGATGCAGGTTGCTCTGAATTGTTCGGCCCCTCACAGAACAAGTCTGCTCAGGTCCCAACAGAGACTCGGCAACTGACTGCAAACGCTCCTGCAGGATCTTGGCCATAATCTTTAACTCTGTGTTTAGCAGAGTTATGGGCCTGTAATCATCTAGCTTCCCCCCACCACTTTTGCCCTTTTTCAACAGAGTGATCACGCCCCTGGTGATCCGGTTGGGGATGGATCCCGACCGAAACCAGTTGTTGAACACTGCAGTCAAAATCGGAACAAAGATGTGCGACAGCCTCAAGTACAATTCATAGGGCAAACCATCCAGACCGGGCGACTTACCTCTGCCGACCTTCTTCAATACCGCGTAGACTTCGCCCTCCGTGATCTCTCCCTCGCAGCTAGCTGCTTCAGTCGGCGAAAGCCGAGGAAAGTCAGCCAAATAGTTGCGAAACTCCTCCTCACGGAGACCAGGCTCCTTGGTAAACCAGCTCTCGAAATGGCGCCGAAACGCCTCGCACATGTCATCAGTCGCCCGAAGAGTACGCCCCTCCGTGGATATGACCTCACGAATGTAACGATCGCCACCTCGACGGACCTCTTCCCTGCGCAGATCTGCGCCCAAATTCACAGCTTCGGAAGACATCTTGCTTAAACTTATGTCTAATTACCTGGCCCATGTACCGCTCGCTATTCGAACGATCCAGGGTCTCCTTAGCTAAGGCTATCTCTAGGGGATCCCCCCCAGCCACCGCCCGGGAATAACTAGACTTGAGTGTCTTCACCTTATCAGCTCTATCTAGAGCGAGCCGTTTGCTGAAATCAGTGGTGAAGGACCTAATCCTACATTTAAGGCGTTCCCACCACTTATTCCCGATAACCGCCCCCACTAGCTCCCGCTGCACTAGTCTAATTAGCTGTTCCCGGAAGTCCTCCCTGTCCAGTAAGGACAGATTGAACTTCCAGTACCCAGCCATTCTAGGCCTATTGTCTAACGCCACCCGGGCACAAACGAGTTTGTGGTCCGAATAGCCTACCCAGTAGGGCAATCTAGTAGATCTATGTCGGCTCTTCTAACTAACATTCTGTCAAGGTAGCTAACTACCTTGTCAAAAGGCCAATTAAGAGCTCACGTCCACATTTTCCCCCGGGATGATCGACCCGGTATCTATCGACGAGCCCATAATCGTCGATCAGATCAACCAGGCTACGATCGCCCCTTCTCCCGCTAGCTTCCCGCCCCCTGTCTAACTTGGTGTCCAGGATGGCATTCCAGTCCCCCATTAAAACTAGGCGCGTTGAATCCACTAGGAACGGCCCCAAGCGCCGAAAAAACGAGACCCGCTCCTCTCGGTCATTGGGCGCATAAACCGCAACGACTCGGAACGAACCACTTTTCACGGCAATATCGGCCACGATCAACCGGCCCTCGGCATCGGTATGCACAAGGTCCACCTTCGCATCAAGAGTACGCCTGACAAGCAAAGAAACTCCTCCGGCAGAACGGTCTCCGTATGCTGAATAGACGACAAAGTCATCCTCCAGCACACACGCATCGGAACTGCAAACAAAGTGGGTCTCTTCGATCGCGGCAACATCCACATCAAGGGACAGAAGGTCCCGGAGCAGGCGGGCCGCCTTACCCCGATCCCTTAAGCCCCTCACATTCAACGTAGCTATCTTAATTGACATCTTCTAAGCCTGCAAATAAAGAAAAGGAATTAGTGCAAAAACCTTATTCACATACGGGACGGAAATCTGCGTTAAGCAGGACCCCGACGGATTGTCCCAGACTTCCAGTACCCAAATCCGTCGTCATGCGACCGTCCAGGACAATGCCGCCGACGTCCGTCGGGTACGTTAATTTAATGGCCCTATATAAGGAGGGGTGAAGTAAAACAGGGACCCTCCCAGAAAAGTTGCTAAGTTTTTTCAAGTTTGAGTTGTCTAACTCACAAATCTTGATATCAGGAAAGGCCTCCTTGGCCTCAAATATGTGGCTCCATACTTTCAGGTAACCACCCGTGTCTCTGACACAGGTAATGATACCTGGAGCCTTTGGGAAATTACGGGGGTCCTCGACGCTTTTGCCGTCCACCTCCGTCATTTTATATAGAACCCCCAACAGGGCCTTCCTTTGCTTGGACAGGCCCCTTCTATACTCATCTCTGTCAATTTTACAAATTGACTCGGGGCCCTCGAACATCTGTTTTTTCTTCTTTTTCTCCCTAGCAGGATGGGGAGGGGAGAAGGTGGACGTATGTGGTGTTATGTCCAAAGTTTTTAGGGATGAGCTGAAGGGAGAGGGGGATGTAGTACGGGAAGGGGAAGAAGGGAAACTCTTAGTGCCGGGATAGCATGACGATCTAGTTGGTGAAGCAGGGAAGGAGCGCCACCTGGTTATGTCCACGCTGCGCTCTGCCCTACTTCGAACAGAACAACTTTCTTGTTTTTCTTCTTCTTCCTCTTCCTCCCTGCACCTCTTCAAGGACGCAGCACGAGGTGGAGGCATGCTCTCCACTTCCATGGGCATCACCTCTTGTTGTTCTTTCTGTTTCTGCTGTTGTTTTTCTTGGAGTTTCTCCTCCTGTGCATGCCGCTTTTTCTCTTCCTGTTTCTGCTGCTGCTGCTCCTGCTGGAGTTTCTCCCCCTGCTTGTGCGGTTTCTGCTGCTTTTGTTGTTGTTGTTGTTGCTGCTGCTGTTGCTGACGCTTTGAATGGCCTTCATTTGGTTGCGGCTTTTCCGGCAGCTTCCTTTCCGCAATTTTCTCCTTCTGAGGGGGAGACTTCCGACCTCTGGATACCTCCTTCCATTCTCCACTTTTTGAAGTCCCCTCCCCAGGTTGAGACGCCACCACTGTTGTTGCTTTCTCCGCCTCGACAGGTCGTGCTGGAAGTTGTGCTGTCTTCTTTCCAGGGCATACCTTTGCCATATGCCACATTCCCAACAATACGGCTTGCGCCCCTCCACAACTACTAGCATTCTTCTTTTCCGGCAAGTTAGGATGTTGGGCATATCCCGGAAATTGTCCCTGTCCACTGTTATTGACAACTCCATGTCTCCAGTGGCAATTCCTGCTTTGCTCCTGACGACCTCGACACTATTTACTTCACCAAACCTGGTGAAAAATGCCCCCATCCTGTCAGGGCATATGTCTACCGGCACCCCATGCACGGTCACCTTTGTCCTTCGGGTGCCTAAGTACTCTGTCTGAAGGCGGAGTGATTTGGTGTTTAGGATTCTTCCCGACAGATCTTTAGCCTCCTGTTCAGTTGACATGAGAATGTCCCACAAGGCATTTGTCCTCCTTGCTAGGACCTTTGGGCATATTCTCAGTGTCTTTAGGCTTTCTTCCATCGTGTCTCTGCTGACCCCAATGAGCTTCCGAGTCTTAATATCAGAAGTCAGCAGGGATATTGTTCTTGTTTTGACGGCGTCGAAGGCCTCGTCGATTGTGAGAAACTCGTTTCCGTCGAACGAGCTCTCAAACTTTTGCTTTTGACTGATGTAGTAATTTGCATCTTTCAATGTTGGCCTATTGTTTGCCCAGGCATTTTTTTCCACTGACACCGTCGGTGATACTTCCGGTGAAGACGTATTTATATTTGTGTCGTCGGCCATTTTGACCGCGACCAAACGAATACAGTTGTATTGTCCTTTTAGGTTATTTTAAATTTGGCAAACATGAACAGAAAATAAAACGGAAACACAAAACAAGGACAACCAAGGATAATTCAAACAAATAAATACAACTCAAAGTAATACAAACAAAAACAGTGGGGAGGGAAGAAAATACTAGAGAGAAAAGAAATAAAAAGCAAACAAAATACAGAAATCAACCAAAACTGAAAATTGAAAAAAGGTATTAGAAAATAAAATCAAAACTTAGCTGTTCGTCAAACCTTTTTTTTCCCCACAAGCTAGTCCAAAAACAACAAATTGCGTATATAGGGCTAGTGAGGTGTATACTATGAGACTAGTGTCGGGCAGAGTCTCTGGTTGAATCTCTGTATTTATCTATCCATCCACGAGGATAAAATGTGGCACAAGGCCAGTTTAATGTGGGTATCTCCGAGCCCGTAGGCTCAGCCAAAAATATAGTCTTTTTGAACCCGCCTAGACGGGTTCAAGGCCTGTCTACCTCCCCGGACGAAACCTTGCCCTTCGGCAAAGCCTCGTCCGGGTTCCTCTCTGCTAATGCATAGAGTTCGACAGTCGATCTCTGGTTGAATCTCTTGATTCCTCCCCGGTACCAACCATATTTATATGGTCGGTACTCCACTATGCAAATTAGGTGGATCCTACCACAACACTAATACAATTAGGTGTACAACTAATCACCTGTACATCGGGAAATCTTCAAGAGAACCCGATCAGATATCATTATAACCTTAGGAGAATTCAATATTTTAGCAACTGCTGAAGGTGACCTCCTAAGCTACGTTGAAACATCTTTAGGGACCTAATCAAGTTTCATCGAAATGTTTTCTAAAAGACGCGTCCCAACAACTTTATATCCTTAGAAATATAATCAGGTATACATCTGAATAATTTCTGGAAGACCCATTCAAACAAATTTATATCTTAAGTGACTTAATTATATGGATATAAGAAAATTTTCTCATAAGATATATTCAAACAGCTTTATATATTTCGCTACTTAATCTTTAGTATGTCTGATTTTTCTCTCGAAGACACATCCAAACTATTATATATCTTAGCAACCAATCTTCTGCACATTTGAAACGTTCCTCAAAAGCCACGTCCAATTATTTTTATATTCTTAGGAATCTAATCACGTTTTTATCTGTTTTCTCCTATGACATGACCAAACGTCTTTTATCTTTAGGAACGCAGTCAACATGTACATCTGAATGTTTTTCCTAAGACAAACTTTAAGATACCTTTCGCAGTATCTTCTCAAATAACTACCGTCTTAATGTGTACAATCTTAATTCTTCTTCAAATGTCGAACTCGTTCACTTTCAATGAAATATGTAAAAATTTTGATGTACATATGACCCTAATTTTCATGTTTTCTCATTTTTAAAAATTTATTTTGTCTTCAACCACTTCCGGTTTAAATTTTATTGATTTTGTGAGGAAATCGAAAGTCATCGAAGTTAAATTGGTCTAAAATGCTAAAAACACGTATTTTATTTAATTTCATGATATTCCTTAGTGGTAATAAAATACGTGTCATTATTAATTTTATAATAAATTAATCCGTTTGAATTTGAAAGTGAGAATAATTAAAACAAAAAAAATATGTCAACTGCAGGTAAATCAGAGATATTTACAAAACTGCAAACAAAAGCCACAAATTACTAAACAAGAGATGATGTCATTAAAAAAGAGGTCAACATTTTATTGAAAAAAAGCTATAGAAATTATATCGTAATAATCCATAGTGGTTCGTATCAGTTATCTATTATGGTTCACCATTTGAACCAAATTTTATGTTTGCAAGTAGTAGGTCGTTGTCATATTGGCAAGATGACATTAATATGTGCTACATAGACACGGTTACATTGAATAAATGAATATACAAATGTTAAAGAAAATAAAAAGATATCTATTTTATCTCAATCTCTTCCGTCGATTTCAACGTACGAGGATTCAACAATTTAGTTTTAGAAGTGAACTGCTGGTCAACCACAAAGATGATTTGATTATAATGAGGAATACCACACTTTTCGGAAGAACTGGTGGCAGAGAAATGGTGCACAAAAAGCCTTCATCTGCTACCCAGACCACAAGAACTCAGTCTGCTTTGCTACTTTAACCACAGCTGGGAGAAAATTGATTCGCACCTTTTCCAGGGAATTAGCACGAAACGAACGCATCAGAATCATCCCGAATTTGAACGCGGACCGGCGTGTTCATTTTCTATGCCGATAACCTATTCACATATTCGTAGCCACGTGGTATCCACAACTTATATATAAAATAATTTTTCTTAGCACTAGATCAAAGGTGAGTAGGAAGACGATATCGTTGAGCTAATTATACTACTAAGATGGTATTGAAAATAGTAATTCAAATGCTGACTTCTTACCTGGGTCCGAACATCTAGTACTAGTGAAAGAAATACATAATGAAAAGCTACGAGATATGCTCCACTATATAAAGATGACTGTTAAAACGTTCAATGTTTGAAAGGCACTTTTGATACTGCAAAAGATCTGTCTATATTTCTGAGATGAGGTATTATGTACACTATTTACATTATTCGGCCTATTGTCCTCATCTTTGTTGCCATATTTATCACAACGTTTCGGCCGTTGTACGCTCCAGCCTTTTTCAGGTAGTTGGAATGTCGAACTGAACAGAAATCTGTGCACAACATCCGTGTCATGGGGGTGGGGACTGGGAATGCCACACTTGGTGACTCGAGGCTGGCTTTCCTACGCCGCGCATCGATAGGAGATTCGATTATGGCGGGGATTGTTAGGGATGCGTTATATATCAGTCCCTCCATCTCGCGGGTTGAGCGCCGTCGTAAACCCCGGGATCAATCGGATTTCCTTCGCGAGTGTCGACACGCCTTGACGATCATTCCTCGGTCCAGTGATCTTTCACAGCCTAGGAGGGTATACTATCGTTATTTTGTGAAGGGGGCCGCGAAGGATCCTCTACGTGAGTGGCTCGACTTGTCGGAGGAGGAGTTTCGCTCTTTCTGGTCTTGGGCGCCAGCGGCGGATTATCTCAGTAACCCTGAGTTTTCGCTTACCTGGCCATTAACTCAGAATCGGCTGCCTCTCAATGACAAGGCCTTCATATGGGGCTTGGCAGATTTGCCAGACTGTGAACGGTGTGACCTTGGTTTAGAAGAAACGGCTTTGCACGTCTTCTACCATTGTCCCTGGGTCCGCCTCTTATGGGACCATATCGGGGAGTTGACGGCTTGTCTCGCTCCCGAAATGCTCGTGCTCATGGATCGCGCATACGCGTGTGACAATGTGTCGCCCCTGTATTCTGGGGTGAAACAAATGGTGTTTCTGACACTGCTGGCCACAGCCAGAATGGTGATTTGGACGACGCGAATGGGGGAAGTCTTTGCGAGGCAACCGTCTTTCTCATCAGGATCTAATCAGATTCTTTGAGCATCAGCTCAAGATGAAGATTAGAACGGTTAGAAAACGCTTGCATTCGGCAGTCTTAAGCGAAAGGTGGGTGACTTAGTCGAGCTTGGTTCGCTTGAACGGGGCTCGCCTTGATTTTCTCTTTTAGGTCAACCTACGTCCCATCGGGGCAGTTTCCTGTGGAGCCCTCCCCTTGGTTAGGTTAAACAAGCTTTTGCGTACCTAGTTACCTGTGAGTAAGTGTTGTTCCTGGCCTGTTCCCGGCTAAATCTTTCGTTATGATCCAAGTTGAGATTCCCAACCTCCCCAGTTTGTTTTGGCCCCTTTTTTTTTTATCTCGACTGGGTCAGCTTTATATATTTCTCATGTCCGTATATATTTTCTCCTTTTCCCACTCCCTTAGCGAGAAAGCTTCTTGATTTTGTCCAATGGGCAGAATAGAGCGGCCTCTCCTTTTTGAGGGTTGGACGGGCCCTACTAACATCAGTTATGTTTAGTTTACTTTGTGTTCATGTTTAGTTTGTTATTGGGTTCATCTCCCTTCCCTATCATTCTTCATCTTTAGATTTTTATATATAATTTATTATCATTAAATGTTTATGGCATGGGGCTCGTTTTGTAGGCCCCCCTTGAGAGCATGCGGTATTATGGTGTATGGAGGATTGATTGGCGACGGACGAGTTTTTGTAGTGAATGTACAAATTGTATTGAGTGAATCGGATTAGCTAGGTATAGGATAGTTAGTGAAGACCAGCCTGAATCCCTCTCCTTTTTCGGCCTTGTATTTCTATATACAATAAATATCTACCTCCATTGTCATTTTTACAATGATACGATTGTTCAATGAGATCAAGGGTAAACTGCCAAGAACGTTCCTGATTGTAAAAAAAAATGGAGGCAGTTTAGCACAGATCTGCTTTAGGGGCTACACTCCTACTATGGAATCAAAGTTTTTCCTTCTCCTAAACTAGTTTCCGTCTAAATTTAAACAGCCCATCTGACTTGGTATTTAGCTATTACTGAGGGAGAGGTGGATATATTCTCTTCCTAAGTCTATTAGGACAAAAGAAACGCAAGCAGCCTTGGGCAAAAACTTAGATCACTGAGTGAATTATCTCAAAAGTTATAGACGAAAAGAACTTATGCTTTTTAGGCTTATATATCCGGAGGTGCCAAATGGCGTAACGGAAAACACAATCAGAGAAGTGATTTTGGTTTTATGCTAACAGTTTGTTTTCTTCAAAAATTTAATGCCATGTCAATCACTATCTATTACTTCCTGATTACTCTTCTGATGTTCTCACTCCTTAGTAATGTTTCTATTTTCTAGCTCTTCCACACCCAGTAACTCCTTGTGTTTTAGTGGCTTTACTCCCTTGCTTGGGGTGAACTCGATTAAAAAATAAGACAAAAAAAAAAAAAGACTGTAGATATAACGTTCGGTAAATTCGCTCTAACCACTTAAATATTTGAGTGGCGTCTTTCAAGTTGAAAATATTCCCATCAATTCATTTTGTCATTATTCGATTACAAAAGTATTTTACCTTCATTTTCTATAACTTAATCCATTAATGCCCATAGTCCCATTTTGAGAACAGTCAGCATTTATGAGATATAAGTAGAAGTCTATAGTTAATACCGGGGTTTTTCATTCATATAATTTTGATTCGAGGATTTTTTCAAGGAATTTTTTAGATAGTGGGAATGATATGGAATCGCTGATCAGATACGGATTGAAGCAACTGAGAGTCTGAAGAAAATATGAGGTTGCTCGGAAATTAATATCCGATTTTTTAATAAAACTTAATTGTATTCTATTATTATAATAGTTGCACAAAATATATTACTCATTCCTAATTAATGTCGTCTTTGCTAGATTTTTATCAGTCTCTTTCAGAATTTAACTTAAGTTAAATTCTGAAAGAACACTATATACACCTCATCTTGTACATGAAAAGTTAAGAGATGCGTTACTTTCTTTTGTACGAGTTCAAAATGCTTCTAAAACTGCTACCACATTAAAAGAGCATGGAGTTAGGGATCTACTTGTTATCTGACTTCTGAATTTCAGCGGTGGAAATATGTGTTGAAGATCAAGGTGGTAGAGGATGTCCACTTGCGATTGCCAATCAATATCTGAAAACACTAGTCGAATAAAACCCACGTTAAAGTGTCAAAGAAATATCGCAGATAATGAGTATCAGCATCTAAACAATACCGAACCATCTCAAGAAAATTGGTTGAAAAGGTGTTAAACCCAAGAAATGGGTTTAACACGAACTCAGTGAAAGTGAAAGAGTTCGATATTTGAAATGTGTTCGATGCTGCATCTGAGAAATTCGAATGATCCACTTCTTTATTAAACAGTGATTTATGATGAGAAATAGATCCTTTATGGGCATCGTAAACGAGCAGCTCAATGATTTATTCATGGCGAAGCACCCAAACACTTCCCAAAACCGAACCAGAGCATCACTACCGATGTTTACTGCCAACAACTGAATGAAATGCATATTCAGTTAAGCAAAATAATACTAGACACTGGCTAATCAACGAGGTCCAATTTTGTTTCATGACAAAATGTTCGGCCACTTGTTGCTAGAATGACACCTGCAGAAACTCACTGACTTTCAGATACTAGACTTACCTTATCCACCATATTCCTCTGAGCTTCTGGTAGATTATTTTTGTGGAGGCAAAAAAGAGAGAATGAAGGAAAGAATGTAATTATATATGTATAGAGATTATGGATGTTTTGTAGCCAAATATGGTAGCCGCCGCTTGACATGTTGGGAAGGAAGGTTTTATTTGTTTTCAATATAGCAACGGCGGTTTAACCGTGTAACGTCGCCAGCTAGTCATATTTCGTCTGTGGATATGTTACCATGACCATCAGCATCAGCATGAACAAAATTAATTTATCGACTCTGTTTTGGGTTTATTTTTCATTTGGTTATGTACACATCTATAGATTCGCTTTGAAAAGGCCACTCGAGTCTCACCGGCTCTTGGTGAGTGAAATTTTAGTCTTTATTTATTTATTTATTTCTCTGTTACCACACCTTTCCTCCTGAGGAAACGGAATATTAGAAAATTATTTATTAGGTTGGTGCAAAAATAATGACGTAATAATGTCGTTTTTTGACGTATTTTTTAAAGTCAAAAAACGACATTATTACGTCATTATTTTTGCATCTACCTAATATATACATATAGTGTGTGTGCGTGAGTTTTATGCATACATAATTTTTAATAGTAAAAGTAGGTATTTTCTTTATTTCATTTTATCGTTCTTCCAGAGATAGATTTGACTGTTATACTTTTTCTGAATTAGGTCCTTCAGAATTTGACGTAGAGTGGTTCAATTCTGGTTGAGATTTGACAAACTCTCTAGCGATTTTAGTTTCCGAAATTTATGCAGTTGAGACGATATTGTTCATCTAATCAAAAATATTTGTGATAAAGTCTTATTTCTGATTTACGTCTCAACTGGACCTGTGTACGGTGCTTCCAGTAGTTTCCAAACTCTGTCCGTAACCAAACATATTTACAGGTATTTAAGTCTTTTGGAACATGTGAATTGGATAAGGAATGTAAACTTTCGTTGGATATCTTATTGGTTTCAAATTTCTGCATTTCTTTAACTAAATTCTTCATTTGTGAATTTGTTATTCCCATGTTATCGTCTTTGTCCGCATCGACTAATATTAGGCAACTTGTGCGTTGCTTCCTCTTACATCAGTAAATGAGGAGTAATAAATGAGGAGTAATCCGAACTCATTCGTTGTGTGTTACTCTGATTCCGAGAAGCACAATAAGCAGAGCTGACAACCACGATTTTTTTCCTCTTAGTGATTGTCGTTTTTTAGAGTTCCATGCACCCGTTCAATTAATTAATATTTGTGGATGGTAGGATATTGTCTGCAATCTAGGGAAACCTATTATCTACAAAAGCTATGAAAACAATTCCGATTCAAATTGATTACTCCTGTCTTTAACAACATGGAGTCGAACTCCAAATTGTTATCCACGTGTCGACGAAAGCCGTACAAATTGATTTTACGTTTGTAAACATTGATAAGGTGAGAAAGAGGCCAGTAAGATATTTCATTGGTGTTACAGGACCTACTATATCCAGGTGCACTGTTTGGAAATTAAGGTAATTCAAATGGATGAACTTAACTTTTTGTATGTTTGGCTATTTTTGCTTTCTGGCAATGCTGACATTCCTTGCTCTAAGTTTTATTGATTTGCTCCATTTCGTACATCGATATTATCATTTTATTGAAGTTGATATTCCAGAGTGTGATAGATTATGTAGACTGTTAAATACCAATTTTCTGAACACTTGCGCAAGAAAAGTGTTTAATTGCTTCATCAGGGGCGTGGTGTTTCGCCATTTCCTGTTAATCACATACATCTATAGTAACAGCATTAAGCAACCAGCTACTATATTCTGACTCCCTTTTATATGTAAAATATCACTAACATACTCGTGAAACAAAAGTGACATTGTTTTCTGTCAGATTTTAGTGAAGTTTGACTTTTGAAAGCATTACAAAAAAGATATATGGTTCGTTAATAACAGCACATTCATGCCTTCCATCTGGTGTTTAAAATACAAAACGGCCAGGTAGGCAGCTAGCAATTCCTTATCGAAGATGGAATATTTTTTCTAAGTCTTTAATAATGCTCGGGAAAAACCAATCGGAATCGGTTAATTGTTGATCATTTGGTGCACCTACAACATAATTAGAACTCTCTATCACAAACTGATAGTTATTTGAGTTGGTTGAGCTGAAAGAAATTACACTAAAGTCTTTGTTATAACTTCAAAAGATTCCATCTTTTTTTTTTCGAGATTGGTTTCACACGCATGCATTCAGTGCGCGGAAAAATCACAAAGATAAAACGTGGGACGAGCTTCCTTTAGAAATTCGCCATTCTAAAGAATCGACACAATTTTCTTAGCGCTGGACTTAATCTCAAAACTTCAGGTTCATAAGTACTGAAAAGACATTTCGAAAGTGAAATTTTAAGGTTGACTCAGTGAGTTTTTGTAGAACTTGATCAAGATGCTTGGAATAAATTTCTTCATCGTACGAGAAAATGAAAATATCATTGATGTATATGAATATGCAATTGAAGTAACAGAAAAATTTTGTCCATCAATTGTTGTAATGTAGTTGATGCATTCCGTGGTCCGAAAGGCATGTAAATGTACTCGAACAAGCCAAACAGTGCTGTAACGGCTCTTTTACGTACATCATAAGATTGGACTGGTACTTGATGAGCTGATGATAAATCAATCTTTTCAAAGATTTTCTTACCGTGCGGTTTAGATTATAAAGAATTTATAAGCAATTCGTATCAATCTACTTTCCTTATTGAATTTATTTGCCTGTAGTCACCAATGTGTCTGTGTGTACCATCTGATTTCGGTACAATATGTAAGGCAGAACCCCATTCCGATTTTGAAAGGGATATTATTCCACTTTTTCCAAGCTATTTGAATTAACACTGACAGTATAGTAGAACCAATTAATTGGTTGGTTGAAAAGATTGAATGACTCAATCCAGTACAAACCGAAAAGATTCTGGATTCGTTTCATAACAAATTCTATTAATTTTATAGTTTTGCAAATAAATGTCACATTTATGTAAAATTCTCCTTCAAAATGTAGCTTATTTCCTGTAATGCCATCAGTAATTCTTTTTGTCGTCAATAAAATTGGTCTGCGAATCTTTTTACAAGTTTGTTTATTTATCAATGTCAGACCTGAACTGGTATCCAATTGGAAGTTAATATTTTTATTGTTCATCTGTACATTTATAAACTTTCTTTTCATTTTATTCCTTTGTTTTCTAAAGTAGTTGAGTTAACTGTATTTTTCATTTTTGACCCCTTTTTACTTTTAGGTTTTCTACGTATGCGTATGTCTCTTTTGCCACAATTAAAATATTCTTTACTTCTAAATGGACATTCCATTGTAATAATACATCTGCCCACAGCCATAACAATGATTTATTTTGCGGTCAAAATTTTCTTTATGTTGTCTTTGTTTAACGTCCTGAACTTTTGACATGTCCCGTTCTTCTATCCTTGCCGTGTCGAAGATTTTCTATTCGTTCACATTCTTCTGTGGCCATTTGCAGACTGATTTTGGGATTTTGTTATAATTTAGACAAAATTGTGGTTCTAATATCGCCATCTTCTGGAGACATCAGTCGTAGTACAAAAATCAAGCACTAAAATATATCAGGAGTAGGTCTTTTAATTTAAACTATTCACATTCTCTACTGAAAATCCCGGCAAAAGTCGAATAATCCTCCTCACTTTTTTGTAAGGTTTAAACACTGTCATCTGAATAGAGCAATTCCACCGCGCTCAATTTTTTTCAGAATTAAGACAGTCTCATCAAAAGACATTTCCCCAGGATTTCTCGAAAGTATGTAGTTCGCATACTTTTCGTGTTCACTTGGACCAAATTTTCCCAGCAACAGATGTATTTTCTTTTCATCCGACCATGTAGCGCAATCTTTTTGAAAAACCTTTTCATAACGGTGAAAATACGCCGCAAAAGTTATCTCGTCCACATAAATTCGCCAACTGAATTTATCACCAAATCCTGAAAAGAAGAAATTGCATTGCTTTGCTACTTTTTCCAATAACAATTCGAACATTTTTTCAAACTGTTGGTTTTGTTTTTCTGAGTGTTCCTGGTCCAAACGCCGTTATTCTTCCAACCGTTCATTTTGTTTCTGCTGGATTTTCATGAATTCCACCATTGCTTATTTTAAAAGCAATGGTGGAATTTCTCCCCTCCTCCATATGTCTTTGTAGAGACAAAATTTAACTGACCAAATAATTTCTTACTCTTTTTCTTTTCCCGTAAAAATTTACTAAACAAATAACATTTTTACTTGTTATTAATACGTCAATCTGTTATGCAGACTTGGAATTAATCCGAGGTTGAATCGTCGTCAATAATTTCTTGCTTTATGAGTGTAAATTTCTTTGAACCCGAATTCTCGGCCATTGTTGGTATTAAACTGGAAATTTTTATACTCAAAATTTTCGTTGTCAAATGTTGGTATCCCGCTGGAAATTGCAACATTCGAATCCCTCGTCGCCAAATATTGGGTCGTAAGTACGAAAGGTTGACACACATATAGAAAATAATTCTAGGGAATAATATGGTACACTGTTGAGAACACAGACTAATGTAATAAACAGTTAATTGTTAACTCCTCGATATTTTCCCGAGACCTCCCCAAAAGGCGGGATGTTGCACAAGGCCGTTTTTTAACGTAGGCATAGCCTCGTCTGGGTTCGTCTCCGCCCGGAGGCAGAGATGTGGGCAAGCTCTAAGTTAATCGTTAACTCCTCGATATTTATTGTACAAAAGTACAAATAAGCCACCTGGGCAAAATTGGGATGGGAGGGTGTCTTCACTTGTCTTATGGTTAACTTAGTTAGATTCCCTTACTGACCCAATCGTCCGCACATTGTTCGTTTCACCGAAACATCTCATCTACACAACACTGCCATACACATACACCACAATTCACTCTAAGAAATCCTACTTAATCCCCATATGTACAGTTTTTGTGGAGGGCTGGGTTGATAAAAATAAAAATATATATCCCCAATGTTCATGATATAAAAACTAACTACACAACTAATAACATTAGTAACAGGCACACCCACAGTCTACTTGTGGCAGAGATAACAATTAACTGAACGAAAAATTACTGCGGATTAATAAAAAAAATGTCCCTGCACTCGTACTACAATTACTAGTACGAACACTCACACATTTAGAGACAAGAAAAATGACAAAAACTAACACTCGAAAACGAAAGACATCGCACCAGAGAATTGCAATCCTGTCACCAAAATGGGGAGTGATGAGGAATAAACCAAAGAAAAAAGAAAAATTGGGTTGGTGGAAATAAAGAGGCCTATGACCATCCATACCCTAGCTATGTTAAATCCAGCAATTTGAACAAAAAGAAAAACGACTTACATTAACACTAACACTAAATGACAACTGTTTAATCCAGGCGTCCAATGTCCTTAATCCTATGTCACCTCCAGATGCCACTCTAAGTTAGCCCCTCTCAAACGAACCAAACACGAAACACTCAATCATATTTCGCCGAATTTTAATGAAGAGATTCGCCTCCTTTCCGCTTTAATTTTGACTTTAAGCTGTTGCTTAAAGAACAAAATTAGTTGAGAAGAGGAAAACTTCTCACCTTCATAAAATTCCTTCTGTCGCGTCGTCCAAATTGCGACTCGCATAATGACAAGTAGACACAGGAACATATATTGTTCATTCCTATCCAGCTCCAGCACAACGGTACTGGCCTCGAGGACAAAGAACTTTCTGTCCAGGATGCAAACCATGTAACCTTCAAACAGTTCGCACAACGGTAGTACGACGCTACAGTGGAAGAAGAAGTGCCCCAAGGACGCAACCACCCAACCACAACGCACCCACTTTGACGTAACGGCCATCAACGCTGTACAGAGCTTTTTGCCGACCCAAAAAATATTCCGCAACACCTGCTAAGCGAACGGTGCCTCGTCGTTATTGAGACACCGCCACCCGAACGCCCAATGCTACAGAGAGCAAAACTCTTCTTTCATAAAACCGAGCTCATCCCTTAGATTATCTCGAGCTCTCCCTCCCCCGCACTAACACACGATATAATTCCTTAGGGGATAACATTCGAGTGTCGAAGAGATCTTCCTTAACCCGTGTGAAGTCTTTCAGAGCGAGTCGACACTCGGGCCCAGGTGTATAGCCGGCCTTCTCCTCGCCGTTATGTACACTTCTCAAAGCCAGAAATGCTTTTTTAGCGTCTTCCTTTCAGAAGAAGCCGTTACCCTCATCCCGCTGACACATTCGATCCAGGAACTTCAGCCGCAACATTGGGCATTCCTCCACCGACGGGTGGAGGCAAGAAGACCGGCCGACGCACCTTAGGAGCCTTGCCACCCCACAAGAGGTGAAACAAGATTCGAACATTAGCTTGAAAATTAGCTTGAAAATTAGCTCGACGTAGTAGAAGTACTGAGAGCTGGCAAAGAAGGATGGGGTAGATGTTCAAGGCACAAACTTCCGCTCTCCCCTTTAAGGAAAGCCTCCTCCGAGACCACAGACGAACTGCAGCCTCGGTTTTTTCTCGGACCTCCAATCAAGTCTTCTCCAACTGGAAGTCGGGCCACACCAGACGCTGAGTATCTTGAGAGGCCCGTCTGTCCAATTGAAGGGTCCAGGAAGAGAAACTCCCTTCGACGTACCTAACCGCAAGCCAACATACATCCTCATACCTGCTGATTTCCTTGCCAACTTCGTCAATCTCGGCGTTGCTTTTCACAAAAGCGGTGACGCCATCGGCATAAGTCGGGGTGTTCAAACCACGAAGAGTAATTCTATGTAGGACTGGATTCGCATTTAACATACACAAGAACGGTTCCAACGCAAAAATGTACAGCATCGGCGAAAGCGGGCACTCTTGACGAACAACAACAAAGGTTTCGACCTTACGCCATTCACTTTCACTCGGGGACTGATCAAAGAGACGAATCCAGGATCGAAAATACAGCCCGAAGCCACGAGGACGCCCAGAGAAATCAATAGTCAAACCTATGCCTTGGACTGATCTATATTGATCAACGAAGCCTTACTATCGACTTGTTCTACGATCAAGCGTACCATATGAAGGTTGTCCTGAATAGTTCGACCCTTCACGGCGCAAGTCCGCTCGGGGCCAATCAGATTAGGCAGAACAGCCTGCAAACAGGTGGCTACGACCTTGGCCAAAATCTCTGTATTCACCATCGTTAAGGGCCGATATGCTTCAACGCATTCCAAATTTCCTCCTCTGCTATCGGACCCTCGCATCCAGCCGCTTCAGTCGCCTCGAGGCGAGGAAAGTCAGCCATATATTTGTCGAACTGAGTCAGGTTCAGACCGGAATCCCTGGTAAAAAAGATCCTGAAAATAAGACTGGAAAGCTCCACATATGTCATCGTTTGTAGTCACGATACGCCCATCCGACAATGTGACGCTAGCGAAATATCGATCTACGATACTTCGAACTTCTTCAGTTCGCAATTCATCGGGATGTTGGAAGACATCCTTTTTGATCTAACTCTAACTACCAGAGCTCGATCCTTCTTCATATGCAAGGAAGCCAACACGTCCTTAGCTTTGGCTATTTCCCCACTATCTCCCGATTTTATAGTCTTATTTACTCTAGATTCTTGTGCCGTTTGCTCTGCTAATCTATCTCGATTGAGTCGCAAACGACCTAATGGTAGCCTTAAAGTGAGCCCACCACTTATTCCCAACAACCGACCTCATCAGTCCCCGCATTAGAGTTAGTAAAAGCTGGTCCTGAAAACCTTTCTCATCAAACAATGATGTATTGAATTTCATGCTAATCCTAGGCTTATCTAAGTTTAGACGAACCCGGACAAGCCGAATAAACTATAGTATGATGACTAAGAGCCCTAAGTCGACTCACTTAACAACACCGAAGCCGAGCTGCCCCTATTAGTCCAAGTCCAAACTACCTCCCAAGGAAATTAATTCCTAAATTTATCGAAAAGATCTAACCTGTCGAGAAAGTCCTAAAATGGCTTTACATCCGGATTGTTAGTACCCAATCTACTCCCTGTGCGATCTATATCGGGATCGAGGACGGCATTCCAGTCACCCGCTAAAATTAACCGACGAGATGTCGTCAGAAATGGATCGATCCGCTGAAGAAAGGCAGCCCGCTCCCTCGAGTCATTGGACGCATAAACACCAATGAGACAAAATGCCTGATCTTTTATGGTAGCGTCCACGACACAAAGCCTACCTTTCAGATTCGGCCGCAGCTGAAAGAAAGTAACAAAACTGAAAACGAAAAATATAATCAACAAAAAAGGAAACAAACTTTATTAAAACAAAAATAAAAAAAAAAAACTTAACAGAAAATGTCCAACAAAATGTCCTCGTAAGGTCAAATGCTTGTCTAGAAAGTGAAAATCTACAGAAACCTGCATCAGCAGTCCTCCGTAATTGGTGACACCAAGATTTATTGTATAAAATATATTTTGGCACAAGGCCGAATATAGGGTGAATAATTGAGGATGGTCGTAACTTACAGTCTCGTACCTTGCTAATCCGATTCACGACCCATTCACACGTTACAATATGCACATTCATCACAAGAACTCATCTATCATCAATCAACCGCATACTCTCAGGGAATCTACAAAAAAAAAACAAACCCTGGCATGAAAATTTAAAGAGCATAAAATTCTATAAAAATCTGTAGATGATATACAATAAATAGGAAGGGCATGAACCCAAAAACAAACTAAAAAATCAAAACAAACAAAATTATGGTAATTAATGTTAGTTGGACCCATCAAACCCTCAAAAGAATTCAGAGAGGCCGCTGTATTCTGCCTTTAGACAAAATCCAGAGGTTCTCTCGCTAAGGGAGAGGGAAAGGATAAAATAAATACGATAGCGATACGAACCGTCATCTCGTTCACGTGGTCCCATATGGGGTGGAGCGAGGACAATGATAGAAGGCGTGCGAAGCCGTTTTTTCTAAGCGAAGGTCACATCGTTCACAGTCTGACAAATCTGCCAAGCTCCGTATGAAGGCCTTATCATTGAGAGATTGCCTATTCCGAAGCAATCGCCAGGGAAGCAAAAACTGAGTTGCTAGGGTAATCCGCCGCTGGCGCCCAAGACCAAAACGATCGCCACTCACCCGACCGCCTTCCGTTCACCTGTACCACAGCACTAGGGGAGTGATACCGGAGGCTAATCCATCTGCAGAAGTCAGGTTCGAATCCAGCGGCCTGCAGGACAGCAGCCAGGTAACGATGGTCGACCCTATAAAATACCATTGACTGATCCAAATTGATCAGCGCGGCTCCTTACACCCTCGTCTTTTACACCCTCTATGATAGTGCGGATCAGATGCAGGTTGCTCTGAATTGTTCGGCCCTTCACTGCACAAGTCTGCTCGAGTTCCAACAGAATCTCGGCAACTGACTGCAAACACTCCGTCAGGATCTTTGCTAAAATCTTTAACTCTGTATTTAGCAGACTTATGGGCCTGTAATCATCTAAATCCCTCCCAACACTCTTGGCCTTTTTCAACAGCGTGATCACACCCCGGGAGATGCGGTCGGGGAGGGACCCCTGGCGGAATCAGTTGCTGAACATGACAGTCGAAATCGCATGACAGCCTCAAGTACAATTTATAGGGAAAACCATCCAGACCCAGCGGCTTGCCTCTTTCGACCTTCTTCAGTGCCGCGTAGACCTAGCCATTCGTGATCTACCCCTCGCGGCTAGCCGGTTCAGTCAGCGAAAGCCGAGGAAAGTCAGCCAAATATCCGCGAAACTCTTCGTCACAGAGATCAAGATCCTTGGTAAACCGGCTCTCACACATGTCGTCAGTCGACCTCAGAGAACGACCCTGGATAGACGGCCACTTAAGTGCCCACTTCCACATCTCCCCTTCACCCCATCATGCTCGACACGGTATCTATCGACGAGATGAAATTCGCCGATCAGATCATCCAAGTTACGATCACCCGCCTCCCCCATAGCTCCCCACCCCTGTCTAACTTGGAGTTCAGGACAGCATTCCAGTCCCCAATTAGAACTAAGCGCGTTGAATCCATCAGGAAAGGCCCCAACTGCCGAAAACCGAGACACGCTCCTCCCGGTCGTTGGGCACATAAACCGTAACGATCCGAAACGAGCCACTTTTCACAGCAATATCGGCCACGATCCACCAGCCTCCGGCATCGACATGAACAAGGCCACCCTGGGATCCAGGCTACGCTCAGCCATCAAAGAAACTCCCTTGGCCAGTCGATATCCGTATGCTGAATAAACGCCAGTGTCATTAGACAGCACACAAGAATCAACGATGCAAACAAAGTGAGTTTCCTGGATCGCGGTGACATCCACACCGTACGACAATAGGTCACAAAGCAGGCGGGCAGCCTGACTCCGATCCCTCAAGCCCCTCTCATTCAGACTGGTTATCTTAATTGACATTTTTTAGGCCTGAAAAGAGAAAAAACAACAATCAACTTATTCACATACGGGGCGGAAACCTGCAGGAGCCGACAGAATGTCTTAGGCTCCTTCTGCCTAACTCTGACGTCATCCGTCCATCTAGAATAATTTTACTACCCTATATAAGGAGGGATAGAGCAACACCGGAACCCTCCCTGAACAAAATCTCAGTAATCTCTTCAAGTCAGTGCAACCCAACTCAAACATACGGATATCTGGGAACAGGTCATTGGCTTCAAAGAGGTGATTCCATACCATTAGGTACCCTCCAACCGTGTTCCTTATACAAGTTATTACATCTGGTGCCTTTGGGAAGTTGCGGGTTTCTTCTACTGATTTGCCGTCCACTGTGAACATTTTGAACAATGGCCCCAAAAGGGCCTTCTTTTGAATGGACATGTTCTTTTCATGTTCTTTCCTGTCCACCTTACATATCTGGTTCGGACCAGGGAAATACTTCTTTTTCTTTTTTTACCCTATCCGGGTGGGACGGAGAAGAAGTGGATGAGTGAGAAAGAATGGATATTGAAATGAGGGAAGAGGTGGAGGGAGTGTCGGATGGAGCCCATGTAGGTGTAGTAGTGAGGCTTCTAGCTTTATATTGGATACCAACAGTTTCTTTTGCCGAAGCAGGGACGGATTTGATTTTTTCCATGCGCCTCTTCGCCCTTATTCGATTAGAGCGTTTTTCTGCTGGTTCAGTTTATTCCTCTTCTTCCTCTCTATTCAAAGATAACGAGCGAGGTGGAGGTATTTCTTCCACCTCCATCTCCGTTTCGGGTCGCTGCTGCTTCTTGGGCTGTTGTTGTTTATTCTCTTTTTGTTGCTGCCTCTGTTGCTGATTCTTTTGGAGCATCTATTGCAGCTTCTTTTGATCTTGATGTAGCGGTTTCTGTTGCAGCTATTTCTATTTTTGCTGGTGCACCTCCTTAGGCCGCTCCCGCAGTATTGGTTGTTTTGGCTGGGGCCTTTTCTGCTACTGCTGTTGTTGTCCCCGTTTGTGATGGTGTCGCGTGTGTTGCATCACACTTCTCTCGGGACACGACTTCGCCATGCGCCCCGAGGCACCGCCCGACTAGCAGTAGGGCGGGGACCCTCTACCACCACAAACATCCTCTTCTGCACACGAGTACATTTGGAATTTCGCCAAAGCGCTGGCGGGTCAATGTGATGTGAGAACAATGTGAAAACAAAGTGACGGATTTGCTTATCGGATCGCGGACGTCCCCGACTTGACTATATTCGGAGAAAAAGGCCCCCATTCTGTCATCGGAGATGTCCAATTTTCGTCCTGCCCATGTATTCCCCGCTCATGTATTCCGTCATAAGTCGCACCACCTTCGCTTCCGGTCATCTGTTTGGCTATTGTGAGCAATTAATTTCCCATAATGTACACCTCGTACTTACTTTTTTAAGAGGCGTAGTAAGCTGCGTCTTTTTTTTTTTCGGCCTGTTTTCCTCCCAGGACATTTTTTTTACTTCGCCGGGCACCGGCAGTGAATTTCAGAGTCACTCATCGGCAGCACTAATTTAGTGCTGCCAGTATAATGTTTCTTTTTCTTTCTTTTTTTTTTTTAATTTAACATAAAACTAAAGAAACCCGAACTAGAATAGGGCCAACAAAACAAACAGAAACAAACAAAAACTTGGCTTAGCCAAAAAAAAGTCACATGTAAAAGTACAACAAAATAAGAAAAGAAAAGAAAATTTGGTCAGAGGAGCGCCGCTGAATGTCGGCTTAAAAATAAAACAACTAAGTTGCACATAAAAGAAAAGATTAATCAAACAATGTATAAAAATAAAGAAAAGGACAATTTACAACTAAAACTTAAGCTTGACAGGCAAGTTACTAAATTGAGGGGAACAAAATTGGACGCTTAGCTAATAAAGCTTTGCTTACAAAACAAAAATAAAAGGGAAATTTACAAGATAAAGTGAGCGGGGAAATAAAAGGCTTAAATAAAAAGGGAGAGAAAAAGGCACTCGGCAATTAAAGCCTTCACGTGAAAAATAAAACAAAAAGATAAATACAAAATAGAAGGGGCAACATGTTTAAAAAAATCAATGAGCTTAACGTGAAATTTTCAATTTCACGTTAACCTCATTGATTTTTTTAAGTCCAAAAAAACGTCTGACAAGCAACTATTCCCGTAATGGGTGACTGCTCCTCTCAGTAAAAGAGAGTGCTGTTTAAATAGTCTTAGACCAGTCCATCTTGTGGGGGTGTTCAGCTACTCCACACCACTATATTAGTGTTGTGATGATTATGCTTGGATATTTTTCCATGTCACCGTACCGTCTTGTCAGCAGCGTTATCTTGGTCCAATACGATGGTCATAATTTCAAAAGTCAGCTTTGTGTTCGTTGTTGGATCAATCGGGTTATTGTCTGTATAGTCGACCGTCAGACCGAAATGATTTCAGAAATCATAACGTAGGAAAGGTTTTTATGGTATCTGTAATCACAAATGTCCAGATGAACTCATGTCTGCGGTTGTGCACCGCCAAATTTAAGTACCTTGTTCTGAACAATCATTCTTCTGTATGTTAGATAACTACACCGCATTAATATTTCTTAGGTATGATCAATATGGAGTATCCTGTGTCCACAACAAAGTTAATCTTTTGAGCCCCTAGTCAAGCAGCGACTTCAAGAAGCGGCGGATGAATGGAGAATTGTGTTTTCGCCGCCTCATTAGGTGCAGATGAAGGCGGAGATAGGAACTAGGTTGCATTTTAAAGTTCTTTTTCTTCGGACACCTGTACCATCGCTTGCAGAATTTTACACATTCGATAAAATGTCAATGAGCCCGACAAATGTTTGGCTTCTGATTAACCCTGAGCGGTAAATCGTTTATTCTCCTTGACGAATCCGTACTTCTGCTACTATGGTGCTGACCTCCCGTCACTTACTTCTTCCTTAATAAATTGTAGCAGAAGCTTATCTGCCATTTTTTCCAAGATGATCGGTCTGCGATGTTATCACTGTCTGAATAAACATGTCGAACAATATCCTCACGAACTCCGAAGTGAATGGCTAGTGATATAAGTTCGTTTAGACATAATAAAGGGTGTCCTGCTATGATAGAAGATGACAAGGTTTGTCGAGCATCTCTGTTTTAGATTTCTCATGTCAGCTTATCACGGTTTGTTTTTAGCCCTTTAATTGTAGCATGGCCGGGTTGCAATTTTACAAATGTAACTGAAGCGATTTTAATATGTGGCAATTTTTTTGTCGTGTTCATTTGATATCTGCAATGTTGAACTTGGATTCCATGATGGAAAACCAGGCTTGTACGTTGGATTCAATAAAAGCAGGTAGCTTGTAGGATACGGTCTGTAATGAAGGTTGTTGGCCGGAGGGCATCAGCCTTCATTTTCACTGTCGGACATTTCTTTATATATATATATCAGGTAAGTCGCAGATTATCGCTTACGGTTGTTATATTTGTGGACACATACAAAAGAGAATGAGAGAAAGAATATAATTATATATTGTATAGTAGTCATGGATGTTTTGTGTCGAAATGTAGTAGGAATGTAGTGAAGGAAGTTATATTTTGCCAGCTAATAGCGTAAATATCTTCAAGTAGGTTACAATGACCGCGGCATCGCAGAATGGACAAAATAGATTTCCATCTGGCTATATACACATCTATATATCCACTTTGAAAAGGCTGCTCGCTTCTCATTGGCTTGCGGCCTTATATCCTGGTTGTGAAAGCTTTCTGATTGCTCGTTGAACTATGGCTTTGTTTGCCTGGCTATTTTTATTATTCGTTTACTTTTAAAGAAGGTAAAATTTCGGTCTCTTTGTTATTTATTTATTTTTATTTATTCCTTTACCTTGACAATTTTTAAGCAAAAATACATTCGTTGCAAAGAAGTTGCAAAAACTGCATTGAAAGATTTCTTAGCATCCAAAACTAGAGTTTTATCGCAACCTTGTAACTCGATGGTAGAAATATATAGATGTTCAGGATTCCTATTTTTAGTGTTTAAATGCATTAATCCAGGAATAAAAGTTGATTCTAAAATCGGACATTATTATCCGAACAATCTAATATATTCTGAAGAATTTATTGCGTGTGGAAGAAGATTTCCCATCCCGGCGTTTTTCTTTTTTTCATCGTATTTTGTTACGCAGCAAAATGACCATTCGACTTTCTTGTTCAAAGGAAAAGCTTTTTTCTGTTTTACTGTGTAATTTAGAGGTAATTATTGCAGAGTAACACTTCATCTAGATTCCTGTAGTTTTGTAATAAAAACTTCCTTTTGCATCCGACCAAATAACAGAACATCCCTTCCGCCTCTCGTACATTTAGGTTTATCCAGAATTAGTCTATTTTTTTCTTCCTTTTAGAGTCTCCTAATAAATTCCCTTTTCACTTCTTTTTTTTTTTTCATTATATCCATTTTATCAAGAAAGAATTGTTTATACACTGGTATATTTCGTTTCTGTAAATTTTAATCGGAAACGATTTCCAATTATTGACTAACTGTACAAAGGATTGAGAAAACTTAAGATTTGCCTAGAATGTATAAGAAATGGTTACATCAGTTTAATAAGTGTTATGTTTTGTTTACGTGTTATTGTTGGATGAATTATTAGCAACCTTATTATTTTATAGCCTTCTTATTATTTTATTTTGATTAGTACAGTTCGATTGTTGGCTTCTAAGTGCTGTCTAAAATATAGTCATTTTTCCATGATGGAAAAAAAGCAGAATTTTCAAACAACTTAAATGAATTGCAACTATTTTAACATCCATAGCAGAAATTGTTGTAACAAGAAATCTATTCAATTCTAACAAAAAATACAAAAAAAAACAAACACACACACAAAAAACACACACACACAAAAAAAAAAAACACACACACAAAAAAAAAAAAACAGTTAAAAAAGGGTAACAATAAATGGATGGCACCAAACCTGTTTTCAAAATCAACATTAACTTTCTATTTGGGGTTCGACATTTGATCAATAATGTTAGTGCGAAATGCACAACTACCTCAGTAACGAGGTATCGTTGCCTGACAAATGGAATTTATTTAGGAAGTTTTGATTGCTGTGTTGTGCGGAGTTAGCTGTTAGTCATAAGTGCAAGTTCCTTTAACTTTTTTAAGCTCAAATTCCAAATATATACTGACATTGACATTTTTAATCGTTCTTGATTTAGAATAGAAGGCAATTAGCAAGATATGAGAGCAGTTCATTACTGTGAAATCTACATCTTTCGGCTAAGCCACTGTTTTCAAGATTCAAATCATACCAAATTTTCAACACTGAACATTTGAAAATTTTTTACCTCAACTTGCAAGTCTATTCTGGAGAAAATAATTTGACCTAGAAAGCAATCTAAATAACAAGCTAAACAGTTCACTGCTGTACTTTCCAATGTGATATGAGATTAACTTAATTTATCAAGTACATTTGTTTCTTTTACGGTTTATCAACCCTTTGTAGTTTATTTAAAACCGAAATATATTTCGTATTGTAGGAGATTGCTTACAGTACCCGGTACTCCCAAGCCGTCCTCCATCTAAGTACTGGGATCGACATTACTTACATTCTCGAACGAGAACGGGTGTTTTCAGCGTGATTTTTCCGTAGGCTCAGCATATACGAATCGCTAAGCATTTCTCTGTAGATATTTAAAAGGAGATGACAAAAGTTTCACAAAACAAATTCTAGTGTTTGGTCAGTTATTCAGAACAAAGGCAAGAACTTTCCTGCACCCTACTATGGCTTAGAAAAATTAATTTTTCTAAAAAGATTTTACAGTTTGATCATTTATTCAAAATTTTCGGCATTCAATAGTGCCGAGAATTTTCAGTACAAACTCGTATGAAGATGGACTTAGTCAGAGTACCAGAGTGTCCTTCAGTGAAAATTATACCCAATAACAATCCCGCTAGACATTTCTTTGTTATTTTATTCGGTCGAGCTAGCTCGGACATTCATGAGTCTATTATGACTAGGTGCCCAGAGTAGTAGATCACTCGAAAGCTCTTGTTTTGCTTGTCAGCATTCTGCGTTCGCGTAAGATTGTAGAAATATCAAGGTAGGTCCATAGAGCTGCGATTTAATTGGATGTTGTCTCCAAGAAATGTTAATTATAGCTCTCCGAGTGTAGGTACCATCAAGCTTAGGTGTTGGGGTTTGAGTTAATGTCCACGCAGTGGCATCATACATTCACACCGCCTCGGCACAGTGGCTCGAATGTATCTCTGTTTGAGTTTGTCTGGGAGATGAAATTTCTAGATTACATCCATTTTATTCAAGGCTGCCCAGGCTTTAGCTATGCGAATTTTCACATCCTTTTATGAATATTATATATTATGGACACTATTATCTTAAGAAAACAATTTTTTCGATGAATAATGAATTTTTACAAGAATTTCTTTCATTTTTTTTAATAAATTTTTGATTAGAATAATTTATAACGTTTTAAATATTTTAAATTTCTGTATTAATTATTGCCATAATATGTTAAATGATAGGATCACATAGTTGGAAATTGTAAAAATGTTTAACAGGATTCTCCGAACAATAAATAAAAGTGAAATTATTGGAAATTTATAAGCAAGAAAAACTAACTTTTGGAAATGAGGGTGGTGTAATGGAAAACCGTATGTTGCCCTGGCGAAGGACATATACACTTAAAGAAAGGATCGTGAAGTTTACAATGATTGGCCTTTTTTTCAATGAAGTGATTTTTTTCATAAAGTGATTTTAAGAATAATTAATAGCGTAACATATAAGAACATTGATCGACCAGCAAGCAAATATTTGAAGAATCTGGTGGAGCAAATGTAAACAAAAAGAAAAAAAAATGGAATATTAAGAACATTGGCCTAAAGTATAAAAACGTTTAAGTAAACATCTAAATTCAGCGAACAAGTAAATGAAAAGTGATTTTTCAAAAGTAATTTTTGTAATAAACGTAGATCACCATGAAATATTTCTGATACTTCGATTTAGAAGATAACAGTTGGATTAATGGTTTTCAGATTCACTATTTCTTCAAATTTGCCGATAATTATTTCATTGATCAAGACATTTTCTAAGTGACGCACGTCACGACCAAGTATGGTCAGTCACATTCTTCCACTTTGCCAAAAAAAAGTTTTAAAGAAGTTATATTGAGTGAGTGGCTCCCAGCTTTCCCCACCAAATATTAATCACGGGACCCAGAGATCCGATTACTAAGGATGCAGTCTCAGTCTTCTTTCCCCACATCCTATTAATCTCGATCTCCAGGTCCTTGTATTTGGACAAATTCTCGATAATTTTCATGGAGGTGTTTCTTATCAGATGACACTCCTATGTCAATAAGCATACGCTTCCTGAATTTCTTGTCTTTTGTGATAATATCAGGTCTGTTGACTTTTACTTCCCTGAATTGGCATGACCCAGAGGATAGTTACATCGTTATTTTGGGCAACTGTGACTGCTTGATGCTTATACCATCTCAAAGTGGTTTCGATTTTGTGCTTCTTGCATATCTTCCAGTGCACATATGTCGCTACCTTGTCTGTGGCTATATTCATTATTATTATTGTTATTATTATTATTATTATTTTATCATGTTGGATGTCAAGTCACTCTACGAGTGCTACTGGAATCATGTAACCCATTACTATCTGTCGCGTGGTCACGTCATCGGTGAGTATACAGTTTTTCCCATCAGGCTCGTCACACAGATCTGTCGAGCACAATGGGATAGACGAGTTTTATAGCTATGCATGTAGCCAACGCGGTGAAACATAATATCGTTAAACGAGGAGGCTTCCTAGATTGATGTTAACGACTAAGATGGATGGCTTTCCCCGATGGAATGAACGGCCACATATCCGTGACCAAGGCGAGCCTTCAAACTGGAGGACATCGGTTAGACCTATGCATGAATAAATACCTCACTGGCTTTCAACTCATATATATGATTGTAAAGATGAGGTGCCCAGCTGCACAATCTGCCATGATGATGATGATGATGATATTTTCGAGGAACATCCAGTATGTGCTGAATATTCTAAACAGGCAGAATGATCATATATATTTACTCAGGTTAAATTAGTCTGACACAAGGTCATCATAGATAGAACTAGTCTTCTTGGAAGACTGACGAAACACAATCTTCATGCGCCCATTTTGTCTGTACGAGGCTACACTAAACAAAACAAATATGTGTGTATGTGAGTGTGTGTCATATATTTTGTGAGCTACATCTGCTCCTCTAGATTCACCAGTAATGTTCTCATTCTGTAAACGCAATCTACGCTCATCTTATCAATGTGAGTGTGATGATAAACATTTATGACGGAGTGGGGGAATAGGCATGGAATTACGTTCAATGGATTGCGAGACTTAAGTATGCTACTTAAATGAGTTGCTAGGAAAAACGGGAATAAATATTATAAATCTCAACTTGAGAGAGAAAAAAATGCCAACATTTGTGTTTATCGAAGAAAATCTACGGTAAAATAGTGATAGGAAAGTTTAGTCACTTAAAAGGGTTACGGTTGTGGGTGAAGAATCATAAGTGCCATTTCCTTCAAGTAGTTTTCTGCGGATATAAATATATAATAAAGAAACGCCTGAGAGTGTGTATGTATGTGTATTTGTGCGCGCACGCGCGCGTAAAATATTGTATCAGAATTAAACAAAATAAAGATGGAACTAAGTCAAAAAATATAGGCAATCAATATTTGATTAAAAACAAAATCTTGTGTTAATATTTATTGTGTAATCTGTTTTGTATTATAACAAATTATAACCTGAATTCTATCTTTCAAATTAAGTAGCAATTATGATTGTTCACCCATCAAGCACGCAACTCCAAGTGATGAAGCAACTCCAAAAATCAAGTCGTTTATAATCGGTATTCAATTAACAAACAACATTTGGAATTAATTGTGTCAATATATCGATATCTTCAGAATACTGGATATGCTTAAATGGTGAAAGTCGGAAGTAGAAATTCTATGTAATATAACAGAAAAAAAATAACTATGCAACTTGCAGGATATTAAAATTAATCTCTCTACCATGTCCCACAAATGCTCGACTAGGCGTACATGTTGGGTGAACTTGGAGGCTACACAATTCATCGTAAGTCTCCAAAATGTTTCTAAAACCAGTTCTTTGCAACTTGTACACAATGTCACCTGTCCTAGAATAACCCATCATTGTCGGCTAGTTGGGTCTTTGTATTAGATGTTGAAAACTTTCTCGATAAAATTCGGAATTTTTTCTAAGCGGGACATAACTGTAAAAAATTACTTGATGAATATAACGATGGCGCCTTTTTATATATAATTTTTTAAATACTCAGAAATCTTTAGAAAATTAGGAAAATAATAATCTAATGTTTTATTGAATTTTAGGTACTTTGGCTTTATAACCTTGCTTATGAAGACGCTTGTTAAGAAAATGTTAAAAAATTAATGATAAATTTGAAATTTACTATAGTTACCGTTCTTATTTTCTGATAATGTCGTGTATGGACGTCCGTATTTACAAAAAGCAGTACATTTATACACGCACAAACATAAAAAAATATTTTTTATGTACTGGGGGTAGCTGAATTGTTATAAGCTTTTTCATTTATGATTAGTAAATATAGTTTTACTTAAGAACAATATCAGCTAACTCGTAAATATTAATATAGAATTTTAAAAGTTTAAATATTTATAAATTATTACAACTAAAAGGAAAAAAATGAAAAAAATTATTAATAGAAAAATGTTTTTTCTTAAGACTCAGAATTAAACAAAATGTTTATATATTAGTATCCATAATATATCTTATTCATAAAAGCAATTAAAAGCTTTTCTAATTAGTTTCTTAGTTTTATTGCCTTTCTTATTTTACAATTCAGAGCAGATTTTCTGTAACTGTGGTCTTGTTTTCCAAAAATAAATAAATCATTCAAAAATATATAAATAATATAAACATTAAGCGCTACGAAAATGAATTTTTCAACGTAAAATGTCGGGTTAACTTTGTAATATATATATTAATTATGAAATGGACACGGTCCGACAATTATTTTAATAATTTTTTTGTTTATACGCTATTTTCATAGATACAAATATTTAAGTAACTGCTCTGTTTATAATAAACAGTATAATAACATTTACCGGACTGAATGCCCAAGAAATCACAAAGAAAATATATTTCCTCTGACAGGAATCGAACCTGTATCCTACACGGGATCGTCATATAGCCTGATGTGCTACACCATTTAGCTACAGAGGATGCGTCCAGTTAGCATGGTTAAATTACTGTTTTTAAACTACAAACTTCCCATGATTTCTCTTGAACGTTCATATCTGCTTGGAGTCTATCGTGACGTAAACAAATGACATCATATATTATGAAATGGACTAAGGACATTCTCGGACATTCAGGCCGGTAAATGTAATTAATACTGTTTCTTATAAACAGAACATTTTCTTAAATATTTGTATCCATATATATATATATATATATATATATATATATATATATATATATATATATATTTGTATATATGCATATCTATATATTTGTATATATATATATATATATTTGTATATATGTATATATATATATATATATATATATATATATATATATATATATATATGTATGTATGTGTGTTTGTGTTTATGTGTCTGTGTGTGTGCCTGATGAACTGGGAACACCACCCAGCGAAACTATAGATGCACGCCAGAAACGTAGGTATGCGTATTTGTACTAATTAATACATATCTTTGCTCTGTATAACCGCATTGAGCACTATTACGTTTACACCTCATGTATAAATTTAACGATTATTTATTTGTTTGCCTGCCTATGCACACCAGCACACGCGTACACGCCTGATTATATTTGACCGTTTCATTTATTTACTCTACAACTATATATATATATATATATATATATATATATATATATATATATATATATATATATATATACCAAGATTTTCTATAAAATATTTTTTTAAAGTCCTGAATGTTTCGAAGAACGCATATTTTTTCTTTAATAAGATTTCTCAAATATTCAGGCCAGTAGACGAAAATAAATAAATAAACTGTTTAATAAATGTTTAGAATGAAAAGAGAGTGAAATTGGATGAATAATGCTGCGGTGTTCAACGAGAAATCTTTTCTTGAATGGATAAAAAATGAAATATATACAACGGAAATTATCTCTCTGTCTCTCTTACTCTCTCTCTCTATATGTATTTATCTATTTATTTATCTTCCGAACCAAAGAAATATATTTAAAGAAAAGATATAGACAGACACCAGATGAAAAAAAATGTCGACTATTTGATTTGTACACCTAATTAAAAGATATACTGGATATGTCGGCAAAACATCTTTTTCTTTCCTTCCAAATGGTCGGGGTTATTCTGCACATAATGTCCGTAATAAGCAATGCTTATCGACATTTTACTCTCGTGCTTAACAAATAAGTAAATGAGGGTAAGTAGTAACATTCTTGACGAACTCCCTTGAACTGATTAGAAGATAAATACCAAAATTTCGTCAACGAATAAGCCAAGAAACCCTGCAGGCACGTCAAGAGCGTTCAAACTAATTCCAGCTTAGGAAGATAGCAAAAAAGTCTCCCCCCCCCACACTTTTTTTGTTGGGGTCGACGCAAAAAGTGAGACCATTTTTTACTTGTTTCTTTTAGTAATAAACTTCCTACAGCTACTATTTCTACAGTGCTCCTCGCCCTTAACTAAGACATACAGACATAATTGGAGAGGGTGTAGCATATCTAATAAAGTGGTTGCGTTCTGAACCCTTTACATTGAAAGGCATGGAAAGCATGAACTTGAGTTTATCGAAGCTTCTTGGTGACCGTAAGAAATTCGTTATGTTTAAGAACAGAAATACTTACACTAGTTTGAAATGAATATTAGCTGAATCCCCAGGGGACCATCCTCCCATGCAGTCCCCTCTCTCTTTCGAGAGAGGACTGGGATCACAACCCGGCGCCTGAGGAGTCCAGGAAAGAGGAAGTGCCGAGGGGGCTTGAGCAATTTTTTAACGGTTCCGGAAGTCTCATATAAAACTCCGACCTTGTGTCACATTCTGTTGTGACGTGGGTGCGCGGATCAATGCTTAATTATACAAATGTAATAGTGAGTTATCTTTTTCAACCGATTTAAGGAATTATTTGAACTGTTACCTTCGTTTTTGTGGTTTTTAGCATTACATTTTGACCGATTAATTTTTGACCAACCACGATAGCCCACAGTTCAGAGATTGCAATTAACTCATAAATAACTCTGACTAATATCATAGTTGTTAGTTTGATCATTATATTTCAACCAATGTGTTCTCCAGCTTTCCTTCTACTGCTTCTATGAAATTATTCGTTGTTTTGATCATTGTGTTTCAGTCAATGTGTTCTCCGACCTTCATTGTGGGCTGAAGTTCGAAAATGAACAACAGCGCACAGCTTTGGTTTTACGAGTGTAATGTCTTAGCCGGTACTTTCTCGAGCGTTCTTCAGTTTTAATTATTTTGGATGTAGATGTGATAGAGTTAATAGGCAGAATAATATATTTTTTGATTCCCTGGGTTTCTTTCGCACATTTCATCATTCCTGGCAGATCTTCCTGAAGGACGAAAGGCGTCACAAATAAACATTTTTTATTTTGTCACTTTATATATATATATATATATATATATATATATATATATATATATAGTAGTTGTTGATAGTCGCTCCTAGCACAGGTCGATTTCTGTAGAACCTTCTATCTGCTTGTCTGTACAGTCTCAACTTTTATTCAAACCACGCATGCAAATTAGCGATAGTTTTAAAAGCGCTTTAAAAAATTGCAAATGGGACATGGGTAGGTTGGAATTCCTTGGTCCTATTTCACCTCACACCCGCCGCCCCGATTTCGTGATCACATAAAGCGTAGCAGGGCGCAGGGCGCTTCTGACGCATACTCCTTTTGAGGTGTATAGCTCTGGCTTCGTTGTCTAGGAGTTTATGAGGCGCTCTCGTATGAAACCTTTGACGGCTGGTGACAGGGAAACTATTAGGTTGGTGCAAAAATAATGACGTAATAATGTCGTTTTTTGACGTATTTTTTAACGTCAAAAAATGACATTATTACGTCATTATTTTTGCACCAACCTAATACTGTTAAAGCTGTTTCATTTGCAGGTGATTCGTTGTCAGATCAGTCTTCATTGGATTCTGGCTAGGTTGTTCCTACAAATGGCGGCCCCGACCGGACAGGGGAGAAATCGTCGCCTCTTAACAGCAGGTAGGTTAGAATTCCTTGGTCTTATTTCACACACACACACACACATATATATATATATATATATAAAGAAAAAAAAAAGAATTATTTTGAAAGTCGATTTGGTCGTAACGAGATCATTTTTTTCTTTTCTTTTTCTCCCTGCATCATTAACGTACACATCAGTTATTGATATGTCAATAAAAATGTCTAATGTTCATTAAAGTTAAGCATTTTTGTTTACTAGATAACAATAAAAATGTCTAATGCTCAACTTATACAAAGAACAACATTTACATCAGGCCGATAGTAATAAAAAATATCTAATGCTCGGCTTATTTAAAGACCAGCACTGTCGTTGGTCCGATAGTCATAAAATGCTTATGCCCGACTTTTCAAATTGTAACATCGTCTTCGACCAAATAACATGGGAAATGTCCTATGCTTGGCTATTTTTAATGCCAACATCGTCGTCGACCTGATAACAATGAAAATGTTTTTTACTTGACATTTCAAAGGACATCATCAACGTCTATACAATAGAAATATAAATCTATTCTGCTCGATATTATTAAGGTTCGATATCGTTTTCGATTCGAAAGCAATCACATATTCTTGATATCATCGCCGGTCCGGTAATAATAAAACTCTCTTGATGTCAATTTCACCATCGACCCTACAATAATAAACATATTTTGCTCGCCTTATCAATAAATCTGTCATATGCTCCACTTTTTCAATAGCCGATATTTTCAATGGTCAGGTAATCGATAGCAATAAAGCTGTCCTTTTCGAATGCCAACATCGTTGTCGCCCAGGTAAGAATGAAAATAGTTTATATCCTACTATTCAAAGTTGACATCGTCGTCGATAAAAATAACTTATGCTTTACATCTTACATCTGCAATAGCCAATGTCTTCAATAGCAATAAAAATTATCTTATGCTCGAAATCTTTGAATGCCAACATCATCATCGCCTCGATAACAACTAAAATGTCTTCTGCTCGACTTAGAGACAACAACATCCTATCTACGATAACAACATCTTATGCACTTTTTGTTTCAATGCTGACATTGGAAGCCTGATAGCAACGAAAATATCTTCTGCTTGAATTCTTCTTCTTCTTCTTCTTCTTCTTCCTCCTCCTCCTTCTCCTCCTCCCTCTCCTTTTCTTTTTCTTCAAATGCCAACATCGTTGTCGACATGATAGATATAAAGACGTTGTAATAACTTCGAAATCTTTAGTATCAGTACGAATTTTACAGAGGCATAACATTTGTTCGAATTCCACCTTTATATCCTTGTTGAATCCTAAAATTATTCTAACTCTTTTATGAGTTCACAGCTTAAATATATTCAATTTTATCATTAACATTTAACGCGATACATGTTTGGTGCTCCCTTTTGTAGTTTGTAGGTAATATCACTTTAATATTTCTTCTACGGTAATACACATTACTTTGTAAATTTGACAGAGTCCAAAAGAATTTACGCGGCTTTGTGGATGATTAAATATTTTGCACCCTACTACCTCTTTCCCACAGATGAAATGTTGCTAACCTTTCGCTACTCTATAGCCATTTTCATGGCAGAGCTATATTCCTTAGTTCCACCAGACCTTCACGGCTAGGAGCCTCCAGATTGCATACACCGTCTACTCATGTTCATTTCATTCGTATTCAATTACTAAAGAGGAAGTTCTCAGAGAGCTACTTTCCCCGAAATATTACCTTGTGAAACAGACTCTCGAAGGGATACTTAACCGCTTCAATTCTAGGATCAGCGATTATCTATCCTACATATCCTCATGATATACACCGTTTACTCCCTTCGTGTAAGAACCTCATTTAGTTACTCTCTACTTTGATGGGCATTTCAGCCTTTATTGGGTGGTTAATAGCAAAAAACAAAATAAATGTGAAAAAAGTGCTATAAAGTGATCTCTTTAAATTAAAATATGAAACTTCTGGATTTAATAAAGAAAGAAAATTCATATGCAAAGGTTGCTAAGATCTACGGTAAGAAAGCATTTTCTACTCATAACCTTGATTATATTATACTGTTATAATTGTTTTATCTTATTAATTTTACTGTTATTAATCTCTCATTACAGCTAATATATATAAATTAAACTTTACTAGTAGTACCCGTAGAAATTTCACGGTTATTTTGAAAAGTATAAGATTGTTGGAAATTTTTTGAGAATTATGTATTCATATTTAGTAATGAAAGGTCAGTATTAAAAGATAACCTTTTTGAAAACTATATGCTTTGGGATTTCTTTTACATTGAGGATGGTTATCTGTAATTTTAACCTTTAATATTTTGAAATTGTAACTTTTAATTCATTCTCTGGCTGCTTATGTACGTCTTACTATATTGACAATGTTATAGAAAATTATTAAAAATATATTGAAACGTTAATGTATATATATCATATGATGCTCGTTTATTCGAAAACACTTTATTGAAAAAATAAATATTTTAGCTCTCTCCAGATTTCCCTTTCTTTGACATCGGTATACAGAAAGAGTTCACCTCCCTCACTCTGTTTCTTTATCCCCCCACTTTCACTCACTCACTGTGTGTGTGTGTGTGTGTGTGTGTTATTAAACGGTTGTTGTTTCACAAAAGCATCCGACGAAACAAAATAAAATAAAAATAACAAATTTGAAAAAGAAACTCATCTACTGTAATTTCAAAGACTAGGTAGCACCAAAGTAGATCCTTTGCTGTTCGACATCGCTACCCTCTATTTTAAAATATTTGCCAAAAATCAGAGAATTATCCAATTCAAACGAAATTTCCAATACTTATTCATTAGTGAATTAACTATTTACTGAATATTTTTCTGGTTATTTTATTTTTAAAAAAAAATTATTTGCGGGCATGTTTCACTCCCATTTTTGATATCTCGTGTGTACTTTTTAATTTGGAGAGAGGTTCATCAAATTTTCTTTACAGTTAGATAAAAAATATCCCTGAAGATGTTATATCAGTAAAAGATTTATGCAATATCAAGTGTGAACATACCGAAAATTCGTCCTATATTTTACTTCAATAATTAATTTTTATTCAATAATTTATAATAATAATTTATTTAAAAAATTACTTGTAATTTTCCAATATGATTTCTAAATTCGTCCCGTTGTTGTTCGTCTCAAGATTTTCTTTTAGATTAAAAAAATGTAAAATTTGATGACATTTTCGAGTGCGAACCCTTTTTAAAAGAATTTTATTTTATTTTTTTCCTTTTATCAACTGTAAGATTATTTTTGGTGTGGATGTACAACAAGGAAATAATTAATCTGATATCTCGCTTTGACTGACTACAATATCGAAAGAATATTATGAATTAATCTAATTTCATATCTCCCTTTCAGTCAACTCAATCTTGAAAGCACTGTTTTCCAATCCGTCGATACGGATGTTTTCTGGGGGTTTTTTTTGTTTTTTTTTTTTTTGTTTTTCGCATGTCTCTGTTTTCCTACTTTTATTTACAGATTCTTGCATACAAAAGGAACCAATATTTCCTTCTGTAATTAAACTTAAGTTGTTCTTTTAAGTTTTTATGCATAATTTATTCCACCTCACTACGAATTCTTAAATTCAGAATAATAAAAAAACACACCGGGTGCAATTAAATATTTTATGACATGAAAGAGGTGAGAAAATAATAATAACAAATAAAAGCAATGAATTAAATCAAAAGTATCATTTTGCTAAAAAAATAATATTTCTAATGTATAAAAATAAAATTATTCATTAAAATATTATATTATTAAACTATTGAATTAAAGAAAGGTTATTTTTAAACATAAAAAAAACAATTTCTTGATTAATAGCACTGCTAGTCTTCCGTATTCCTTTAGGTTTTTAATTTTTATGTTTTCGCACACTTTTTTGACAGAGGTAGAATTACACGGTTTTTAATATCATCATTTGACCTCACAGGCTACTTGGCGTAAATAAAATGTTATTTTCTCTCTGTTTTAAGTAAAATGTAAGCATTACATTTAGAAAATCCGGTTAATTAATACTTAAATTTACTAATAGATTTCGAAACACATCGCTAGGATTTTAAAAATATTTTAAAATTTGTTGTTTACATATTTCGTATACAATGGCGGCTCGATGAGTCGATGAGTAACGAAAAAACGTACTAATGTTTTTAAAATATCTAAAAAGTGTATTTATATAGGGAAATTATTTTGTTCTTTTCATTTGGCATCTTTCAAATAGAACCGAATTTTAAGTTCAAGAATGCATCTAAATTATTTAAAATGCGTTTTTTAGAAAGACCGTGGGAGTACCTATCAAAAACAATATTTATATATTTGCACATATATTTATTCAACAGTATATGTGCCATTTTGTTTCAATACCTTTCGACATCTTTGAGGCAACTTCATTATCATCCCATTATCCTAGAAGTTATCATCTTTCTGACCGGTAGTCTAAGTGGTTCTTACAGTTCTTTCCAATTAGAGAATTTTGTTGGGGTCGAAATATATGGTAATTCGAAAATGCAATGACAAGTGAGTATGATGAGCGTAGTAAGTTATAGGAAATAAACCTATTTCAGAACAAATTATAAACCCACTTACATATGATATTAAAACGCGGCCAATCTTTATTTTCTACCCAATAACAGCCAATATTACAAACAGTTTCCACAACACACACCGTTTAAATCAAAGTGTCTATTGGTTAGAGATTTATATCACCATGTGAAATATTTGACCCTAACTAAAACTAAAGCCCTATTTTTATCGAGCCTTCTTTCTGGAAAAATTTATTAGGAAAATACACAGATTTCGACTTTCCACGAGCAGAAACGCGACTGTCTACTAACAGCACTTGCTGAAAGAAACATATGTCGGCGACCTCAAATGAATCATCACCAACATCAACAAAGACGATCAGTAAATCTTCGCTAACGATAAAAGTTTGTTTTCAACCACAGTTTTTTTGTTTTTTTTTACTGACCAACTACTTAAAAATCTTTTCTAACTATAGCTTTTTTGTGAACCAACTCCCCCTCAACTAAAGACTATTTTAAGCTTTTACTCATTTAAATTCATGTACCTGTGTTTGTATCAGGTTGGTGCAAAAATAATGTCGTTTTCTCACACAGTAACATATGTAAGAAAACGACATTATTTTTGCACCAACGTAATAAATACAAATTATTTATTTAACAGAAATAACCATATTTTCTTAATTTTTATTTTATTATTGTTTGAAATTCGGACATTCGGATTTTTAATATAAAAAAAAATTAAACTGGACGACAGAATTTCCTACAAAGTCATCCCAGTCAAGCGGTAATAATTTCTGCTGGTTCTGCAGAAACATGAAGCTTGGCACTGTCCTAATTGAAGACAATACCCTTCCGATTGTCCAATTCCGGGTGCTTTTCATCTATTTCTGCTTTTAATCGGTCCAACGGAGAAGTGTATTCGTCTGAATTCAACGTCTGATTTTGCAGAAGACCTTAATTCACAAATGTTATCCAATCCTATCAGGTACGCAGCATCAGCATTTTCGGATAGAGACCGTTTTGGGGGTGGGGGAGTTTTTAACGGTGACTCATTTTGTTTTCGCAAAAACTCTGCATTGCTGCAAACATTCCATTTTTAAATACCTGTGATCGTTCTTTTTAGAGATAACTCGCTTTTCTTGCGTTCGATCAGGAAATTGTAGATAGAAATGCGGTTCATTATTTTTTCCGTTAAATTGTGGTGCACTCAAACATCGCAGTGATTCACGTTTTCAAATGTTTTAAAATACTTTACAACGCTCATTTGACATATTTGGAATAACTCTGCGATTTCCCGTGTTTAGTCAGCGTTTCACTTTGATCATCAAAAAAGACTGCAAGCCCGCCGAAACGTTTTCGGTCTTCTATTAAGTTGGTGCAAAAATAATGTCGTTTTCTCACATATGTTACTATGTGAGATAACGACATTATTTTTGCACCAACCTACTACATAAAAATTTCAACTTCTGAACCTAGTGAACCCTAAGAACCTTCAGCTCTGGCACCATCGGCATAAACGACACATATCTTTTTTTGCTGTTCGCACAGCGCCTTTATCCTTTCTGGGAATAGAAGAGCGCTAGATGACAAAAATACATGCCATTTTCTTCCATTTTCACTTTTAACGTAAAGACACGAATCATATAAAAAGTCGCGTAGAAATGTAACCTTTCAGAATAAGTATATATGTCAAAAATTTCATCACGTACAAACCTAAATCACTTGTTCAAGCGCCACCTGTTGAAAAATGCTATAAATTTTTGTTCTGAGCCGATGTATTGTTTTAATCTATTGCAAAATAAAGTTAATAAGCAGACTTGAAAATTAAGCGCTGTGTGATCTTCTAGCACTCAGTACCAGAATTTTTTCACTTCAAAAATCAAAATGAGTTTTTTCATACAAAACTGTAACTTTTAAAGGAAGCTTTGGATACAAATTAAATTAAAAAATGCAGTAACGTATTGCATTGATTGTATATTAGTTTTTGATTAGTGTTAAAATCCTCTCGGAAGATAAGTTGAGAAATTGTCAAATTATAAAAATTATTGATTCAGCCATTTTTTGAATATAAACAATATTCGTAATAATAATTCATAATAAAAAAAACTAAGCAACATAATTTTATAGTAAATTTTCTATTAATTGTTTAAAAAAGATTTACATTTTAAGCCAATGAGTCAGCAGTTAAGCCAATGCTGAATTGAAGTAGATTTCGCATGTAATGGTGGCCAACATCGTTTTATTGATGCTACTTCTCACTTTGAGCAGAAATTTATTTGAGGATTTATTAAGCATAGCTTAGATGTAGCACAAAACCTAACGCATGGAGCACCCAGTGAGGACAGAACTCACTACTCAGTCGTAATTGATCTAGCTAGAACAGCTTGTTAACCATTAAACCACGGCGCCTAGCACAAATCAGATGCCACTTTATTTAATTGTTATCTTCCAAATTAGGGCGAAGGACCATCCAACAATTGTCAATTTTATTCTTATGAAAGTAAAGGTCAAAAATTAATTGTTACCACCTCCCAAGCGGAAATTCAAATCCTAGTCTCTTCCATCATAGGCGGGGATACTAACGAAAATTTTACTTACAGAAGCCTCCGCAATGATAGTATATACTCTAATGAAACTTCTAAACAAATATAGCAAGAAGTTGGCATTTTTTATTATTTAATAACGTTTTTCTCGTTATGCCGACTTGATGCATAAACTTACCTTATGGTGGATATTTTCTTGGGTACATAATCCGATCAGCATTTAATAAATTAACTCAAACTTTTTACATATTTTGCAACTAAAAATAACATATCAGTATATAAAGTAGTTTGGAATACGAAAGAAATGTAATATTTGCTAAAAAATTTTGGGAGTAAAATGTTATATTTCTGCCGAAATATTTTGAATTTTATATTCTGATGTTAAATGAAACAGTTTTTGACAAATATTTTAGTAAAAGACATCGCGCTAACAAATGGAGTTTGAGGTGGAGTTTTTCTTATTCTTTTGTTAATCTTACAAAGATGGAATCAATCTGTCATTAGCGGTAAAAATAGTCTTCACAAGAAGAACGGCCTCATTCTAATAATTAATTGTTCTTTTCAATTCGAACTCCAGACGATCGAAGACCATTATATTACGATTCTATACTTGCCTGTTTCTTTTTTATATTCTTTTTTTTTTTAAGTCGGAAGGAAAAAAAATCCCCCTCTATAAAATATAAAACAAGAATTTCAATTTTTTTCATAACGAATTTTATTTCTTGTTTTTAATCTTCAGCACAACTTTCAAAAGGAACTCAAAACTGTAACTCCAGACCTATTCTCTCTTTACCTATTTCTCTCTCCTTACCGTCGTCTCTTTCTCTTTCCCGTTTAATTCTCTCTCACTCTGCTAACATTTCTCTCTCGCTTTACTAACATTTCTCTCTAGCCCTGTCTTACTTTCTTCCTCTCTCTTTAACTTTTTTGTCTATTTTTCTTACATTTCTCTCTCCCCCTTCTCTCTTTCTGTTTCTCTCTATCTTTTTTTTTTTTTTTTTTTGTATTTCTCTCGTACTTCATATTTCATTAACCAGAATCGACGTCAAAATGTGTTTTCTTTTTCAAATCCACTGTTCAATGCTCACATAGCGCAAACCGGAAAAGACGCAGCAGTTTTTGTTGAAGGTGCCGCAAGCAAAAAATGGTTCCTTAAGTCACGAACATTAGTAATATATTTTGGATAAAGGAAGGTGGCGGGAAGTGCGGTCTGTTAAGATCGCATTAACTTACACACACGCGCGTAGATGTGTGTGTGTGTGTGTGTGCGCGCGCGCACACACGCGTGTGTGTTTTTGAGATGAAGGACAAAATAGTGGAATACAATATGACAGGCAGCAGTAAAGAAAAACATGGCAATATGATAAAACCTCTCTAGTCTAAACAAAAACACACGGAACTGAAGGTGGGCGGAGTCCTACCTTTTTATTTTTATGTTTTTAATCTGTAGTTGCTGTTTTAATTTATTTGTCCACTTTTTCTTTTAAAATACTCACGCACTTAGGGTAGGTTTATGCGTGCAAGCGGACGTGAGTTTGTAAATCTCTTATACATATCCACCCTCTCTTTTTATCACGCAAATTTTTTTCCCCTTTCTTTCATCTTGACTACTCTCTTAAATTTGTCCTTTTCATCTCACCTTCTTCCTTTCTCATCCATTTGTCTCTCTTCTTTATTAAAAGAAACTAGCAAACATAAAGCAATGGGCGATTTAAATTTAAATAAAATTAATGAATTAAATACAATTTCTTCTTTGTTATTAAGCTAAAATGTCAATTCATTTCATTATAAATAATCGAAAAATAATTGGACAGTGTAGCCATCATCCGATTTTTATGAGAAAGAAGATAGTAAATGCCCTTCATTTATCTACAATTAATACTTTCACTGTTACATTTTTATAGCATTGTTGTATGGTATGCTGGATCGTTTTGAAAAAGATAGGACATTGCCATTTACTGGAAATAAATAATATTTGCATCATAATGTTCCACTACAATTAATAAAATCTTGTTGTGTTGAGATTAGAACATTAACATTGTATTAAAAAGAATAAGCAAGGTTGTAATTATTTGTACTGCATATATGTTGGATTTGAATTTGGGGGAGTTGCAGAAGGAATATTAGAATATCAATCTATATGTGTCATTCATTGCCAGTGATGTCTGAGTGCGTATATTCAAATTAACTCTATGGTGAAATTCATTTTTCTACATGAGCTCTCGTATGTCATTTTTCGCTGTATTGATCTACTACTACTACTACTGTTAATATTGGTGGATACCAAACATAGTTTGTTTATTTCAAAGTCATATAAGGGTTTAGCTGCCATTGTCTTTATTTTATCTGTTCGTTGTCAAGTATTTTCGCAATGTTCTAATTCCTGTGACCAATTACTCTCAGAGAAAATAGAAAAACTTTATTGTGCTTTAAACAGTTTTATTTTTATACAAATCAAGTCTAATAAATGTAACCTATTCTGTAGAACACAATGTGATCTTATCGGTCATGTAAACCGATCTAACTTTTTAGTAATGAGATATTCTTGGGGCATTACTTAACGCCAATCAACGAAATTGAATCAAATTACAGTAACAGTGGAATATCACATTACTAAATAGTGTGAGCAGATAGTTAATATATTGTTTTTTAGTTATTTTGTTTCATGCTAGCTTTCTTTGGCTATTTTTGTTTTTAACGACTTAAAAAACATAATTCTTTCTTACATGCGACAATAGAATCGATAGTATTGGTAAAAAGTACGCAAGCAAATATAACCAATGCAATTACAAAATTACTTAAATATGGTCGTCGTTGTTGCCGAGTATGAAATATCTCCAAACGTGAATTACACGTAAGACACAAATATGTGCAACTATTCACTAGATATCACATCACCAAATATACAAATGTTTTATTTTATTTTTTGGTTTGGGTAGTATAACACCGTATCGTAAGACAATCTCGTTCGTGCCATTAATTATTTCGTTCATGGCGGTGAATAGGCTACAAGCTACTTTTAAGAGTTAATATTCTTTAACTGTTATCTGCTCATGAGTTGAAGTCCTGGATTCGTTACCCAGATTTCGAATTTCAGATTCAAATTGCTTATATAAATTACTTTCAGACCTTTAATGCCTTTGAAGAAGTCATGTCCAATTTTCCGTTCACCAATTATTCTGACCCCGTACTTATGGCCCAAGTGGCACTCAAAGTAGACTGTTATTGAATGATATGGTTGTAAGAGCATAAGCGGAGAAAGTAAGAAGTGCAGTTATGATGTTATGTAGGTGAGATAACGGTTAACCCTAGACTTGAACAGGTTAGGATTGTAGTGATCGGGAAAACATTCTCTTGGGAGTCTATTTCACAAAGTAGTGTATAACAAGGTAGCTTGTTTGTTAGGAAAGTGTATTTTATATTTCTGGTTTTTGGTGATAGCGAATGGAACAGAAAAATTTATAAGTTTGAATCTTTTGGCAAAATCAAATTTTTCCAGGAAATTTGATTGTGAAAACAACTGTTGTTCAAAAGTTTGACAGGTGACTACATTTGTCCATGTTCGCGTAAAGGCTTATTAGACGAATATGTAAGGCTGTTATTTTGAATGCAAATGGCCTTGATGTTTGACGATATTTTAAGTCTGGATGAACTTAAAAAACGGACTAAATGGCTCTTTTTGACCCCTCTTGTGAGCAAAGTGAGAAAAAGCGTAGGTAAATGGGTCTTTATATACACAGCATTTTGGCGAACGTCGGGGAGACAGACGTGAGACAACCGGGAGAATCGACAGGAGAGACACATCGAAAATAAACATCTTCACACACACGCAATTCACATCCGCCTGAAATTAATTCGATGTTCAATTCATTGATAAAAGTTTGTGAATACATACTTTGCTTCCAAGTTGCTATACCATCCAGAGGTGTTAAGCTACATCAAACTTTTGTAAATATTCTATCTTTATTTACTATTATTAAAACTATCATTTTCAACGAAGATCAGGCCTTCTCCTTCTGTCGACAAGAGCATGACTTTCTTTTCTTCAGTCACGGCTTACTGAATCAAAGGGATGGGAAACCCTCACTTTTCTTGTCAGTAAGAAACACAACACTTACCAGCAATTCTAGACGATTGACGACCTAACTGGCACCAACTCCTTGGCCAGTTTAAAACTGTATGCAAACAATCTAACCACACAGCCATCTCAGTGTAAAGATATCTACGAGAGATAGGACCCAGATTGTATGGTGAATAAATGGGTTTACATTATAGTAGCTGTTTGAGTGGAACTTCTTTCTTACTAATTGAATACTAAGGGGAACTCAGTAAAAATCGAACTCGCTACATTAACAAAAATTGCGATGTTAATTTGCTAACTTTTTATTCCATGAAACGCACAGTATGTAGGCACACAAGATGTGTTTCCTATACGCAAACATGCACACACGTATTCTGTAGCTTAATGGTGACAAAATTCCTTCTTTACAAATGCACTTAATCCAACGCTTCTATTTTAATCACGCAAATCGAACATTATACAATGCAAATTTCAGATTAAAAATAATAACTGACAGATTACAAACTTATTGATTCATTCTCATATGTAATACAAAATATATATCAAAGAAAGATTGTAGTTAAATTTATATCAGTTGACAAATTTCACTTATAAACTCTCCACCTTTTTCTCTTTGTTTGTCTTCGCACTCAGAATATTTCTTTTCTCTCTCTCTCTCTCTCACACACACACACGCACGGGCGCGCAAACACGCACATTTTCTCTCGTCTTTTTTAAAGTACCTCTCTTACTTTTTTCTTTTTACTTTTTAGTAGTATCTCACTTTCTCTCTCTCTCTTAATCTATTTCGTCTCCTTTCTTCTGTTCTCGCTTCCATAGATTATCGCCTTTTATTTTTATGCTTTTGAAATCATTAATGCATTACATATCTGTTTTTACATCGAATCTCTCTTAACAATAGTGGTGCAGTCCATCGACGCTAAACCGATTGCTACAAAAATTTAATGAGCATTTTGACTGGAACAAATAACTGATCATGTAGTATGAGTCACTCGTTGTTACGCAGTACAAACTAAACATCCGCTCTAAACAGATGATAAATTGGAAACACTCATTGTATAAGAAAATCGTCTTCTTAATTTTTATAAATTTGATTTGATTTTACTGAGCGATTGTTATCGTCCATAACAGTGAGAGAAAAGTCGTCAGCACATTTTCAAAATTAATTGTTTTGCTACAGACTCTGCGTTCCTGATTTTTCATTCTTCCTTTTGACTATTATTCTTCTGGCTTTGTTCGTAACACTTGACAACTGCGATTGTAAAACTGAAGTAAATGAATATCATTCAATGTCGGCTGTTCATGATAAGGTTGACGAGGGCGTTTTTACTTGGTCACATGGTGAATAAGTTAGAAACTGAAACTGATGTTCCCAAGGTCAGCGGCTCAATTTCCAGTGCTGAACTCATAGGGAGAAACAAGCAGATTTTAATTAAAAAAAAAAACAAAAAAAAAACAAGAAAAAGTAAAAGAAATACTAAGTAATGTTTACCAAGCGAAGCACATTGCTGTATTTACAATATAAGCAGAGAATTGTTAGGATTTTGTGAAAAATAATATAATATTTTAAAAAATTAATATATCATAATTACAGTTCGTCAAATTGATATCTAGTGTGAATGTCTTGAGAACATTTTTCTTTTAATTTTTCAGAAGTTACCCATGAACTAATAACATTTTTCCAATTTGAGATTCACAAAGATGTAAATAATGCATTAAAAGCAAAGATGGGTTAGAAAGCCAATTCTTTCTCTTTCACTATATATATATATATCAGGTCATCCCATAAGTTCTGTCCGAATTTTAACTTTTCGTTAAAATGAACGAAATTTAAGGAGTATTTTATAATGTCTAATGGAGCTGAACATTATTTTTATGTTTAGATGCATTTAAACTGATCAAATTTTATTTCAGAGAAGAATAAAATTAAATTTTGTTTGATTAAAACCCTGCTAACATGGAAGTACCCAAGAATCATTTGAGGCACATAATGCTTTATGAGTTCAAGAAAGGAAACTCAGCAGCTGAAGCGGCTAGAAACATTCACTCAGTTTATGGAGAGGAATGAAAGAACTTGCAGAAGATGGTTTGCAAAATTCAGAGGTGGAGATTTCACCCTTGAAGATGAAGATCGAACCGGACGTCCCGTTGAATTTGATGAAAAGCTTCTTGAAGCAGCCCTTGAAGAAAATCCTGCTTTATCAGTTGAGGAATTGGCAGTGGTTCTCAGTTCAAACCATACAACTGTTCATCGTCATCTTCAACAACTTGGAAAAGTTACTAAACTTGGAAAATGGGTGCCTCTTGAATTGTCTGAAAACAACCTCAAATCCCGAGTTGACAATTGCTCTTCTCTCCATTCTCGCCAACTTGTTTCACCTTTTTTGGATAGACTTTGACTGGCGACGAAAAATGGATCTTTTATCGAAATGTTAAGCGTCGTAAACAGCGGCTTAGTAAAGGGGAAGGTCCCCAGCCACAGCCGAGAATGGAAATTCACGGGCAAAAAGTATTTCTTTCAATCTGGTGGGATCGGCAAAGAATAAACCACTTTGAATTCTTACCACCTAATGCAACAATTAATGCTCAAATATACTGTCAGCAATTAGAGAGTTTGAACCAAGTTTTGAGGAAAAAAAGACCTGCTCTAGTGAATCGAAAAGAGGTGATGTTTCATCAGGACAATGCGCGACCCCACACAGCAAGAATCGCGTCACAAAAGATAGAAGAACTTGGTTGGGAGAAAATTCTTCATCCACCTTATTCTCCCGATCTTGCTCCTTCAGACTACCATTTGTTTCGTAGCTTACAGAATCATTTGGAAGAAACAGCTTTTGTAACACGGGAAGAGGTTAAAACTGACATTTGTGAGTTCTTCAAATCAAAGCCAAAAGAATTTTACAGTAATGGAATTAATAAGCTTGTTAATAGATGGAAGGAAGTCATATAGATAATCAGGGAAAATACATTGTTGATTGAATCTGTAATTAAATATAACATTTGGTCACTTGTTTTCTTTATTCAAAATTCGGACAGAACTTATGGGATAACTTGATATCTATCTATCTATCAATCTATCTATCTATCTATCTATCTATCTATCTATCTATCTATCTATCTATCTCTCTCTCTCTCTCTCTATATATATATATATATATATATATATATATATATATATGAAATGCATATATAAGGATAAATCAAACTATGACATTTCCCGAAATCGAATCGCGTCTCCGTCTCCGTCTCTCTCTCTCTCTCTCTCTCTCTCTCTCTCTCTCTCTCTCTCTCTCTCTCTCTGCATATATATATATATATATATATATATATATATATATATATATATATATATATATATAATAGCCGGCAAAAGAAATGGGCCCAAAAAATTAAAATAAATTCACTTAAATTTTACTCAGAAGTTGAAAGTATTCGACAATATACTTTCAGTAGTATTATCTATTGTCATTCAGGACTGTAAATTTGGTTGTTTGGTTAATTTTGTTTCGCAGTATATCAACCTTTATGGGTTATTTATTGCCGAAATGTAAATAATTTGAACAATTTTATGGCTCCAAGTAAATATATTTTGAACGCAATTTTATGCCTTCAAATGCTGTTAAAATGTATTGTTAGCCATGTTATTTAAAAATGAATTGTTAATTTTACTATAAATATGTATTGTTGCTATTTTTACATAAAAAATGTATTCCTGGTATTTTTATACTTTCGTAGCGTTTTTGTTTGCGGTTTCATTATTTGTCCACATCTAGGACCCTAACAGATGCTATCACTCCGGGTCATGGGTGGGTCTGGAAATAGCAGCAATTGGTGGTCCCATGCTCCTCAAAACCTCCAATCTCCCGATCAGACGCCTTGCTACCAGATATAGTTTATCGTTATATCCAAGATTCACAAGTTGTTGTATTCACACGGATCCAGTCAGGATATTGAAAGTAACGCATTCAGATGCTATGAGCCACTTAACACTCCTCAACCAGATTATGTTAAAGGATCAAACATAGATTGCATAAAACCTGGAACCTTCAACTTGTCTTTTTAGAATAATATACTATTTTTAAGTTTCATTTGTTATGGGGTAATTTAAAGTGGCATAAGTGATATACATAAAAAGCAAAAAATTATATGGAATGCAAAATAGAACTGAATTCTAATGCAAGATATTATGATGACAAATTATACAAGAAACAACTCAAAATATGCAACAAAGATCGTAAAATTCGACGGCGGGATTTTAATAGTTTGACGGTTATATCAAAAGCAACGATACAAGGAAGATGACAAAAATCGATTCAGTACTAAACAACGAAAAATATATTACTTTGCTAAAGTCCCACCTTTAACCAGATAATAGCAGAAGGTGAAATACTCTATTATGATGGATCACGTTGTCATACATCGCTTGTAACAAAGAAGTTTTTCTATGGTGAACATATTGCAGTGACCTGTCTATGGCCCTGGCCATAATTATATGGATAATAGTTGAATACTCGGGTGTATAACAGAAAGCCAAAGAACAAAGAGTTTCAGTTTAATATAAAAAAAAAATGATAGAACATTTCTGATTAAACAATTTTAAGTCGTATTCCTCCATCCAACGTCGAATTAAGAGTGTAGTTTGTGCCAATGGGAGTTATACTAAATACTACTTATAATGTCCCTAAATATATGAATAAATTTATTCTGTGTAGTTTTAGATTTTCTTTGTTCAATAAAAGCAGTTAATTTTACTTTTCGTTAATTTTGTTTCGTCTTTTGCATGCTTTATTTTCAGTATCATGATAAGTTCAGGTCTGTATCTGTCCTGGTACTAGATTCATGTGAATGCAACAATTCGCATTATAGTCATGTGACAATTTCGCATTACTCCAAATACTTCTGCTGAAAGTACACTCCTTAAGAATGGGTCGATAAATCAGATTCGCTCACCTTTCATGTTTATTGCAAATTGCCACTATCCTAATCTTGATTGAAAAATCCTATTTTTCAGTGTTATCACTCATCATAGAACCTCAGTGACCTTGAAGGCATTATTTTATTTTATTTATTAGGTTGGTGCAAAAATAATGACGTAATAATGTCGTTTTTGGCGTATTTTTTAACGTCAAAAAACGACATTATTACGTCATTATTTTTGCACCAACCTAATAATTTATTTTTCTAATTTCCTAAACCTCCCAACATCCCATATCAGATCATTCTGGGTGTTTGTTTTTAGATTTAGAGTTACTCTAATATTACTAGTACAAATCTACTCTCGTACACATTTACCCAAGGTGCGATGTCCAAAACCAATTTTCAAACATCTATCAAAGTTTTGATGCACCTTACTCTTTTTTGAGTTCTATCAAGATTTATATTTATTTTAGGCTTAATTCTTGTTTAAAATATCGGTTGAGAAATTCTAAATTTCTATGTGTCTACCGCTCATTACTATTATATGAGTCACCCAAATTTTTCTGGGTACCAAAAATTCTCTACGTTGGTGGCAAAGTAGAAATGTTTAATACCGTTTAACCCTAACGAATACAATTTGTTTCTACTATTAGCTTGACGCTTGAGATGAAGTTTTAACTATTCGCTTTAATGGCTAATGAGTTCGATTCTCACTACGCACGCCACACTTGTAATCTTGTGCCTGACTAAAGTAAGCTTAATAAGTATACATCCATTAAGGAGGTATGGAATGCTGTAAATGTGTATCGGTAAGAACTTGAATTTCTCCTTTCATTGTTTACGTACTCATCCTATTGACTTGAGCAAAGGCTTGAATTCATTTAATCACTGCGCTATATTTTATAAAATCTCTCATTTCTGGCATGCGACGCGGATTGTCGGAGAAAAAAACCTGACTTTACCCGTTCAACTAGTTATAGTAAAAGGCTGTTGATGTTGATCAATAACAATAAGGAAAAGTTATATTTACTTAACATAGTCTTGCATAAAGCTACTATAGCAGAGCAGAGCACTCAGTGAGAACCAGATTTGCAAGGAATTGCGAGGCGAACGTAGTAAATATGTGTTGTAAAGCGTAGGCCATTGACAGTGTTTTCGATCTTTACATATTGTGATGTTCTTTCATCGCCTTGTTCTATAATATTGGTATGTTTTCATTTATTTATTAATTTTGTTTTTAGAATTGTTTCAAATCGACTACAACAAGTGGTTCCCTTCGAACATCATCATCTGCTCCAGTGGAAGAAACGTCAGGCGAAAAAAAAGGAAACTGTCGAAACGCCGGATGATTTAAATGAATGTGGATTCACATTCTATGGCCAAAACATCTCAACAAATTGTGGCACCATTTAACGAGGCAGAAAGGGAAAAGAAAGAAAAGAAGAAAAGGAGAGGCTAAGAACCGAATCGTGAGTGATAAGCAAGAACACACACACAGCTAAGAGACAATGGATAAAAGGATATTTAGATAAGTAACAAATGGCGAAAGAGTGTCATTACAATGACAGGGAAATTCTGAGTAAAAAGAAAGGGAAAGAAGGAAAGAATCAGATATGTTTTGGCATATCTAAGGATATGAAAACAAACTATTGGTACGGGAAGACATCTTATTATCAACTACAGACCGGCTGGCCAAAAAAAAAAAAAAAAAAAATTCAAATGAAAATGTTATTTCGTTAAGTGACGAAAAACAGGCAACTAAAAGGACTTGGACAGATATGAAAAATTAAAAACCACCCACAAGCGTCCGACGGAACATCCTTGGCCTGCGATAATAAAATTTTGTTATCAGGAATTTGTACCGAAGGAAAATGAATGTGTTTTTTTTTTCTTTCTTCGAGGCGACAGACTGACTGGAACTTTGAAGATGTTTCTTTTTGAGAACGTGTTAAGAAGACCACACATTCTGATAATTAGCGATAAAATACCTGACGTGTAGAACAAGAGTTATGACCGCCATTGTCATATTGTCCCGTTCGCGGCTGGAGAAATGATAAACCATTAAGGGGAAGAAAAGGGAAAGAGAAGAGATAATTTTTTTTTTAAGCAAGATATTTTTCTTTCTTCCTGAAACAAAGCCGCGGATTCGTCCACGCCCGACTGAGACATCATTGGTCGAGTGGTGATCACGTGATGCACGAGGGAGGCTGTTGCCGCCCATCTGGAGGATGAGTAAGAGAGGTTGCCACGAAGATGTGGGGAGGGCAGTTCACGCCCCTCTGAAGTATGATGAGAAGGTGGGAATGAGGAAAGGTTCCCAAAAATGGAAAAAGGTGGAAATTCCTAACCAGAGAGGTGGATATGTATTTAGAATTATCAAGGAACCCCCCGGCGCCGACAAACTCACCCCGGTTTTGGTCGGCGCCCATATAAACGAAGCCACAACGAGCAGAAATGAGTCGAGTCCCAGCAGTTCCCAGAGTCAGTCTTCGGTTGAGGCAAGCCTCGCAGATAGCTGACCAGGATTCACGCACATTCCGGACCCATCTTCAAACCAAGAACAATTATTTTGAAGAGCGACTTAGATCCAAAGACCCACCGAAACACCAATTTCTTAGAGAGCAGACAACTTGAAGTGTTAAAACTTGCCTAGCGGAAAACGACGTGTCACAATCCATAGAACGGGTCGGGAGATAGATGCAGTCCTATGTATCGAACAACTAGACATAAAGTTTGTTACCTTTTTCTTTGATACTTTGAACTTTTGAGTTTTCATTTTATTGCCTGTTATGCATATTTGTGTGGTATCACCCCCGTTGAACTCGGTTTGCAGTACGGCCCCGACGACTGATTGATTTCCTCTGCCTAGATCAATTCACAACGTGGGTAGGCAGACTGGGAATCAAAGTAGGACATCACAGTTGGTGCCGTGGTAGACTGGGATAGAACGACACGGTTCGCGCTGCGACCAGGGGACGACGTCACAAAATATTCAATATCCATTCTATTTAATAAAACATGGTTAAAAAACGACCACTGCTTAAACGTTTAATATGTTTATAGGGATATCAAAAATATCGGAAAACATAAGAGACGATATGAGTTCTTGATTCTTTATGTACTAAAGGAAAGATTTCCAAAGTTATGAGAAATGTTCGGCGAAAGTTGGAAAACAGTAGGTAATTTGAAAGATTAACAGAGTATAGTCAGTCTGTCTTTTTATTTTTTTAAATTTTGGAGGAACAACTTCAGTGCTCATCATATCGAGTGGTTTCATCACTCTCATGCCACTGGCATCAAAACTTTGAACTTCTCAATCAATTCCTTCCCCACAATCAAAGTCTTCCCCACACGTTTCCCTAGTAGTTTTGACAGATATGCTTCTCTACTTGATATCTTTCTTATTTTCTCCTCCTCGAACTCATGTCATATACTGCAGCTCTGTCCTGTTGGCAATTCCGACCATGCGGTAGTGCCTATAGATATGTTTTTCCGCTCTCCCATCAGGCAAGGACTCCCTATTAACAGAACATCTTTCTTTTATCAATGTGGTTTTCTTCGCGATGCCCCTTGGAGTATTTTGAATCATCTTGTTGAGAAATGTGCCACTGAGGTCTCTTCTTGAGTGAAAGCCGGCATCGAAGCTTTCGTGCCAACACGGAAATACCAAGTGAAGCCACAATCCTCTTCTTGGTTCCCTCCTATTTGTTCAGGCGCTATAGCTTACAGGAAATTATCTTCCAAGTCCACTCTTGATTCTCCTGGAGTATCTCTGTTTGATTTTCTCCGGAGAACAGAATCTCCACTAAGTTATATGCAAATAACTCCGTCCATGTTTTCTACTATCATTTCTAAACTTATGGATACGGCGGTATCTTTGCAATTGTCCTAAAAAATGTGCCCCTGAACTAGCTCCATTTATCTCCAAACTTTACAACAAATGCAAATCACAGAATGATTGTTGCAGCAGTATTCATGGATCTAGAAATTGATTCATTGCCCACAATACTGCCAGTCACTTCACAAATGGTCCAGGAAGTCAGAGTTTCGGACCCATATTGCAGAAAGTGATTCATTACAACCGTACAAGGTGGTCAGTAGTATGTCCCGACAACAATTTTTTTTCCATCGTCGATCTTCATTATCCGAAGTCAACCGCTGCATTCTTCTGGGTTCCATTGACCTTCAACAATTTCATTTTGGATATCAAGGCATTAGCAGCATGAAGCAGCTATCTTTATTGGCCAAACATGGACAAACTGCTAGATCTTCCCTATGATTGTTAAAAATACACTCGGAAGTCTACACTGTTTTCTTAATCTGTCCCTGATTCCCCTAGGTCACGTCTTCACTTCGACTTTGCAGGATCCATCAATGGACAATTTTTTTCTTGCGCTTGCCGATGCCTACAGCAAATGCCTAAAGAATTTCCCTGTAAGTCACATCACCTGAGGAAATCATCCTGAAACTACAAATTTGGAATATCGCTTGTCCGGGTTCATATAAACTTAGAAAAGCCTAAGTGACCTGAACGCCTTGAAGGCATTATTTTATTAAGATTAAGGTTAAGAGGAAATTGAACGCGTCATTATTTGGTGAACAAGATTTCAGGGACCAGCTTCTACTAATGTTTCAGCGGTAATTGACAGGGGCTGTGGACGAGAATTATTTAAAATCCAAACTTAGGTCTTTTGCTGCTAATCTAGCAGGATTAGCAGCGCGAAAGGCATGATAAGAGAAAGTAGATCAGATGATTAAATCCTGTGATAGTGAGGACGTAGCCTTAGCTAGGATGGAGCTGGCCTCCTTGCTTATCAAGAAAGATCAAGCCCTAATAAGTTAGGGCTTGGCTAAAAGGAATGTCTTTAAAGGCAACGAACATGGCTGCTGAATTGCGTGCAGAGGAAGCTCGAAATGCATCCAATCGAATATCGCGTTGCCGGACAAGCGGACCTACTCAGTTCGATGCCTATTTGCCCGTCTTTCCCCGTCGCGAGAAAACTGAAACGGCTGGGTGCGAGGGTTCCATTACAGAGTTTAAGATCTGGGATGTGCTGAAACAGGTTGGTCTGGGCAAGACATCGGGATTAGATGGTCTTCCTTACGAAATGTACTTGAGGCAGTCGCCCATCTTTGTCCCCTTGCTGGCACTGATGTACAACAACTGGATGAAGCAGGGTTCTATACCTCAACGCTTCACCAGGGGTGTAATCAAGTTGCTTAAAAAAAAAATTATATTGGGGTAATTATTGGCCTTTGACGATGTTAAACACAGAGTTGAATTATTCAGGTCTTAGCCGGCACCAAGTAGACTTGTGCTGTGAATGGCAGAACTATTCAGGAATACTTTCATTTGGTACGCTTGATCATCATGCAAGTCGACAGTGACTCCGCGCTGATCAATTTAGGCTTTCGTTAGGGTCGATCATCGATTTCTGGAGGCTGTCCTTTCGGCGGCTTCGGGTCGTATTTTCGTTGTGTTGGAACCTTTTCTTCGGAAGTTGAAAACCTTCGCGGAATTTCCATTTCTGGTGCTACCACCTCGGCCTCTTACTCCGCGTATGCTAACGACGTTTCGGTTCTTGTGTCGGGAATGACGAAGTCAGCAAAGAAATCAGTGAGTACAAGACGGTGACATGCCAAGATCAACCGCGATGTCTATTGGCTTGCGGTTGGGTGAATGGAAGGGGGTTTCTCTTCCCGGATCTTTCCGCTGGACGGACGGGCCGGTCAAATTACTCGGCGTCTGATTCGGTCCTGATCTCTTGCTAGAAATGAATTGGTCGGAGGTGCGGGAGAAAGCCGAGGTCGTAGTTCGTATGTGGCCCCGAAGGAATCTTTTCTTAAAAAGGGCGTGGAAGTATGTGCCATGCACATCTACCCGATTCTATTTTACCGACTCTCTGTGCTTCCACTTCTGTCTGTCACACTATTTTTCTCTTGTTCCCCTTGTACGTACGCTAAGGTATCTTGGGGGATTTGTTATTTCCACACTTCTGAAGGCGATCTGGGTATGCCTAAAGTTGAGACTCGTCAACGTATGCCTCGCATTCTTAGATCAATGATCGCGAATCTGATGAGAAGACGCCCGTAAGAACTTCCCCTCCCTGAGAAGTGTGCACTCGTGCGAAGAAGAGTCCCCTGTTTACAAGGCGAGTAATCTTTCTATCGTAAATATCTTATTGCTCTGAAACACCTCTTACGGGCGCTGGGTAACCTCTCCAACGTCCAGGCGTTGTCCCGAAGGGCATTATTACAGTTAGGGGGTCCGTCCGAGATTATCTGATAGACGAGGTCGGTCTTACGTAGCAGGAGTCTCGCGCAATATGGCCGTGGACGGATTGAAATGCCTCAATAATGATGAGGCATCACTGACCTGGCTGGTGATTCGTAGGGCAATCTGGGTCGGTAAAAGAATTTGTTCGGCGAAATTGGAAAAAATCTCCAAACTGCGTTCGCTGTTATATGGGAAAGTCGAAACCCTGGGTCACTTCTTCTTTCATTGCAGGACCGTAGTCTTGTTGTGCAAGTTTATTGAAGGCATCATGGTTCGAATGCTGCGCGGAAAGTCTTTCGTACTCGTGCCTAGTTCTGTCAGTAGCAATCTAGAACCGTCGTTGACACTATGTGTTCTTTTTGTTTGCTAGGTGTTATGAGAGTTGTGATATGGACGACACGTCAGAAGGGATCCTATGGGGACAAGAAGTTCACTTATTCCCAACTGAGCTTGTACTTAAAGTCAAGATTAGGACGGAAAAGCGGCGGCTCCCTCCACTAGAATTTCACAAAAGGTGGGTGAGTCTTGCGCGTTTGCGTCGAGTAAGAGAGGCCGACACTAAGTTGCACTTTGATGCCGGTTAGGCTGTAGAATATTGTTCTCATCGGATTGGACATTAGCAAGATCGTCCGAAATTAAGTTAGTTTAGGATTGTTTTTAACTTTAGTTTCTTCCTTTGAGTTAACTTAGCTAGGGGGTGTATGCTCATTGGCCCTTTTATTCCTGCCCCCATTTTCTTTAGTTTAATAAATCTCTCCCCTACCCTGTTAGGTAACCAAAGACCTTAGTTCTCTGGTGGATGTAGGATGCCTTTCGTTTTTTCGGGTGTGATTTTCGTATTTGTTGTTGTTCAAATGAATGTGTATTTGAGTGAATGGTTGGACGAATGAGTGTTTTATATTACTAGAGTCCCGCATTGATTCCGTTCATTTAACATGTTTCTGCCACATTAAGGATTGTGGGGAGGATTACTAACACTATTTTATTTAGTTTCTTGTATGTAGATTATGTCATGTAGTAATTACACATTGGGTTTTAGATTTTAAATTGTTGTTTTATTCCCCTCCCCTCACATACAAGAATTGTACATATGGGGACTAGTTAGAACTTTATTGAGATTCTCAGGTATTATGGTGGATGTATAGTAAGTATAGTAAGTAAGAATGTGATGTTTTGACGTTAGGAATACTGTGATACGTTCGGGTCAATGATTGTGGAAAGCTAAATTTAATGTTAAGACAGAAGAAGACCATCTTTTTCCCCATTCGCATTTTAGCTAAGTGCAATATTGTTATATTCCGTGCTAATAGGAATATATACTTGACAAACACAGTGGATAAAATAAGTAAAGGTTTATTGTAAAAACCAGTACAATAAGAAATAAGGTAACAGGTATGCGCATGATCGTCGCAAGTCAATCCAGTAGTGAGTGCTGCTATCGGAAGGTCGGTAGTTCTCGCGTAAGTCTCAACAGATCCCAGCTAGACGATGTTTATTTGTACAATGTACAAAATGTGGCACAAGGCCAAAATGGGGAATTGGGAAAAGGACGGTCTTCTTCTGTCTTAACTTTAAACTTAGCTAGCCACAAACACCGACCCAAACATACTAACAATATTCCTAACACTAAAACAACACATTCTTACCTACCTTTCTTACTACATTCACCATAATACCTCGTTGTCTCTATGAAAACCCTAAATAGTCCCCATATAGACAACTCATTGTCTATACGGGGAGGGGAATAAAACAACAATTAAAAAAAAATCCCCAATGTGTATGTACAATTTGGAACAAAATTATTTACAAGAAACTAAACAAAATAATGTTAGTAATACCCCCCAAACACACACCTCAATCCTTAAGTGTGGCTGAAACATCAGTTAACTGGACGAAATCGATGCGTGGTTATAATAGTATAAAACATACATTCATCACAAACACTCACACAGATACGCACTCATTCAGACACAACAACAAATACGAAAACACACACGCGAAACAAAAGGCACCCCGCATCTACAAGAGAACTGACATCACTGACCACATAACGAAGGAAGGGATGGGGAATTAAATGAAAGAAAAATAGGGACAGAAATAAAAGGGGACCAATAAGCATACATACCCTAGCTAAGTTAACTGAAAAAAGAAACTAAAGATTCAGAAACAAACCTAAACAAGTCTAATTTCAGGATGGATTGCCTATGTTCAACCCAGGAAGAGCAATATCCTGATGCCTAACCGGTATCAAAGTGCCACTCAAGGTCAGCCCCTTTCACTCGACACAATCGCGCAAAATTCACCCGCCTTTTGCCAAATTCTGATGAAGTGAGCCGCCGCCTTTCCGTCCTAATCTTGACTTTAAGCTGATGCTAAAATTCAAGATCAGTTGGGAAGAAATGAACTTCTCGCCTCCATAGAATCCCTTCGGACGTGTCGTCCAAATCAGCCCTCTCATAACACCTAGCAAGCAAAAGAACACATATTGTTCAGCCTTCGTCAACGGTGGTGCCACATTGCTACAAACAGAAGAGGCCTCAAGGACAAAGAACTTTCCCTGCAGTATGTGAACCATGATGCCTTCAACAAACTTGCACAACGGCGCTACCACTCTACAATGAAAGAAGGCATGACCCAGGGTTTCGACTTTCCCATCACAGCGTCGGTAGTTTGGATATTTCTCCAAGCTCACTGAACGAAGTCTTTTGGCGACCCAGAGGGCTCCACGAATAACCAGCCAGGTGAGAGATGCCCCATTGTTATTGAGACATTTCAACCCCGGTGCCCAAGGCCATATTGAGCGAACCTCCTGCTTCGTAAGAATGAGCTCGTCAATCAGCTCATCACGAACGGATCCCCTGACTAACACCTGATATAATGCCCTTCGAGACAACGCCTGGACGTTGGAGAGGCCATCCGACACCCATAAGAGGCATTTCAAAGCAAGATGACATTCACGGTAGAAGAAGCATTCGCCTTGGGGTAAACGGTGGGCCTCCTCCTCACACGAGTGCACACTTCTTAGGGATGGGAAGTTCTCACGGGCGTCTTCCTTCCAGAAGGCGCCCTCTTCACCCGATTCGCGATAAATTGAATCTAGGAACCCGATGCGAAGCATATATTGACGAATCTCAATGCTAGGCATACCTAGACCGCCTTCAGATGGATGAAGGCAGCAGATCTCGCGAGATACCCTAGCGGCCTTGCCTCCCCAAAAGAAGAACAAGAACCTTACTAATGACATTAGTGTGGCATGCAGAAGTGGAAGTATAGAGAGTCAGTAAAGGAGAATTGGGTAGATGTGTGAAACACATACTTCCGCCTTCCCCTTCAAGGACAGATTCCTCCGAGACCACATATTAACTGCGATCTCGACTTTCCCCTTGTACCTCCGACCAATTCATTTCCAGCTGCATATCAGGATCAAACCAGACGCCGAGTATTTTGATCGGCCATCCAAGAGAAACTCCTTTCCACGCACTCAACAGCAAGACGGTTGATCTTGGCCCCTGTCACTATCTCATAACCACTGATTTCTTTGCTGACTTCGTCAATATCAGTTCTGCTCAACACAAGAACCGAAACGTCATTAGCATAGGCAGAATACCTGGGGGAGGTGGTAGCACGAGGTAGGGAAATTCTATGTAGGGCCAGATTCGCCTTTAACTTGCGAAGGAAAAGTTCCAACGCAAGAACGTAAATCATAGGCGAAAGCGGACAACCTCGACGAATGGAACGAGACAATGCGAAAGGTTACGATCTTACCCCATTCACTTCCACCAGCGCACCGGGATTCGCATACAAAATTCGGATCCAGGTGCGAAAGTCCGGCCCGAAGCCGGCCGCCGAAAGGACAGCCTCCAGGAATCGATGGTCAACCCTATCGAAGGCATTGGACTGATCTAAATTGATCAGCGCGGCTTCACTGTCGACTTTCTCTATGATCAAGCGGACCATATGAAGATGGTCCTGAATAGTCCTACCCTTCACCGCACAAGTCTATTCGGAGCCAATCAGACTAGAGTGGACAAGCTGCAAACGGTGGCCAAAATCTTTAACTCTGTATTTAACTTGGTTAAAAGGGTGAAAGTTACCTAACCCATCTCCACCGTTCTTGTCTTTACATAGCTACTTGATCACATCCCTGGTGAAGCGTTGAGGTGTAGATCTCTGCTTCATCCTCTTGTTGTAAATCAGTTCCAGCAAATAAACAAAAACGGGCGACTACCTCAAGTAAACTTCGTAGGGAAGACTATCAAATCCCGGAGATTTATCCAGGCCAACCTGCTTCAACGCTTCCCAGATTTTCGACTCTGTGGTGGGACCTTCGCACCCAGACGCTTCAGCTGCCTCAAGTCAGGGAAAGTCGGCTAAATAGGCGTCGAACTGAGCAGGGTTCAGACCAGACTCCCTGGAAAAAAAGTTTCTGAAAGTAGTCCCGAAAAGCCTCACATATGCCCGCGTTTGTAGTCACGATCCGCTTATCCAGCAATGTGACTCAGGCGATATACCTCCGAGACGCATTCCGATACTCATCTGCACGCAATTCAGCGGCCATATTCTTCAACTCAGAGGACATTCTTTTTATTCTACCCTAACTACCAGAGCATGATCCTTCTTGATAAGCAAGGAGGCCAACTCTGTCTTAGCTAAAGCTATTTCCCCACTATCACAGAATATAATTGCCCGATCTATCTTTTGCTCACAAGCCGTTTGCGCCGCTAACCTATCTAGATTGAGTCAAGGAAATCAGCAGTAAACGTTCTAATTTTAGATTTTAATTTGTCCCACCAGACATTCCCAACCACAGCCCCTGTCAATTCCCTCTGCATCCCTAGTAAAAGTGGTCCCGGAAATCCTGCTCACCAAATAAGGAGCAGTTTAATTTCCAATAACCAGCCATCCTAACCTTAGGCTTATCTAAGTTTACACAGACGCGGACAAGCCTATCATCCGAATAAAACTATGTAATGGACACCCTAAGAGCCCTACATCGACTCTCCTAAACTAAAACTCGGTCGAGGTCACTAGAACGCACCTCTGTAGCCAAGCCGCCACTATTAGTCTACACTACCTCTCGGGGGTGTTCATTCCGGTACTTATTGACAAGATCAAACCTGTCGATAAAGTCCCGAAATGGTTTCACGTCCCAGTGGTAGTACCCGAATTTCACCCTATACGATCCATGTCGATGTCAAGGACGGCATTCCAATACCCCGCTAAAACTACCCGAAGAGATGTCGCCAAAACCGGCTCGATCTGCCGAAACAAAGCAGGCTGCTCAGAATGGACACTGGGCGCATAAACCCCAATGAGACGAAGAGTCTTATCCTTTATGGTAACATCCAGCACGCAAAGTCTACCCCCCCAATCTGCGAAGACAAGAGCACATGCAACCTTCACACAACACGCTGAAGGTCACGAGAGAGCCTCGACCTGCGAGACTCCGATCTCAGGCCTCGTGCATTCAGACTTGCTAACCAGAGAGACATTTATTTAACGAGACAAAATAATAATAAAAAAACAACAGTTAAACGTGCAAAAAGGGTTACTTCAAAGAAACACGTACGCAAAATGGACAATGTAACACAAAAATATAAACAGTAAAAATCAGGAAAAACAAAAAAAAACGATTACTCAAAAGAATAAAATTACACGCAGTAAGTCAGTAAAAAAAATTTTTTTTTAAATAACACAACACTAAAATTAAAACAAAACAGTACACAAGGAAAATACGAAACAATAAATACGTAACTAATCACAAAACTAAAATGACTGCCGTTAAAACAAATCACCCGATAACAAAAAAAAAAAAAAGAAATGTCGAAAAAACGGACAGGTTAGACAAAATAAATACAAAAATTAGAACAAATATGTTCACAGCACCTTTAACAAATAAATCACAGAAAACTTAACGGATATTTAAAAGGAAAACAAAGAACGAAGTAACATGTAACAAATAAACAAGGAAAAATAAAGTCTGACGAAAAAAAGTAACACAATAAACAGAAACTCTAGCAGCGGTTACAGAAAAAATAAAAAAATAAATTCAAAAGTGAACTTAAAAGTAAAAGAAAATCAAAAAACTAATAATAAAAGAACAAAATAAAGGAAAAAAATAAAAATGGTGAGGGTAATAAATTGAAAAAAATAAAAATGGTGAGGGTAATAAATTGAAAAAAAAAAAAAAACTTTAGAAAAACAGTCGTAAGAAAAGCCGTAAAAAATAAATCAAAGTTAACCAAAGTGGAGTTTACAGTTCAAAAAGATCGTAGAGTGGCAGAAAAAATCTATTTGTAATCACCAGTCCAGTTCGGTCTGCAAATAAAAGGGAACACAGATTCCAGCTAGACGATATTTATTGTATTAAAAATACAATTGTGGCACAAGGCCGAAAAGGTGGAATGGGTTGAGGCTGGTCTTCACTGATTATCTTATACCTACCTTAATCCGATTCATCACCTATTCACTCATTACAATTTGCGCATTCACCACAAAAACTAGTCCGTCACCAATCAATCCTCCATACACCATAATACCTCATCCTCTTTAAAAATTTGGTGATAATAAATATTACATAGATAAAAATTTGGCATATGACAATGAGAGGGAAGGGAACCCCAAAACAAACTAAATATCAACACAAAGCAAACTAAAACATGACTGATGTTAGTAGGACCCGTCCAACCCTCAACCCATTGGACAAATTCGCTAAGGGAGAGAGAAAGGAGAAAATATATGCGAACATGGGAAATATATAAGACTGACCCAGTCGAGATGAAAGAGCGGCTAAAACAAACTGAGGAGGTTCGGAATCTCAACTTGGATCATAACCAAAGATGTAGCCGGGAGCAGGCCAGGAACAACACTTACATTAACTAGGTACACAAATCTTTCTAGCCTAGCCACGAGAGGGCTCCACAGGAAACCACTCTGATGTGATATAGACTGACCTAAAAGAGAAAATCAAGGCTAGCCCCGTTCAAACGAACCAAGCTCGCCACAGTTACCCACCTTTCGCTAAAGTCTGTCGAAATCAAGCGTTTTCTATCAGTTCTAAATCTACATCTTTGATGCTCAAAAAATCGGATCAGATCCTGATTAGACAGACGGTTGCCTCGCAAGACTTCCTCCAGTCGCATCGTCCTAATCACCATTCGGGCCGTGGCCAGCAGCGTTAGAAACACCATTCGTTTCACCCCAGAGTACGGGAGAGACACTTTGTCACACGCGTATGCTCGATCAATGAGCACGAGCTTTTCGGGAGCGATACGAGTCGTCAGCTCGCCGACATGGTCCTATAAGGGGCGGACCCGAGGACAAATGGAAGAAGGCGTGCGAAGCCGTTTCTTCTAGGCCAAGGTCCACTCATTCACAATCGGGCAAATCCGCCAAGCCCCATAAGAAGGCCATGTCATTGAGAGGCAGACTATTCCGAGCCAGGTAAGCGAAAACTCAGTATTACTGAGGTAATCCGCTGCTGGCGCTCAAGACCAGAAGGAGCGAAACTCCTCCTCCGACAATTCGAGCCGCTCACGTAGAGAATCCTTCGCAGCCCCCTCCACTAGATAACGATAGAAAGAAGACCCTCCTAAGCTGAAAAAGGTCATTGAACCGAGGAATGACCTTCAAGGCCTGTCAACACTCACGAAGGAAACCCGATGGATCCAGGCTTTACGATAGCACTCAACCCGCGAGATGGTGGGGGGTGGCTGATAGTAAGGAAAAGGAAGGCGTCCCTTACAAGCGCTACCATAATTGAATCTCATATCAATGCGCGGCGTAGGAAATCCAACCTCTAGGCGAGCTTGTGACTCCCCCGCCCTCCTATGACACGGACGTTGTGTACAGACTTAGCTGTCGATTTTATGGTTGCGTCCCCTCCACAAAATGAAGGATAGCGACCGCTTAAGCGGCTTCTTATGATCTTTACAGAGAGGAAGTACGGACAAGCGATAAAGGACAAGAGGAAAAACGTAAGTGGCACACGCTTCCACCTTGCCCTTCACGGACGGCGCCAAGTTTCATCGGCCGCGTTAACCTTCTGACCAGTTTTTCTCCAGTTGAAGGTCGGGTGCAAACCACACTCCAAGAATGTGGACAGGACCGTCCGTTCAACCAAAGGGACCCGGAAGATCGACCCCCTTCCAGGCACCTAACCGCAAGCCGGAAGACTTGTCGCGGTTAATCCTGGCCCCTGTCACCTTTTCGTACCGATCAAGCGCCTGCAGTACCACCTGGGACAGCGATTCCACGTAGGGGCGAACTGCACGCTTTGTCCCTTAGCCGGCAAAGGAGAGGCTCCAACGCCAAAGCGTAGAGTAGAGGCGACAGTGGACTACCCTGACGAACCAACCGAGACAGCGCAAAAGCACCCGACAGCTCCCAGTTCGCCTGTACCACAGCACTGGGGGGAGTGATACAGCAGGCTAATGCAGCGGCATAAGTCGGATTCGAATCCGGCGGCCTGCAGGACAGCAGCAAGGTAACGATGGTCAACCCTATCAAATGCCTTAAACTGATCTAAATTGATCAGCGCGGCATGCTCGGCGTCTCACAGCGCATGTCTGCTCAGGACCCAGCAGAGACTCAGCAACTGACTGCAAACGCTCCTGCAGTATCTTGGCTAAAATCTTTAACTCTGTGTTTAGCAGAGTTATGGCTCTGTAATCATCTAGTTTCCCCACAACTCCCTTGCCCTTTATCAACAGCGTGAGCACACCCCTGGTGAACCGGTCGTGGACGGACCCCTGCCGGAACCAGTTGTTCAACACAACAGTCAAAGTCGGGACAAAGATGTGCAACAGCCTCAAGTACAATTCATAGAGCAAACCATCGAGACCGGGCGACTTGCCTCTTCCGACCTTCTTCAATGCCGCGTAGACTTCACTCTCCGTGATCTCTCCCTTGCAGATAACCGCTTCAGTCGGCGAAAGCCGTGGAAAGTCAGCCAAATAGCTGCGAAACTCGTCGTCCCGCAGACCAGGCTCCCTGGTAATCGGGCTCTCGAAATGCCGCCGAAACGCTTCGCTCATGTCGTCAGTAGCCCGAAGAGTGTGCCCCTCCAGTGTTTTGACTTCACGAATGTAACGATCGGAACCCCGATGGATCTCTTGCTTGCGCAATTCTGCGCCCATGTTCAAAGCTTCGGACGCCATCTTGCTTAACCTATGTCTAATTACCTGGCCATGTAGCGCTTGCTAATCAAACGCTCTAGGGCCTCCTTAGCTAAAGCTATTTCTGGGGGATCCCCCACCCCATCCACCGCCTGGGTAAAACTATCCCTAAGAGCCTTCACCTTGTTAGCTCTATCTAGGGCGAGCCATTTGTTAAACTCGGTGGTGAAGGACCTTAAGTCCTTCCTACCATCTATTCCCAATAACCGCTCCCACTAGCTCCCACTGCACTAAGCTAGTTAGCTGCTCCTGGAAGTCCCGCCTGTCAAGTAAAGGCAGATTGAACTTCCAGTAACCAGCCATTCTAAGCCTACAATCTAACGCCACCCGGACACAAACAAGGTTTTGGTCCGAATAGGCTAACCAGTTGAACGTGGGACAATCTAACAAATCTACCATCAGCTCCTCTAACATTCTATCCAGGTAGCTAACCACCTGGGTAGACGCTCAACTAAGGGTCCACGTCCACATCTCCTCCCCGGTATCTATCGACGAGACCAAAATCGTCGATCAGATCGACCAAACTACGATTACCCCTTCCCCCGCTAGCACCCCGCCCCTATCTAACTTGAGGTATTAGCTAAGTACTGACTATTACTATCACGACTGACTCTGTCAAGTTTCTATTTCTTGCCAGATCCCACATTACAACATATACATATATATACACATATGCTAGAATAAATCCTAATGAGCCAGGCAAACCTACCTAGGTTTCACCTAAACGGATCTTCAGGGTAAACTGGCTAAAAAAGTAAGTGACGGAACAGTATTTAGAATAAAACCATTAAAACATTAAAAACTAATAAGCATTAAACTCACTTGACAGAAAAAAACAAACCCAAACCCAAATCTAATAACCAGGCTTTTCTATGAAGATCACTTATTAAGAATCCCCGATCTTTAATAAATTTTTAGGTTCCTTATGGATAGCGATAGCTAATTTTTCCTCCGTACATAACGAACAAAACCTGTTACCTGCCTTATATTTATGGTATTTTTTTATATTTCCCATTTCAAAAAGGGGTCACTGTTATCTTCTTGTTTTATATTCCATATACACTGCGTGCCAAATTATTATCGAGGTAACTTTTTTTATAATATTACAAAAACCATCGAATCAATTCACCCAAAATTTTCACACAATGTTGGCAACACTGACCTCCAATTTGGCAACACTGACCTGAAATTATCGTACTGATCTGAGCAATGTAAAAAAACTGACGCCATATTTGTTATCAGCACGGTGATTTGAGCGTGCCAAATTATTAGAAAGGTTTAGTAAAATTCCCAGAATTGAATAAACAAAACGTTTATTAATGTTGCGCGTGAATGTTTATGATCAAAAGAAGCTAATAAATAAGATAATCAAACAAATAATAACAGATACAAACAAAGGCACAGTTTTAAACAAATTAATAGGGAATGTGCTTTCCCTGTTTTGAAATTACTTGAAGAAGTCCACGATCCATAGAATTTGTTAATTGTAGGATATCATCTGCTGTAATGCCACGAGATATATCAAGAATTGCTTCCCACAACTCAGCGTTGCTCCTGAATTGTCGTCCGTTGGCGTACAGTCTTCGCTTCATTATGCTCCAAAGGTTTTCGATTGGGTTCAAATCCGGAGAATTTGCTGGCCACTTCATTTTTCGAGGTCCATCGAAGCCTAACTGTTTCAAATATTCAATAGTCTTGTGAGCAGCATGTGATGGAGCATTATCTTGCATAAAAACAATGGCCCTTCTGAAAGCAACTCTTTGCCTTTTCATCCACGGTTCAAGATGCTCCTTCACAAACGCTATGTATGCATCAGCAGTCATTATGACGCCATCTGGTACTCTCCATGTTTTTCCAATAATAACACCCCAGATCATTATGCCTCCACCGCCTTGTTGGCGTCTCAAACGCTGATGGCGATTCTGTCCGTTCATTACCCAGCCTTTGCACCATCTGTCTGGCCCATCAAGTGTTGCTCGAGTTTCGTCTGTGAACAAAACTTTAGAGAAGTCAATCTTCATATTATCCTCGGCCCATTTCAATCGATTTTGAATGTGATTCTCGTCAACGGAGGCTTCGATACAGGTTTGACTATTTCCCTCAGATACCGACACCGAGTACTTTTAGACACAGTAGGATGCCCAATGCGACTGAAAAGCTCTTGACTGGTAAGTTCATGGTCCTTCGTGGCCTCTCGTTTAAGTCGTGACATGAGACGACGTGAAATAACACTCGGCTTGCCTTTATCTGCCCTTTTGCGTACTTGTGTAGGGTCGGCGGTGAACTTTTTCACTGTTTATGACACCTCCCTATCATTTTAGAAATTTCTAGGGTAGATTTACCTTTTGAGAGTTCTGAGGTGATAGTTTTCTTTTCAGCATCACTTAAACTGCTTTTACGGCTCATCTTTTCACTAAATTCTTACACTTTTCTAATAATTTGGCACGCTCAAATCACCGTGCTGATAACAAATATGGTGTCAGTTTGTTTACATTGCGCAGATCAGTACGAAAATCTCATTGATTGCGCAGGTCAGTGTTGCCAACATTGTGTGAAAATTTTGTGTGAATTGATTTGATGGTTTTTGAAATATAAAAAAAGTTACCTCGATAATAATTTGGCACGCAGTGTATATGTGGACAGGCTGGTACTATGTTTATACGTTTCGTGATTAAAGCTACTTAGGTGGTTGTAGTAACGTTTTTTGAAGCTACCCTGGGTAGATCCTATGTAAAGTTTAGGGTTCTTATCAGTATTATTCGATTTATTTCTATGCATTTCGACTATGTAAACCATACACTCCTAGTCCTATTGGCACCTGTTCTCAAGTGAACAGGCGTCCTTATTTCTACAGTTACACTTAGAGGGACTGGGGTATAGTTTTTCTATGATTTTTTTCCTATTATATTTACTAATTAAGTCAGTCATGTTTAGCATGCAACTATAACTTAGTTTAACATAGTCTTTAATGAAAATTTTATACAATACATTTGTCGGTGGGAAATTCTTTTTAAGTAATTTGAAAAACGTTTTTTCCTATTTTAGTTTTAACTGCTAAATTATATTAAAAATTATATTAAAAATATTTTCCTAGTTATATTTTTGTGTTTGTCTTGCATTTTAAGGGAATTATGCGTATCAACATATATTAATTTGCTTTTGTCTCCACTATTTTTTTAAAGCTTTTTCATAATCATGTTTATTTTTATTAAAGATATTACTATTCGATGAATTAATGGACAATCTATGACTAATTCCTTTAGGTATCAGTTTTAAAACATGTCTAGGGTGGTTAGAACCTACGTCAATATAACGCGGTTGTTGATTATTTTTCCTAAATGGGGAAATTGTACCATTACGTAGGTCGAGGGTAACGTCTAAGTAGTGAGTAACTTTTGAATTAATTTGTATATCCAGTTTGCAATTTTTGTTGGATTGAAATTTATTAGAATATAGCAAATACTTTTTTACAAACTTTTTTCTTCACAATAACAGCAATATATATTTAAAAAATAGTGTGAAAATTTGAAAAATTACGCTTTTTCAACTAACCATCCGCCGTATTTTAAATTGACTATTTTAATTTTTCACATCTGTAATTCTGATTGATATATTCAGATAAAATTGCATGAACATTTTTCTGTAAACATTTTTCCATTGAATACAAATTATTTTAATAAGACACTTTTGTTTCATCCTTTTCCCAAAATATCTTTTTGCATTTCAGCTGCATTCAAAAAATTTTTTTCTTTTCTTATAATCTCAGATAATAAAATCATTACGACTATTCTTGATTATTTGGAATATATATTGAAGTCACACGCGTAGTAAACATTGAAAGGTTAAAAAAGGTGACTAACCACTATTTTGATTTATAAAACTTAAATTCTTTTAATTCGGGGAAACTTTAATCTATAATTTTGCTAAAAACTTTTTTTTGAGTGCTACTTTTGAAGTTAATCTCAAAATGGTTAAAAGATGTTGTGACACTCTGTCGAGGCAGTTATAATGAGTAAAATAAGGTCCAGGTGTTTCGTCTTCGAAAAGATCAAGATGAGAGAGAAAAATACCAAGAGATAATACTTCTACACCCCACCCCCAAGCACTGTTGTTTGTGAAAGGTATTTCCACCTGGTTACAAAACTGTGTTTTTCAGGAAAAAACATGGCCCAAAAATCCTCCATCAATATTCAATAATTTGCCATCAAGTGTGATACCGAGTCCTTTACCAAAACGTCAAGAACAACAAAAAAGTTCCGCTTCTGTGCGAAGTGCGCAAAATGATGAGTTTCTTAGTAAAAGATAGAATTGAGAATTTTACAAATTTGTGTGCTAATAATGACAACCATGATTTTGCACCAGCATTTAACTGCTACAAATAAAAAAATCCACTGTTCATCCAGTCTTCTCAATTTTTCACTGGAGGTATTTCGATTTTTTTAATTAAAATTTTTGAAAACTTGATGTTTGAATTTTACCATGCAGATTTACGCAAACACATTTCTTCCCCATTGAAAAACAGAATGAATATGTTTCAAATTGGTCTGAAATTGAGGAAGCAATTGTTTACTTTGGTAACTTGAAAATTGTATGAAAGAAACAGGTTTTGAAACAACATATCGAAGTTATATCACCACGAATAGTTGGCAAATAAGGTTAAAAAAAGAAAGGTGGGTTCGCTCAGATAGGAAGACACGAATAAGTACCAACGAACACAAGATTAATATTTGTTGTAAAGATATTTTATATAACAAAATATAAAATATGGGGAAATTATGCAGTGACAGACGTACAATTAATACAAGAACAGTTATAACTGATATTGGATCAAACTTTGTGTTTCAGGAATTTGTATGTCACGTGAGCGTAGTTCACCGATTCTTATTTCCTTTCTTAGGAGGTCATTCTGTTTGTTGTCAAGATATCCTACTCAGTTTTGGGGTCGTAGCTTTAGAATTGTTGTGTGATTGAATTAATTAGCTCTGTCTGTAGTCTTTCAAATTGATCTTGCAGTTAACTTAACATGTTGTTAAGAACTTCTGCGAAGATTACCATGTTGTTTCTTTTTATTTACTATTGTGTAACAATATATGTTAAAAATGAATAATGGATTAAGACTGTCCGATCGAATCCAACAATACGGATTTCGTATGTCTGACTAGTGGACAATCTTCCGAACATCAATAAAATCTCTTTGGAGACCAAACCCAGGAAATATACATGCTTTAACGCATATGGCAGCACCAACAGATGTTCCAACTCTACGTTCCTTTCGAGGTTTCATAAGCCACTACAGCGCATTTTTACCCAAAATGCGCCCGGTACGTGGTCCCTTAAACAATCTTTTAAAAAAGATGCCCGATGGAATCGGTTACCTGAATGCAAATCGGCTTTTAACAATATCAATTTCCTTCTGAGTTTGAGACTACTGGTCACACACTACAACCCATCCCTGGATATTGTTGTTGGTTCAGATGATTCAGATTATGGCATTAGAGCGATAGTTTCACACATCTTTCTATGTGAAAACGAAAAACTAGTTGTACACATTTCCAGAACACTTATATCCACAGAGCACAATTACAGCCAAATAGAAAAGGAAGCCTTGGTAATTGTCTTTGCTATTAAAAAAATTCCACTCTGATCACAAACAAGCCTCTTGTTAGCATTTTTGGTTGAAAGAATGGCATCCCAATCTACACAGCCAACTACGATACTTTTGGACTATAATTTCTCCATCAAATATCAGTCAAGCCAAACAGATGCATTATCCAGACTTATCTCTTCACATCGCAAGTTACCGGAGGATACAGTTGTTGTTGTTGTTGTTGTATCTGTGGAACCAGAATTTGTCTCAGCATTATATCCACAGTCAGATTACGTCGAAAATAATCCGGGAAGTTACAGCCTCAGATACAGAAAGTCCTGCGATTTCACTCCACTAACAGTATGTGCTGATAGGCAACTTCAACCATTCTTCCAACGTAGATATTCCTTGTCTGAAGTTAATGGAATGCGTTGTCGTTCCACTAAAACTGAAAAACAGAGTTCTCAAACAATTTCATTACAGACATCAGGGAATAAACCGAATGAAACCCTTAGTATGCAGTTATATCTACTGGACTAATATGGATATACAGTTAGAGCAACCCGGGCAAAATTGCTCAAAATGCCAACAGGTATTAAATCCCCACCTCCATCACACACACACACACACACACACCGGAAAACCACATTATGTTCATGGCCAACCCTAGAATCTCCATGGTCACGCCTTCATTTTGATGAACAACACTACTTGATCCTGTCTGAAGCTTATAGCAAATGGCCAGAAGTGTTTTTTAGTGGATTGCGCCACATCTGAAGAAAGAAAGCTACAACAGCTGTTTAACAGATTTTGGAATCTCCGATATTGGCAATGCATTTACCGCAGCTGAATTCTCAGATTTCTGCCGACAAAATGGGTTTCAGCACATCAGATCACAACCTTCCACGGTCAAACGGCAAGTTGAACACTTTGTGGACAACTATAGGAGGGCACATTTTAAACTAAAAGGGAATAGGTTTCAACACACGAGAAATCGTCGAGATATTCTTAAGTACCTACAAAGCAACCCCAAATCCAAACGTACCAAATGGTAATTCACTTACAGAAGCGCTGATGAACATGAAAATACGCCTATCAGTGGATGCTATTCGTTTAGCTCCAAAGCGTACTTACAGAAGAAATGAGTGATGGAAAACAACTCAACTGCCTTCATGGAGCATTGCTACATTTATTTGTACCAGAACAGCCACTACTTGCCAAGGATCACCATAATGGCAAAGAAATGTAGATACAAGGCGACATCGTGCGACGCATCTCATGGAAATGTCATTTATGATATTGATGTGATCTATCTGGGTGAGACACGCAAATTAATTATGCTCTTCATGACTTCTAGACACTAAATCAAATTATTCCACTCAATGTTTTATTGGACACTTCTGAACTCCCTCAAGGATTTTAAATGAAATCCAATAAATAACCCAAGACTTAGGAAAAAGGTGCAATGAGGAGGATAAAACGTAAGTGCAAGCTAACCACATCCTCGTCAACCAACATACAAGTATCACACTCCAAATGGGAGATGTTAGGTCAGACGTAATAACAAGGGAGCAAACTCGCTTCCTAGATAGGAAACAAGTTATGCCCCTTGTTCAGAATAATCTAGGAAAAAAGAAGAAAAGAGATTTCAAGATGACGGTCAGGTATTCTCTCACATTACCTATCGGACATTCATAATCCGCCAGTAATCCACTGGACATATTTATATCTATTGACACCCAATACTAAATAAAATGTAGAAAAGTTCGAAACGCCTGTTAATTCTTATTTGACACAAATAAGCACATACACAGGCAGAACATATATATAGGATCAATTGGGCAATGTCTGTGAGAATTTAGCATCCCGATACCACTTTCTTATCAATGTTGAATTTTGTACAAATCTGTGCAAAAAGTGGATCAAAGAGCTTACCCAGCTCCATATATATTTTCAGGAAATCTCAACTTCTAATTAGTCAATAAACACACAAGTGGGCGTTGCAATCCACCCACGTAGAAGTCTTTTTCCAGTGCGTGACCAAGTCAAGTTTTCCGGCTCTTTTTCCAGGAGCCTACCACGTAATTAAATTATTTATAAGTACCAGACACGAATTCGTTCTCTGTCTTTCTTGATTTCATTTGCCTACGAAAATGTAACCTTAAAGGAAACTGCGTTGCGACCCCATCGCGATCGAACGCTGAAAACATATTCACACATGCACGAAAGGAACGAAATTTTCCAAACTACATTACAAACATACGAAACATTTCCAAACCAGTAACAAGAACTTTTCTCTTTTAAAATACTCTGATCAAGCTTTCGCATACATCTTTACAAAACAAGATTGTAATATTCTGCATATAAAAATATATTTGTCGTTCCAAACATATCCTTTTTGTCGTAATTGAATATCGTTATCATTTGATTTTTGACTTAAATTTATGGTGCATATTTCATTTACAGCGAAACATGAAAAATATTCACGCAGCCTACCCAGATCCACAAAAAGAAGAGCACCATGATACAATTCACTCTGCCAGAAATTTGAAAATGACATGCTGTACTGCTTGGCATTCACGCCGGAAGCTCCAATACGAACATTTCAGAGTGTTTAGGTGTCAATCTGAGGAGAGTGCAAAGTATCGGGAAAGAGCTGGATGAGTCTAATGGAGATTAGGAAGGAACGGCAGCTCGGGAAACTCACTCTGATCGTTCTGATAAGAAAAGAATTGAAACAAGGAGAACTAGAGGCCGTGGTTGAAGCCAATGGCAATTTTATTGAATAAATTTACTTTTTAGTATTTGAGGATATTTTTGTGTAATTTTGGTAAATATATCTGTTAAAATGAGTTGTCAATGTTATTTTAATTTTTGCGTATTTCAGACGACAATTTATTCATCGCACCGAACTGAGCTTACTATACTGTGCAGTCGACAAAATCAAAAACAACGCGCATGAGCGAAATTATAAGTGGCGACAATTTACCCATCGCACATCTATGAATATACATGTGTGTGCGTGTATATATATATATATATATATATATATTGTTGTGGATTCCGGGTTGAAATCCGGTACCAATAAATAACAAACGCCAGGAATGAATATATGAAAATAATGTATTAACGTAATAATACAAACTTGTAAAGCAGGTTATTAGTTCCAGGAATAGGGGTTAGTAGCAAAATATCTATACAGTCTTTGGTATTGAAGTATCGCTGTATGACTTATTAGTGAGTCTACGTGCTCGCTCACTGTGACTCCTACAACGCTGTTACCTCACTCTTCCGGTTACCTAGTACAACCTTTTACTCTGTCACTCGAGACTCGACTCGACTCGACTCGACTCCTCGGTCTTCACATAGCCGTAGTATATGTATATACTGGGTGAGTCCATTTGTGTAAAAAGGGGAGAACCATGTGTATCTATATACAATATATGTATATACATATATATGTATGTGAAGTGAGAAACAAAAAGTCATCGTGACCCAAAACAAAAAAAATAGTAATAAAAATTAATTATAAATATTCACGTGACCTGATGAGACACGCACGAGACACATCATTGGACGAGAAAGTTAACCTTCCTCGTTTTGCTCATTAAAGTTATAGAAACAGGGCGCACATTTCTGGCTGGTCACATCCAAACAGATAAGTACAAAATTTATATTGTTTTTTGTACCCAGTCTTTTGCAAGTAGATACATGTAAACCGTGTATTAAGAATTTCGAATATATATATATATATTATTTGAAAATTATAATATAAATATGTTATAAAATCACTACAAAAATAGCCATTTTGTTTCAACACTTCTGGTGTCATATCAAGTGATGCCGTTGAATGTAGAATAAAGAGCATTAAAACGTTCAAATCGACAAAACAAACCTCGATAAGGGAAACGCTGTTACATAAGCTGCAACGAACATTCAAAATACAAGTATATGAGAATTAAAAAAACTTGACAACAAACCATGGTCATAATTATCAATGTCTTAATGTTAGGGTTAGACTAAAATCGAAATCCTTTATTAAATTTTACTATAAAATTGAAAATTAAAAATTACCAATTTTAAATTTTAAATTTAATCAGTATTAAGTTTAAAATATTATAAAATTTATTATTTAAAGAAGAAACTGAGGAAAAATACATATATTTTGTTATTTATTTTGTTTTAATTGAAAGGCCAAAATGTCAGAATAAACGTTAATCTAATGGGGATGTAAAGCTTCGTTACAACTTAGATGCATTTGAAGTGGTGATATGGGCAGGGGAGGATGAAATCTTGCAAAGGACAAAACATACGCAATCAGATTATAACACACAAACGCGTAGACATATTTAGATATATAAACACGCAAAAACACGAACAGTTCTTACTTTTGCCAAGTCGGGACGTCTATCAGAAGAGAAAACCCAGGAGGTAAAGAGGGAATTTTCGAAATTGCAAAACAATGGTGTCATTACACCGTCTGATAGTGAATGAGCCAGCCTCCAACACGTTGTGTGTGTGTGTGTGTATATATATATATATATATATATATATATAAATATATATATATATATATATATATATACGAGCATGAGCGTTCGAGACGAAGTCTAACGGCCGAACTACCTCACCTCCTCTACCCTCTCCCCTCTGCTCTCTCCCTGCCCGCTACCTTATAGGGCGTGTCGAACTAATGGTTACTGCCCGTTGGTATAGATATGGGGCGCCGAATGGTTTATTGATAGACTTATCCTTTGCTTTCATCTTGATAGTCTTATTTTAGTTTTATTTTAGTTTGTTAAGACCAAAGAATACGATAAGCTTGACAATTAGTTAACGTCTAATTTTGATTCCAAGTAACTTATACAGCCAACAAGAATCCAACACAGAAGTTAACTTCGAACTCATCATAAGCTCGACATCGGATTGGTTACGAGGTCGCCTCCTAGCATGTTCGAAACACCACACACACACACACACACACACATATATATATATATATATATATATATATATATATATATATATAAAAGTTTTGCATTTCCGAACTCTTTCGGCTATGCCTTTGGCCATTATCAAGAATTGCTTTTACCTGAATGTATGGGTTGTGCTATGTATGTATCTAAACTTATAGGGATTTTTTCCAAACACTGTCAGCACATACTTAATGTTTTTGAATATTGGGTTTTGCTTTTTTCTTATAAGGGCTTCCATTATTTTAAAACTATTTTTACATATGGATGAGATTATTATGCTTGTATTTTCTAGTCAATTTGTGTGTGTGTGTGTGTGTGTGTGTGTGTGTGTGTGTGTGTGTGTGTGTGTGTTTCAATGGGTTCTAATGGAACTGTGGTCAGATAGGTGTAACTTAAGTTGTCTGGATAGTCATTAGTAGTGTGACTGATGTAATGATTTATGAGTTTGGTTTTATCAGGAACGAAATTCCTTAAGGAGCATTTGAACTCGTAAATAATGTTGGTTCTAATTTAATAAGTTTTAATTTTGCAGCTCTGTTGTTATTTTTGCTGATCAGGTTAGCGGTTTTAAATTTTTTGTAATAGATAATTTAATTTTCTTGTTTGTGACGACTGGGGTAGTGTATTTCTTTATATTTCTAAGTGAAGATTCATCTTGCTTATGGTTGACGTGTATTTGGCTTTGTAGAAGATGTTCATATTATTTTTGTCTTTGCGTTTAGGATCGTTATCAGTTACTTTGGGAAGAAATAGTCTAATCTGGTGGTCAATGAGGTAGTAAGGAAAACCATTGTTAATTAGTGTTTATTTTGCATTGTTGAGTTCTTTGGGGTTATTTGTAAACACGGGCTTAAGGATTATGTCAATAGTTTGATCAACGGGGACGTTTGTGAATAAATTTTCAATATCGAGTGACTCTAAAACACCTGGGGTTGGTTCTATGCGTTTTAGACATTTTTAAAACAAACAGAAAATAGATAATTATATATATATACACACACACATATATATATATATATATATGTGTGTGTGTGTGTGTGTGTGTGTGTGTGTGCGTGTGTGTGTGTGTTTTGAACAATAAAAAGAAGAAAGTGAACTTTATCTGTAGTTTTCATTTGTTTTGTTTTTATCGCTAATTTTGGTCGATCCTTGTGTTGGTCAAACGGCCTCTTTCAAGTTGTTTTTAAGATAGAGGATGGGAAATTCCTGACTTTAAGAATACCCTCCTTAGTCATTTTGACAGTTGTATTGGTTGCTGGGAATGGGATGTGTGTGTTAAGTCTATATTATCTTTTAGTCCTTTGGGAATGTGTGTATATGCAATATATTTGTGTGAGTGTGTGTATAAGTGTGAGACCTCAACACCTCTGAAAACATGTCTATCTTGTGTCGGTGAGAAATTTTGGTAGGGTTTGATTTATGGGTTATATATTAATTCTATCTATGTTGCTAAATTTGTGGTTAAGCTCGTCTGGACGAAGTGTTTTGAGGCGCAAAATCCATTTGTCTTCATGTTCCTCTAGTAATTTTTTAAGGTTATCTTTTCTGTCTATTTCTATTTTTTCAATTACAGTGAATTTTGCATGACTTTTAAAATCATGTTTTTCTAGACTGAAATGTTCTACAGGTAATAATCTTTCGTGTGGAGGGCGAGTTGATCCGATTCCGATAATTATTAATTCTGTAGTGAAAGGGCCATTCATCCAAAAAACAAATATAGAGGTTAATGATTTAAATGGCGAGAATACATCTTCGCAAACAATTTCAATAAAGTACACTAACCCCGAACCTGTATATGAATGATATGATCCCTGTTTATAAATTCCAGTTGCATAAGGTCTTTTTAGTTTTTACAAGCTTTCGTCTGTTCCTACAGACATCCTCAGGTATGGAAATAGATTTGTTCTTGTTTTTTACTTCTTAGTAATAAGAGGACAACGAAAATAGAGATGTAATCCGAAAAAATGCTATGAGAAATGTACAAAGAATTCTCCATTACTATATTTGTACAAAAACGCACAACCTTAAAATTTAAAATTCAAACTCAGCGTTGCGACCATACGTTCCAAAACAATAACACATTTCTCATAGCATTTTTCATTTAAATCTGTGATTTTGAATTGAAGACTTTGCTAACTGCTATTATTCTTCATTCACATTTTCCATTAATGTGTAACTGTAGGTTAGAAGTTATTTTCTTTTTCATTTTAAATCAATCAATTTCTGTTATCACTCAGATTTGAATACATGTCCATTACCCCTAATTCGAAATTCTTGGGGCCTGCTGAGATTTGGCTTTTAGACCTTTTTGGATTATATAATAACTATGATCAAAACAACCCCCACTAAAAAAAGACAACAATATTGACTGACACTACATTTTCTAGAAAAATACACTAATGAATAATGTAGTATTAGGATAATTATATTCCATAAACACATTCAGTGTGGAAATTTATTCCCAAAAAAAACATTCGGTGCAAACGCCATCTTGTGAGCTGACGTTTTATTCCGGTCGAACCTTTGTGAACATTTCTCTGTGTGTTGTTTGCTTCATTAACTTCAGTTTCCCGGTTAGAAATCGCTCTTTAATTGAATAGGCTGACATAATTTCCTGCTCACTGGTAAATTTGTGTTGTTCAAATCCAGTTATTAACTGGTGACACATTTTCACCAGATCGTCTATGGTCATTTTTTTCGCCAGTGTTTATAATGTAGTCGTCAATACAATTGTCATCGTTCTTTTCTGTATTTAATACCATGTTAACAATTTTCCTTTCACTCAAGGAATTGCCCAACAGGTGTGTACCATTGTCAGTGTTCAGTATTTCTTCAATGTCAGCTTTCTCTAATTTTTTTTTATATTTCCATCTGATACACATTTAGCGTAAATTATTAGTCTTGATATCACCCCATGTTCTTTAGTGAGACAAAACCCTTCAAAATATACAACTGTAGATTTAGCATCTTTAGCAAAGTGTGTACCAAGCATTTATCACTATTGACTCCTCAACATCTTGCAATCGCAAACATGGCATGCTTAACATTAAATTAATTCAGGAAGTCTTTGTTCTTTTCCCTTTAAGAGTTAAGAGCAACAATCATGCAGTTCATGAAATGCTCTTTGTACTTTGTCTTCATGGAATATAAAATTCTTTGGTTATAGGACTATAATACGGGTGTGACATTGAGAGGAAAGTATGTGAAGAAAACATTTTTATCAAGCAGTTCAAAAGAGGGTGTGCAGAGGAACAGGAACAGTTTTCATCCAAACCAGCTTCCCCTGCAATTGTGTTGCTTGTCAGTCAGTTATGTGCCATGCGTGATAACGAAGCAGATTTTTTCCACCTTTCACCGCCGCCTACACCCGGTGGTGTAACCTCGTTTATTGGTCCGGTCCTCAGGGTTGCTTGATCCACACCAACTCTACCCACGTTGTGTTTATTATTTCAGAGCAGTGGAAAATCGTAGTCTTTCAGCGCTGGTCAAGCCGTGGCGGATGCTATATTAAGGGAAAAATATCTTCACGACGAAAATTAAAACGAGATTCGTAGAGTTAATCTCCAATTGATTTATATAGCTCTTGATACAACAAGAATTAACCCTTCTCGCATCAATCTCTATAGTGACACTTGACCTTGTCTAAACTTCTGGAAGGCTGGGTTCAAAGTCTTGGAATCATGAATTCTGTTGGCATTTGATGTAAATTCCAGAGGCATTCGATGTAGCCCAAGTCTCTGAGCTCCCCAAAGTCATCTGGTTATATGTACTTTGGCCCCAAAACGGTGTGAAGCCGAAGGGTTCTTGGAATTCGTTGATTCTTTAATTTTCACATTAATTCTAATAAGGTCTTTCTTTGTTCCCTATTTCTGCCTCGGAAACAGTTACGGGGATTGCTCCTCCCCTAAATCCCACCTGCTTCACTTCACATTTCACACCATCAGCCCCCATACAGGCGATGCCAAATTCTTTTTCTTCTTCCTACCCTCCTAGCATTCAACCTCAGCCCACTTCCCAGGTCATACATGTCTTTGTGACAACTCTAATTTTTAAGCCCTTAATAGGAAGGGCGGAGTTTTATTCTAGACATTAATTTCAATTCCCTGAATCTTTTTTATTTTCCTTGAATTATATCTGTCCGGCAGAAGCACAAACCAGATCACCAATGACAGAACCTGCCGTCACAACTCTAATAACTGATGAATTACCAGCGCTAGAAACTTTAACACATAGTTGTCTTGTTCGGGAGAACCAAGATACACTTCACCATGATAAAGAAAACTTTATCAAAGCGGATTCTCGGAAAGAATATGAAGAGCTTTCAAACACAATGCAGAAGAATTTATACCTGGTGAAAGAATTTACTATAAACGTAAAAATGGACACGAGCTGGAGAGCACCTGCTAAGGTGCATGGAAAAGAAAACAACGGGTTCCCAATGAAAGACACCATGACTGCATGACTAAAAGGGGTGCTGCATCAGAACTACTGTGAATGGTGTTGTAAAAAATGGTTGTATTAATTCATCTTTCTTGATAGGCCTATCAAGTAAGGTTGAATTAATACAATCATTTTTTTTCTTACAGAAGCCGGTCAATGTTATTGTTCTATATACTTATGCATTGTCCAACACATTAACTGAACTCACAATCAACAGCTAATAGAAACTAGTACATTGTTGTTGTTGGATTGGCCTATCTCACATATTCTTTTTAATGGGTTCTGCCATGGAGCTTAATATAAGACCATGGTATTTCTTACAGAAAGTGGACATTCGTTTTTCTTATTATTTTTAGGATTTTAATTTTTGTGTTGTCTCCTCGGCTCCACTTTAAATATAATTTACTGAAATAAAATTTCCCCGCTTGGTATTCCTATAGGAGGAGATTAAATTAGCAGTAAGGCCGACAAAAGTGAGGAAGGACCTTTTCGGACCTTTTTTAGATCCACCCGACGAAGGGGAAAAAAGGCTCGCGGGTAGAGTCAAGCCCCAAAACCCAAAATAAAAAAGACCAAGAAAATAGCAACAAAGACCAAAATGTACCAAAGTCAATTGAGGCACCGAACAATGTGAGCCGGGGAATCGACCACTTGCTGGAAGTCACCCAAAAAATGTATCATTAACATCACGGAATTTTTGGAAAGGGACAAAAGTTACGAACATCTTATAAAAGATGGACTTTTCGAAGACCCCCCAAGAATTACAGAAATTTGAAAAGAAAATGGTGTCAGTTTTCGTGGTCCACACTTCCAGCAAGTTGGTTGTTGAGTAAAGAAAGGTAAGAAGGAGAATAGAATGTCGTTGTTAGGGGTAAAGGGAAGAGTCAAGCAGTGGGACCTAGTCCCCTGAGGCCCCAAACCAAAAGACACCATTCCCTCTATAAGGACGACACTCCGGCATCGTATACTACTTCCACAACGGAAATACAAACAAAATGTGAGTCCAGCTGGGAGAAGATACTGAAATTAAGCCAACGCAAAAAAAAAAAAAAAGATCTGGAAGATAAGCAGGGAAAGAAACCAATGCCCCTCCCCTCATTTACTAACCCATTTTCCCCATCATGATGGCCACTTCTCCAGTGACAAGATTATTGACCCATAACCTTTCAAAAATGAAAACGCTAAAAAAAACATATATTCTATTTCCTTCTCCAGTCCTTTATACACAAGTTTCCACTCCTACTCCCAAACCTTCAGCCTCCACAAAAACATGACACATCAAAAAGGCAACGAAGCCCTGAAAATCCATCCGTAGCCGAAAAAAGAAAACCACCTCATGGTCTCGTGGGAAGACGTCTCTCGAGTAATCTCGTCCTCTATTCACCATGTCAATAGGTGTCTCCTGGCTAGTGAAAAGGTTTGGGGTGCGGTGCATGTTCTTTTCTTCGCAGATCCGTCGGGCAGGCTTTGCGCGCTGGATATTACCACAAAGGATAAGGCACTTCGTCTCATTGAGGTTTATGTGCCTCATGGTCGTGCGGAGAGGCATAATTTGTTTCGGCGGATCGAGTCGTTTTTGACATCTCGTCGGATAGTTTTAGCGGGAGATTGAAATGCCGTCCTTGGCCCCAACTTAGATCTGTGACAGAGAGAGTCTGGGAAACACACACACACAGACACACACAAAGACACATACGTATATTATTTTTAGTGAAATTGGAGTAATTTGGACTAGCGAAATTGATCAGAGCATTTCGTTTACTGATGGGAAATCTGATCTAGGGTAGGAGCTTTGATTTTGGTTGAGACAGCCAAAACCCCGTGATAATCGCATGCGAAGTAGTAGGGCCATGGTTCAGTTGTAACCAGCCGGATTTTTCTATATAAACGCGTAGTTATGCTGAAAAGAGGCAGACAGAAGAGAGAGACAGAAGAGGCAGACGGAAAAGAGAGACAGAAGAGAATTAGCCAGGGCAAGAGTTGGGCTAGAGACAGTGGAGAGTCGAGTTGGAAACTCAAGAAGGAGAGAAAGTGACGTCAGAGATTGGAACGAAGCGTCCGCTAACATGTACTGTTGATATAAGTACCGCTTCTTCTGCTACCACGAATATTACTACTACTGTTACTACTGCTAAGGAGGAACGCCACTATAAACTTTAAGCCGCGCCCAGAAATCTTATTCCCTCATCGCAAGAGTCGTATATCGTTCTGGGACGATTTAACAAGTTAATCATAACCCACTCTCTCTCTCTCTCTGTCCAGAATCCAGTGTATGCGTTTTTACGTCAATTACTTTTCTTTTCTGTAACCCGTTTTCTTTTTTATACCATTCTTTTCTGCCATATAAAAGACATTAACAATTCAATTATTGAATAGTTATTTGTCCGGCTTTCTGTAGATATTACTTTTTTTGTTTTTTTGCTGCATTCTAAATTTCTTAGCACAGACTCTCCAGCCGTGTCTACATCTTCAGTCGACCGTGAATGGATGAGCATCACTTCTGCTTTCTGGATCAAACCAAACACAACGTGGGCAGGAAGCAGGATTAAACCAGCGGACCGGTCGAATAATCTACGGATGCTCAGGAGACCTATGGCCACTCCCTTAAGTTCGGTTAGGACCGAGTAGACACCTCAACCCAGAGAGTAAGACGCCAGAGGTTGATGGGCTGGGGCGAAAGTGTTAGAGATCTTATAAGGGAAAGATCGGGTACTAACAACCCTGTGACGGGTACACACCTGGCCCAGGGTCGAATCCTTTGGTTACGGCGCCAACTGTGACGTCGCTCCTCCTGGTCGCTCCTCCTGGTTCCAAGCGTGCCGCTCCAACCTCTTGGTTAGATGTTCACCAGCCTCGCCTTTCCCAACCCGCTTCCAATACCTGGTTGCTAAAGCAACTGTACTGATCTCCGGTCTGTCTACCCACGCTGTGTTTAGATCTTAGACAGACGGGACCAGCAGGGATTGGGCCGTATGCAAGTTGAGTCCGACGGGGGTGGCAAAACACAAGTAAAAGAAAAAAAACAAAAAAAACTCACGAGACAAAAAATTACTGATAAAAAAAAAAAGGGTGACAACCTTTTATATCTAATGTCCGTTACATAAAGAAAAATTGTTCTCATTCCCGACCCGCTCTGTGGACTATGGCACCAAGCTTCTATCATACAACTTAACGATTTCGAATTGTCTACTCTCTAGAATTGTGTATGTCGGAGTGTGGTTTAGTTCGACACTGGGGCTAATTTCTATCAATCATTCGCAGTTGATTCTTCTCTTCGACTTGAGTTGTATTTCTTCACTTCGATCTGGTTGGGTCGAATTCTGTTCTCGGCTGGGCTTGATTTTAACTTCTTCTTCTTCTTCCGTCCAGTAACTCTTTGGCCTTGTCTTCGACTTGGCTGCAACTTCTCCGCGGCTTTCGAGTAATCTTCTTCTTCGTCGACTTAGATAGAACTTCTCTTGTCTTTGACTTGGGCCGGAAGGATTTCTTGTTTTCGACTTGGGCTGGAAGGATTTCTTGTTTTCGACTTGGGCTGGAAGGATTTCTTGCCGCAACTCAGCCGCAACTCTCTGTCGTCCGAGGTGATCTCTTCTCGCTGCCGTCCGGGGCTGAACTCCTTTTTTTTGTCGATTGGGGTCCTGCTTTTATTGACGCCGCAGCAAACCGGGGTGGGTCTGTCGGCGTCAGGGCTCTCTCGATAATCCCAAAAGTCGCATTAGTTCTGATTTCCCATTATCGCTATTATTTTCACCCCTACTTCCTCACAGTGCCTCTGGGGGGAAGACGCATACCCATCTCTCCCGGTCTCTCGTATGTCAGGTGACCGTTTTCGACCAATGGTTCTTGATCGAGCATTCTCCCTCCTCTTTCCGCATATCACGTGACCGCTTTCGGCTAATGAGACTGTGGTGGGACGCCTCCTGTCTCCAATCGGGCGTGACTTACATCGTTCTTGTTCTAAAAAAAACAAAATCTAATTTGGCCTTTTTCACACGTACGAAAAATGATAATCTTGGCTTTTTCTCACCTGGGTTCTGTCAAAACAGCCCGCCGCTAATTAGATGTGACTTCAGGAAAGAATATTGGCGCTATCTGTGAGCCGAGACAATCGTTTTTTTTTTCCTTCTTTGTTTTTGGTCAGACCTGATAGTCAAAAATCTTAATTATCTGAATTGAAAATGTCTCCACTTCATCATCGTGGGGTTCCAATTTTTAACAGGTCAGAATCTGTATACAGTTCCACCGGTCAACCCCTCAACACAAAAGACACCTTTCCTCCGATTAAAATTTCGTTTCCATTGTTCAAAAAAATCTTTATTGTTTCAGCCAACCTTAACAAACTTCCATCCTACGCGGACACGGAATTAGTTCAAGTGCTTGACCTGATAATTTTGACACTTGTTAGGTGCTGGTCGTACGTGTGTGTTTTCGCTTACGACCTGGTTTCGTATTATGTTTCTGTCTTTCCTCTTCTTTTTGTTTTATTTTATTATCTCCAAACTCTATTTCTTCAACCAAATATAACAATTTCTATTTCCCTGGATTTCGGTCAGGTAATTTGACCTGATATATTTTGACACCTGTCTTGTCTTAGTTTTACTTATGACCGGGTTTTGTATTATCTATTCCTCTTTCTCTTTCTTTTTATTATTTTTTTTTTTTCTTCTTCTCTTTGGATCGCCTACATACAGTTAGAGAATTATTCTCAAAACTCAATTATTCTTCGTTTCTAAATAACTAACAACTGGTTAATAAACCGAATAAAAATTAAATCATATTTCTATGAATATCTCTTTTTAGTCTTTCTAAAAATGCAGGGTGCCACAACCCGGACGTGACGCCATTTCGGGACTTTATCGGTAAGTGTGATCTCATCGATAAGTATCGTAATGAGAACCCCCGGAAGGTAGTATGAACTTGGAGTAATGTGGGTGCAGCTCGGCTTCGATGGTGCGTTCTAGCTACCTCGACCGAGTCTTAGTTAAGAGAGTCGATGTAGGACTCTTAGATTGTCCAAGTTTTCATTCTATAGTTTAAACGGATCATAAGCTCGTCCCGGTTCGTGTAAACTTAGATAAGCCTAAAGTTAGGATGGCCGGCTACTGAAATTGAATGCATCTGTGACACCCAGCCGTCAGCCCGTGGTCAAATCCCAGTCGCGGCTCGAAACTGTAATGTGTCTTCTACCGGCGTTTTGGGGTTGACTCTTTGTCGCCGCCACCAGCCTTTGTCCCGTTCGATCGGTGGTCATCGCCACACGGCGAAATCCCCTGGTCAGGATACCAACATGGGACACTGGCCCATCCAGGGTCGAATTCTGGTCGTCGATGTTAACGGCTTCTCCAGCCGTACCGATTCAATACCAGCTCTATCATTCCCAGCCCACTTGCAACGTCTGGTTACTGGAGTAACTCCTTCGATCTCAAGTCTAACCTACCCACGTTGTGACTTTGATCTTAGGTAGACGAGATCAATCAGGCGTCGAGTCGTAGTGTACGTTGAGTCCAGACTAAAGGTGGTATCGCACAAGCGCAAAGAAATAATTAAAAGAAAAACACAAGAGGTCCATGTATGTTAAGAAATAACAAATTAACTTTCCCCTTCTGTTATATACAGGAGTGTGTGTTTTCTCCCAGCCCGTTTTCTACGAAATGTGACACTTATATGTTTCAAGCAAGTTGGTATCTTAAGTCAGCTGATTTAATTCTTAGGTGTTGGCTTGGCTTCGTTCTTCAGTATAAGATAGGCGAAGTCGGAGGTCGTGGAATATCTCTGTCAGCTTCTGCGAGGCAACACTCTGGTCTGACTCTAACTGCAACTGACTAACTTCCCGAGGACGTTCGTTTATATGGGTACCGACCAAAACCCGGTGCGGGGCCAGACGCGGCCTGGGGTTCTCAATAAATCTCGATTCCCAACAAGAAATCTTTGTTCTCAGGCCAGGAAAATTAATCACTTTCCATTTCGCGGGGGGGGGGGGTTCCATCGTCTGTGTGGGAAGGTCGGAGCAGAGCTATCCTTCTAGACTCTTCCTCTCTCACATTGATATCTCATACCAATCCCTTCAGTTAATAACTTCTCCTTCCTTCTCATCCATTCACCTCCACCTATCACCATTGCTACCACTCGACCAATGGCATCCCAGCCGTGCGGGGAGTGACTAAGCTGGCCTCCTTAAAATTATAATCTAGAATTTTTGTTTACAACATTCTCCTTTTTCCCATCGGCCAAAATTTTTCGAATTCTATAGGCCAATTAAATCTCTATATCATTTGGCCACCCATAATTCACTTAGCCAGCACTCTCTACTGACTCCATCACTCACTGTCAAAGTTTGCCATCTGGTCCCTTCCTGAAGTTAGCTTTATAATGGAATCCTTGGCTTGAGAAATGAAATTCTTTTATCTCGCCAAATGTCAATTTTCCACTCTATTTTCTGTCTCATGCACAAAATTTTGCAAACGTCAAGCGACACGTTAATAAGGTAAATAATAACCATCCGCTCACCTATGTAGAGACAAAGCCAAAATTTTATAATTGCCACATTGCTTCTCCTCGCGGTGGCCAAGAAAAAAAAAACAAAAAAAACGATATCTTGGAAAGATAATTAACATTGATTCTCCCTGCCTGCATCGGCGATCGTCTCAAGCCAAAATTTTTATGATCGCCATGGTCTGGCCGATATCTAAATATTTGCTTTTCCTCCTATCTCCATTGGCGAGACATTAATCAACTTGACAAGACCTCACACATGGCTTTTTCCATAGTTTTACTGTCTTTTGTGAAAAGTATCTTTTTCGTAAATAAAATAAAATCTTTTTTTTAACATGGATCAGACTATCTTTCGGGATAGCTCTCTCTCGCCTTAAGTATTTTTCGTTTTAATTTCTATGGTTAATTAGTTAGCCAATTACTTAGCTAAATAGTGTCACATCATTGTTTGGCAAGAGAGATTTCCAGTACCAGCTGCTACTAATGCTACATAAGGAATTGACGGGGACAGTAGTTTGGAATAAGCGGTGGGATGATTGGAAATCTAAATTTGGGTCGTTTGCCGCTGATTATAGTTAGATAAGAAACGCAAACAACACGTGAGTTGATCGGGTGATAGTGTGAAGTAGCCTTAACTAGGGCAAAGTTGGCCTCCTTGCTTATCAAGAAGGGTCAAGCTCTGGTAGTTAGGACTAGGTTAAAAAGTATGTCTTCTGAGGCGATGAATATGGCCACTGACTTGCGCACAGAGGTAAACCTGATAACAATAATACAGCATTTTCAATTTGTGATGGAGTACTTTTGTACGCGGAAAGAATGGTAATTCCGTTATCACTACAAAAGAGGATTTTGAAACAATTCCACGTAGGATATCCAGTAATAGCGAGGATGAAGTCCCTCATGAGAAGCTACGTTTATTGGTCAAAGTGGCCAATCCAACAGCAGATTCTTATATCCTTACTACAGAATTCAGTAAGACTACATCGACTCCAAGCGACATTCTATTTCATGATTGTATTATCTTCCTTCAATGGAATGAAGACATAACACTTTCGTATTGTCTCGCTCCATTCGTTAAGGTTGTACGTTTTCGCCTTTGTTGTACGTTCCTTCGCAAGTTAACGACGAATCCGGTTCTACGCGAAATTTCCCTACCTGGTGCTACCATCTCCACCAGGTATTTGCCTATGCTGACGATGTTTCAGTTCTTGTGTCAAGCAAATCCGAGATCGACGAAATCAGCAAAGAGATCAAAGGGTATGAGACAGTGGCAGGGACCAAAATCAACCGCGATAAGTCTGTTGGATGCGGTTGTGTGCGTGGAAGGGAGTTTCTCTTCCCAGGCCTTTCTTGTCTAGGTCGTTCTCGACCTCCTGTTACAAATGAATTGGTCGGAGAAGCGGGAGAAGGCCGAGGTCGCAGTTCGTCTCTGGTACTGGAAGAATCTTTCCTTAAAGGGGAGAGTTGAAGAATGTGCCGTGCACATCTACCCGACTCTCCATACTTCCACTCCCATGTACCATATTAATGACATTAGTAAAGGTTTGTTCTCATCCTTGTGATGAGGCAAGTCTCCCAATGGATGTTGGGAAATCTGTTATCTCCATCCCCTGAAGGCAGTCTGGGCTGAGATTCGTCAGTATACGCTTCGCATCGCGTTCATAGATCGAACCTCTGCAACGGGATGGTGATAGGCGAATTCTGAAAGACGCCCATAAGAACTTCCTATCCTTGAGAAGTGTGCACTTGCGTGAGGAGGAGTTTATTCCGAGGCGAGTGCTCCTTCTCTCATGAGTGTCTGGTTCCTCTCAAGCACCTCTGACGGACAGCGGAGAGCTTCTCCGACGTCCAGTAAGGCATTTCATCACGCGTTTGCTGCAATGAGAGGGTAGAGACCCTAGATCACACCTTTAACTGTAGGACCATAGCCCCATTGTGTAGGTTTATTGAAGATATCACGGAAAGTTTTTCAGCCATTTCTGTGTATAGCAATGTGGTGCCATCGTTGACGAAGGCTGACTATTCTTTTGCTTGCTAGGCCTTATGGAGAGTGATATAAACACGTCAGAAAGAATTCTATGTGGATGAGAAATTCACCTCTTCCCAACACATCTTGTACTGTAAGCATCAGTTTAAAGTTAAGATTAGAACAGAAAGGCTGAGGCTAATTCAATCAGAGTTTAGCAAAAAGTGGGTGAGTCTTGCACATATATGAGTAAGAGGGGCTGATTTAGAATGGCACTTTGAACATTTGCAACCTAGTTCAAAATTTTGTTAGTTTAGGGATGTCTTTGAAAGTTTAATTCGCTAGCAGATGGTATGCTGATTAACCTTTTTTTTGTTATTTCTCTCCCTACCTTCTTTAGTTTAATTCCAGAGCGGTACAGGGAGACGATCATTTATCTGCATCGTTAGCGATAAATTGTATATAGGAATTTCACTTGAGGTCGGTTGTGAGGTTGAGGACTGTCCTTTCAAGACAGGGTCCATCTTTGATAAGACATCCATTCATCACGACTGGCAGTAGTTCAGGGTCTGATCGGCGGTGATGGAATGTAACTAGATTGGTTTTAGAGGCATTGAATATAACTAACCAATTTTTCCCTACTGAGAAGTTAGTGTTAGATTGGAAGAGTTCAGCTGCCAATCTCAAATCGTCAAAACATTTAAGGTGCGCCCGTGTATCATCAGCATAGACGCTCACGTTTTTCAGGGTATATTTTTAGGTAGATCATTTATATAAATCAGAAAGAGGGTTGGCCCGAGAAGTGACCAGTGTTGACCACCAGAGCTTTGGAGGAATGGCTGTTAATAACTACCTTCAGGCATCAGCTGTTAGGAAGGATTTTTATAAGAGAAAACCCTTCTAGTGATTCCATAGTTGGAGAGCTTGTGTAGCAAACCTTTGTCAAAGGCCTCAAGAAGACATGGCCCTTTCAATAGGTGTCATCAAGGGTCTCACTAATTGTGTAATAGTGGTTAGGGTATCAGCAGTTGCACAAGTTGTACCTATCCAGGAGCTTGACAACCTTCTTGTTAAGGCCTCAAAAAGCTAACTGATGATACTAATGGGTCTATACTAGGAGGGGGAGGATAGGTTGCTATGTTCTTGTAGATTGGGCATGCACTTACCACCTTCCATATGCTTGGGAGAAATTTCTAATTCAAGTTAAATAACTTTGCTAGAATTGGGGATAATTCTCGATTGATATTGTTAAAAATTGGAAATGTTTTGGTATAAGGAATATTGTGGTATGTTCTAGTCAGTGAGTGTGGCTAGTGAAGTTTAATTATAAGACAGAAGAAAACCAGCTTTCCTCCCATTGTCTTGTGCCACATTTTTGTATTTTATACAAAATATCATACATTTATTTGGTGAACCCCTAACAGACCACTTCACCAATGATGCTTCTTAGATTTCTGCAGCCAGAATTGACAATCACTTTCAATGTTCATTGACATATTATTACATTGATATATTATTAATATCAATCTATTCAAAGGTATGTGTTCACTTCTCCATAGCTGTATTCAACTGATCAAGATTTTCATTTTTTGTCTTATGCAATGTTTTCCTGTTTTTGTCATCAGTATTACAGTAGAATTTCAGTAACTAGTTTTTTTGTTTCTTTAAATCAGTTATAGTTTCAACACTATTTTTCAGTCAGATGCCAGACACTACAATCAAGCTTCTGTCTTAACTCAACCATCTGGCTTTCTAATAAAAGATGCTTCCATTTTTTTTTTTTTTTTTTTAATTCTACTTTGACATTATCACAGTAGAATTAAAAATAAAATCCCAAAATTGGAAGCAAAAAAAAAATGCCAGCCTGAAAATGTTTACCACATGCATGCTGAACAGTACAATGTACATGTGACAATACATCTATACCATTACACCAGGCTACCAGGGATGGTAGACTTGTATTTTTATTTTTTTAAATATTTGTTGTCTTAAAAAACACTTAAATTTCAGTATTTAAATCTTCAGTAAACAAAGTGTACTTATAGCTGCACTATACTAAGAAATGAATTGAAAGATAAAATTGTAGCAATGAAATATTTGGACAATTATGGAAATATATGAATTAATTAACCACAAAACAATGTTCATACAGATGGCTTTTGTTTTTATTTTTTTGTCATAATACATAATGTGGAAAATCTGAGATGAAAAGTTTTTGCCATCGAAAGAAGTTATGCAAGCCATACTGTGAAGTATGACCAATACAAAGCTGTTGAGGTGATGAGGCAGAGAGCAATAACAAAAAATCCAGTTCCAATGATCACTAAGACTTACAAAGAAAATGAGAGGAAAGGGGCATAAAAACAATGAATGTTTGGACATTGAAAATTGAGCAATAAGAGATGAAGTGTCTAAAAAAAAAAAAAAAAAAAAAAAAAAAAAATCACCTCTACAACCATTTTAGAAAAAGTTACAGAAACAAAACTGCAACTCGTAGACAAGGAAGTCTAAGTAAATTAAACAGTAAAAAATATTTGGAATAGACATGGGGACACAAGACAAAATGAATGGGTATCAACAAGAGATGAAAAGATGATGAAGCTTAGAGTTTAGATTAGCTGGAAGACTGGAATGTAGATGGGAAAGGACAATTGGTGGTGGGGGGGTGTTTAAATAAATAAAGAATTAAAAAAAAATTTTTTTTATTTAACCCGCTCACTCTCAGAAAATAAATGTAGAGAATTCTAATAAGTTTATTGATTGTTTAATGGAGAATTGGTGGAGAAACAATGTGAAAAGCCATTTGATGGTCTGAGCTGAAGACCTAGAAAATCTCCACAGCAACCTCCTTCCTGGGTTATTAATTTTTCTTCCCCTGCTTCCATTCATTCCACTGTGTCCAAACAAAATTTATTTTACTGTTGTGTATGTTCAGGTTTGTATTTTTTGTATTAAAACAAAAAACTTTACAGCAGTAATCTATATACACTGAAATTTACGACTTAGAGAGAGGAAAAACCTCATTCTAACTCATGATAGCGTGCAAACATGGTTTTTTTTACTGCGGTCTTGTATGAATCTCCAGCATCAGATACAATGTTGGCCCCACGAACTCCAAGACCCGCACTTACTGACCTCCGTTGAGCCTGCAAAAGTAAAAATAACAGATTTTAAACATATGCAAGAAAAAAAGATTGATTTTTATTTATTTTTCTTTGTTAAAAATAAAACTCCAATAGTTTATTTTTCTTTCATGTAAAGGAAAATATAAATAAGCAAATTGGGCAGAGATATCTTAAATAGGTAGACTAACATACCATAAAATGAATTAGTAGATTTTAAATTTATTCAAAAATGATCTCCTCTGCCACCATATTTTCGAGTTTGTATTAAAAAGGAGTGTTTTGGGGGCAGGGTAAGAGAAAGAGAGAAAAAAATCACCTCTTTCCATGTAAATTTTGAAGGCCATTGAGCACATCAGCCAAAACTTTGTAATAGCAACAAAGAGTGAGATTAAATTAAAGATATTTGAACATGATTTTTCTTTTGAAGATTCATCAGTTTGTTTTGAACAAAGGTGTGAGGAGAGGTTTTACTAGTAAAACTATTTTCAGAGTAGACTATGCTGGCATCAATCAGGTTTCCCACAGATCTGTGAAAAAAAAAAAAAAATTATGGACTTTTCCAGGACTATGTTAATAAGTTCCAAGGACTGAAACTGGCATGCACACAAAAGTGAATGGTCATCAATTACAAAAACACACAGATGACAGATAAAATGTTCAAAGAAAAGCTACACCTGGTTCCAATAATTCAGGTCACATGGATCAGTTAAAAGCAGTGGAGAAATCCAAGTGTTGAAGGCTAAAACATAACTGAATGCGGTCTGCATTGTTATGTTACACATGTAGCATTCTACAGTTTGTACTCCTATTCCACTTGAATATTTTGAATTACACACTTTAATTCTTACTGCTACACATTTCAACTATCTTGACTACTCCTGGTTTGTAAATGTAACAAAAAATTCTTGACAGCTGCACATTTCCTGTGAAGTATAATGGTTTTAATAAACAGAACTACAAATAGACATTTTTACAAAAGACCACATTTTAGCTACCCCTACTACTCATGGCTTTTGTTGTACATGGCACAGAACATAATGTTAACATTTCTTCAGTTCATATAGTTTAGCATGATTTTTGATGTCTTTGCAGAACTTTGCATCACATTGAACTTTTGCGATAAGTGCAAAGTTTTGAGTCTGCTCAGTTTTCTCCACATAGCTGTCAGCTTACTTGAGCAATTGTCAAGCTTGTGGTTTTGGTCTTTGTCCAGCTGCTGCATCCTGCCTTTTCTTCTTCTCAGCCTCATGGATTTGTTGTATGCTGTTCTGGCATTGGAAGCACTACAGAGAAGAGCCTTAGTCATAAGAACATTCCCAGCACATCCAACTGTGGTCCATGATAATGTAGTGCAACCAGTGTTTGTTTCTTAGTCAGTGGAAATTTCCTTATTGACTGAGACCCCTCTCTTCGCTGAGGCCTGTCCATGAGAGAGTACCAGCAATCTGCGAACAACTCCACAGCTTTTGATATTCTTTGTCACTAGACAAAGAAGTGTAGAAGTGTCCAGTCTTCATGCTTGCTGAAATTCTTGAAAGCAATATTTCCAGCAGCCTCCTCTGCAAACTCTTTTTACTGACTGATAATTTCATCAGAATCAGACTTGTTTTCTATCCATCATGTGGGAAAGACATCATTTTAGACTGTCTTCTGTGGCTATTTCATTTTTTTTCAAAAATCACAAATGGATTCAGGGTTCAGCCATGCAAATGACCTTACAAGAGGGTATCTAAAGGGAAACTTTGCCAAGTGATGAAGATTGCATGCTGAATTGCAACAAAGACAAACAGATCTTTTATTGACACATTTTCTTTTTTGGATAAATCACATAGCCAGAAATCCACATCTTTATGCATGTTTGGGTCTGACAAAATTCTTACAAATTCATTCAGTTTGGAAAATGTAATTATCTTTTTAGTGTGCACTTCCTTTACAAATCTTCCTAACATTTTCATGATCATGTTAAAAAGATCATCTGCAAGGAAAGAAAGCAACAGTTTATTACTCTGATATTTATCAGAAATGGTTCAATGTTTTTGGAAATAGACACAACAATCTGCAGTTTCACTGAAAATAAAATGTCATTCATGTTTGATAGCACCAGAGAAGGACTTGGTCTGAGGGACATTTTTCTGTTTTTTTTTTTAAATAAAATTCACAAGTTTGATGGCATCTGATCAAATGTCTAGGAATCATTCACATGCTTGTACAGTTTATAGTCATTGATGGCAGAAAAGGAACAGGATTGCCAGTCCAGTTGAATGTCTAATATAAAGCCAAGCAATAAAAACCAAATAAGTTTTAATATATATATATTTTTTTCACTTACAACAAAAGCTAGAAATACAGGGCATTATTAGCCTGCAAACTTAAAAATGACATTCTTATTTTTTTCAATGACTATGAGTTAAAATTTGATTTTCAAACTTGTTACTTTTGGCAACAATTTAGACAAATGTAGTTTACACATGGATACACACTCACTGACACAGGGCATGTAAACTATCTAGTTTTTCAAGCATGAACTCAGACTAGAGATCAAAAGGACCTTTTACTTTTGAAATTGACATGTAAATAAAATTTCTTCAATTATTAAAAAAAACAGATAAATTTTTTGATATTCTTCTAAATTGTATTTTATTACTGTAAAATATTTTATTTTCCTTTCAACTACAAATTCAGTGAGTGAATTAATTTATCTCTGGACACACTTTCATATTCTTTATCCCTTTCTTTCTAATCACCTAGATGAGAAAATACAGAAATAATAACAAGGTGATGAACATGTTCTAATCAAGGAAACAAACCACTGTTTGCAATAATTACTAAATATTACTGATGGCTAGAAAAAAAAAAAAAGAAAAAAAAAGAAAAGATTTGAGATTTGTCATTTTGACTTTCATGAACTGAGAAAAAGAGATGTGTGGGCAGCCCAATTTAGAAAATTTCAAGACTTTTCCAGGATCTTTTGGGTTATTGCTGTTTTTCCAGTACTTTTCAAGCCCTAGAAAAGGTACTGTCAATTTGCCATGTCTTTTCATGGTTTCCAGGACTTATACAAACACTGATCTATTTAAAAATGATTCAATTTATCAGAAGCATATGATTTAAAGAAAAAAGGGAAGTATCCTGGGCATTTATTTACCTGAATAGGTGCCACAATCCCCTGGCCTTGTTTGCCAAGACCTTGCCCCTCACTCCAGCCCATTTTCTGCAATAGTTTGTTACCAATGTTATCATTGCCAATTCCCTGCTTGGTTGGTTCTTCATAACTGAAAAACAAATAAGCAACATTTATCAAATTCCATTATAAAAACCTGTGAAAATAATTGAAGCTTATTAAAGGGGGACAAATGTAATTAAAGAGATGCTACAAGTAAAATACAAACAGCTTTACACAAAAGATTACTGCTTTAATTTTGTATGAGTTTTTTTCAAGTACAAAGTTTTAGGTAAATAGAAAAATGATTTTCTCATATAAAACTGATTGTGATCAATAAATTTAATTAAATCAAAAAGAAATTTCCACAGAAGATAAATGTAAAATTCAATTTAACTTATCTTATGAGAATACCCAATATAACTTTAGCCTAACCTGCAAGCTATGGCATGTGAGGTGTGTTCTAAATACCAATTAAGTGTTTTCTTTTTTTCATTGCATTTACTTTCACCGACACATAAAGAATAAATTTCATATTATAGTTTTTTCTTAATGTTTTCTTAATTAGGGTTTAATATCTCACTTGTTAAGCTTTAGTGTAAAATAAACACACGCACTTGACAGGAGCTTCAAATTTGCGCCGTGGTTCTGGCGGGGAGGGTGCTCCATATTTCTCCCTTCTTTCCTTGGCACGATCACGGTACTAGATAGCAAAAAAAAAAAAAAAAAATAAAAACTAAGCAACAACATAGACAAAATACTTTTTCAATGTAAATGAGGGATGTACTTCTTAAAAATAACTTAGAAATTAAACAGATCGATTCAATTTATATTTAGGCTGAAATTGAAATAGTTGATACATTACCTCCAATAAGTCCTGTTTTTGCTCAAAATGTTTATCAGAATAGCCTCACTTGTGCACATTCAAACAGGTTTGATCATGGGGGAGGAGAGAGAGAGAGCGAGCGAGCGAGCGAGCGAATAATTTACCAGTTTTCATTGCTCACATTTTGTACAATAAATGCCATTCTACTGCTTGTCCACACTCAGATAGGAAGTAGGGAAGTAGACAGGTTGATCATACCCCAAAAGTCTTTGAATCAAAAATGTGATCAATCCATTTGTTTCCATTGATGACAAAGTCCTTGAACCACCACATCCCAGTGCACTATGTGACTGGCTATAACAAAAATCAATACAACCAAATTTATGCTCTGTGCAATCATCATGTAACTTCAACCCAGTTACAAAAAAAAATCTGAGATGTGTCAGTGAACAAGAGTATCTCATGAGACAATACACAACCAGCTTCACCCATAATAGGCAGTTATTGCACATGACATTCCTAAAGGACAGACATTGATAAACATGTTTACAGTGTGTCTGCTAATATCATGGTCCCAAACCCATTGAGCTGGAGGCAGCTGCAAAACATTCAATGGAGGAGTAACTGATAACAAGGAGTCAAATCTAGTCATTGTTAATTGAAGCATCACTGTCCAGTTTTAGCAATGAGAAAATACTGACCTCATTATCATTAACCTCACTGGCATTACCAGGGTCCAAACTTCATCTTCATGGGCAATAACCCATCATAGTCATAATGTTACCACCTGCCTTCAAGAGTTTGTTTAAAACTTAACGACCCATCAATCAGCAAGAGATCATTTAAGGTCAAACAGTTGTTTTCTTTTTCTTTAAATAAGGTTGAAATGCTTTCAAAAAAAGACTTTCCCTTTCCTTCTTTTTCGATGTTGTCTTGCTTTTTGTTTTTAAAACTTCAGTTTTCAGAGGTGTGTTGTTCTTTGAAAATTTCTCACCTGGCAAGTATCAAAGTTTCCCCTTTCATCATCAGACACCAAATTGGAATTATATTTTATTATATAGTCAAACTTTCCTAAGAAAGGTCAAGATGGGGGTTTGATTTTTCAAAAAGTTCGTCACGTTGTAAAATAATTTTCGAATATGTGCCATGTCACTGCAACCAAGCAGGAAGTCCTTCACAGTATAAGCCTCCTGGCATGCTATGCATTCAGGAGGATCTTCGTCTTTTAGGAGGAAGGAGTGAGTTATGTGCACGTGTCCTATGCGAATACGGGATAAAACCACTTCTTTGTGTGATTTTCTATGTTCAGTTGTTTCTTTAGAGAGGGTTTGATTTTAAATAATTTGTTATTTTGACAGCTGTTCCAAGCATCATGCCATTTCTTCAAAATAAAGTCATTTATTATGGGTCAGTGTATGGAACCTTTATGTTACTCGTGTTAAGTTTCAGAGAGTTTTTTGCAGCCACGTCAGCTTTTTCATTTCCATGAAAACCAGAGTGGTTGGGAATCCAACAGAAAATGATAGTTTTATTTTGTGAGATCGCATGTATTCTATGTAGGAGTTTGATGAGCAAAGGATTGTTTAATTTTTGGTTTTTTTAATGATTCGAGTACTGATAATGAGTCTGCAAAAATAATGAATTTATTTGAGTTAAGTTTAGTGATGAGGTCTAGAGCTAAATCAATGGCTGTAATTTCAGCACTAAAAATTGAGGAGTTGTTAGGTAATCTTTTCTGTAGAACAGTACTTTTAAAGATAGCCACACATTCTACTTTGTTTTTGACTTTGGAGCCATCGGTATATATGCGGGCCCAATTTGGGTATTGTTCGAGAATATCATTTAGTTTTTCTATATAGTATAAGGGGTGTGTGTCAGATTTAGTGTGGGCAGCCAGTCTTAAAATTACTTTTGGTTGTTCCAATAGCCAAGGTGGATGTTTGGGTAGCTTGAATTCATGTATACTATTTTTGTCTATCAAACTGTAAGTGGTTTTATCATTTTTTCCATGTAAAGACCAAAAGGTTTGATAACATTTTCTTTTTTGTCAAACAGATGTTTATAGTTTGGGTTGAATGTGCATTGATAGGCCAAATTTGATGGATTGGATTTGGGTTTTAAGTAATATTGTATAGCTAATTTCTCACGTCTCAGTTTTAGAGGAGCCGCATGAGCTTCAACATATAGGCTTTCTCTGGGAGATGCTTTAAAGGCACCAAGAACAAGTCTTAGACCTGTGTGGTGGATGGGGTCAAGAATTTTTAGGTAGGATTTCCTGGCCATACCATATATGAAACTTCCATAATCCAATTTGGATCTTATTAGTGTTCTGTATATTTTTAGGAGTGATATGCGATCTGCTCCCCATTCTGTTTTAGCTATAACCCGCAAAAGTTGTAGTGTTTTGAAACATTTTTGTTTTAAGTATTTCAGATGGGGAATGAATGAGTTTTTTTATCAAATATTATTCCCAGAAATTTGTGTTGTTCAGTCATTTCTATTTCAGTTTCTTCTAATTTAAGTGTTGGGTCATTGTGCATTTTTCTTTGATTACAAAAATGCATACACTGTTTTGGTTTGTGAAAGTTTGAAACCATTTTCAATGGTCCATTGATTTATTTTATTTATGCATATCTGCAGATGACGTTCTGAGGTATGCATATTTTTTGATCTATGGCAAATTAAAAGAGCATCTACATATAAGGAACCATTAACTTCGTTGTTCAAACAGGTTACAATGTTGTTAATTTTTATGTTAAAGAGAGTGACGGACAAGATGCATCCTTGTGGGACTCCTTCTTGAATTTTTGAATCTGAGAGAGTTGATCCTATTCTTACTTTGAAGCTTCTGTCAGATAAAAAGTCTTTTATCAATGAGGGTAATCTGCCTTTTAGGCCAAGGTTGTATAAGTCTTTCATTATTCCTCGTCTCCATGTAGTTACGTAGGCCTTTTCTAAGTCAAAGAAAATGGCTATTACATGTTCTTTATTGATGAAAGCCTCTCTGATAAAGGTTTCTAAGCGGACTATGTTATCTATTGTTCCTCTTTTATTTCGAAAGCCACTCTGTAAGTTGGTAATTAAATTATTGGTTTCCAGGTACCAATTTAGTCTTCTATTTATTATTCTTTCAAATGTTTTGCAGAAGCAGCTTGTTAATGTTATGGTTCTAAAGTTTTTTGGATCTGATTTATCTTTTTCTGGTTTTGGTATGGGAATCACAATAGCCTGTTTCCAGCTATTAGGTAGTTTTCCCTTGAACCATATTTCATTAAAGATGTTTAACAAAAATTTAATGGATTTGGGAGGGGAGGGGGAAGTTGTTTTAAAAATTCGTAATGAATTTCATCAGGACCAGTAGCTGTATTATGTGATTCACTTATATAAGTGAATATATATATATCTATATATATTCACATTTATAAGTTCATCCTTCTTAAAAGAAAGATTGTATTCTTTGTTATTTGAATTAAAATTTAGTTTCTTCTTTTTTTCTGTATCCTGCTTAATTTTTTGGAAGAGTTGTCTGTAGTTTTTGTTAGAGGAATTGTTTTCGAAAGTTTCCGCAAGTATGTTTGTTATATCTTTTGTTTCTGTTATTTTTTTGTTATTTAACGTGAGATGGTTAAGAGAAGATAAATTCTTTCCAGAGATTTTCCCTACCATGTTCCAAACATTTTTTGGTTTCGTATTATAGTTTATTTTGTTTACATAATCTTTCCAGGATTTCCTTTTGGCTTCCTTGATAACTAACGTGCTACTGCTCTTTTATGTTTGAAAAGATTTAAGTTTTGAGTTGTAGGTTGAGAGTTAAATTTCCGTAGTGCTGCTTTTCGTAGTTTTATTGCCTTTTTACATTCATCATTGAACCATGGTCTTTGTTGTTTGTTAGATCCATTGCTTTTTGGTATGCATGCTCTTGCAATGTCTATTAAAGTTTCTGTGAAGTATTCGATGGATTTGCTGGAGACTTCTTTGAAAGTTTTTGTTGGCATTTTTTTTATATTCTCTCCAATCTGCTTTATTTAGCTTCCATCGATGAAGATGGTTTTCAATTTCTTTTGAGTATGTCAAAATAATTGGGAAATGGTCACTACCCCATGAATCATCTAGAACATTCCAATCGAAGTCCATAAGTGTAGACGAGTCACAAAGTGATAGGTCAAGCACTGAATGTGCCTGATGCAGGCTGTAGGTATGTGTTAGATTTCTTATTTAGTAGGCATAAGTCATTGTTGTTAATGATGTTAATGGTCTTGGTAGTTGATCTATTATGTTGTTTAGATCAGTTTTGTTTATGGGATTGTGTGGTGGGATATAAATGGAGGAGATGTTGATGGTTCTGTGTCGAGTGGCCTTTGTAGTAATGGCTTGGATATGGGTCTTCAATTGTATTTTACTTTGAGGGATATCGTTTCTAATTAGTATCAATACGCCCCCTGATGCCCTTTGATTGGGGTTATGAATGTAATTATATTGTGTATAGCTTTTTATTTTAATTTTATCATCAGTTTTTAGGAAGGTTTCCTGTGGGGAGATGATTGGTTATAAGCAGAAGTAACTCATTTATATTTGGCTTTAAGCCACGACAGTTCCATTGTATAATTTTTTGAGTCATTCTGTCTTATTTGTATTTTGTTGTGTTTTTAACACTTGGCTTTCTTTCGGTTCTGTTTGTTTAGTTAGAGATGTTTCTTTTGTTTTTCCCTTTGATTCATTTGCTCTTTGTTTAGATGAAAACTGTTCCCTTGTTTGAGATGGGCTGATTGTTTTTTGCTTGTTTTTGTCGGGACTTTTTAAGCTTCTCTGTCTTGAATGTCTTTCTTGTCTATCGGTTTCCATCAGTTTGAAATTATTTTCATTTTCAATTAAAACAATTTCTGTTTTGTTTTTGCCGTGTTGATTTTTTTACGGAGATTTCATTTTTGGAGGTGAGGAGTTATTAAATTTGTTTGAGGTGTTTGGGAGATTTGGCATTTACTGTTGCTTGTATTGTAATTTTCTTGTAACCTCTTTGGTTTCGACGATCTGATTTGGTATCGGTTCTAGTTGTTAAACAGTTTAAATTTTTCTTCAATATCTCCAGAAGTGATCTTAATTCTTCTACCAGATCAGACAGATTATTTTGTGATGTTTCTTGTTTTTTAATCGAATTGTCTGTTCTTCTGACGATATTTGCATATGTTGATACGTTCAGAGAACTCTCAACTATTCTTCTTGCCTCCGGGTATGGTATATTTTTTTGTATGTTTAATCGAGGATATTTTTTTTTTTTCTTTATTCCAGACTTCACATTCTTTTGAGTCTGCTGCATGATTTTGTTTGCAGTTGGCACATTTAACTGGGAGTTTATAGTCAATGTGATCCCCGATTTCTCCACAAACTTTACATATTGATGGTCTGGTGCATCTATCCTTATGGCGCCCGAACATTTGGCAGTTGTGGCATCTCAGAGGATTTGGTATATATATTTCCACTTTTTCTATTATATATCCAATTTTTATTTCTGCTGGAGGTTTTGGAGGATTAAAAATTAGGATATGTGTTTGTAGGAATTATTTGGTTGTTTTTTGTTTTTTTTTAATTGATATTCTTTGAGCATCTATGACTCCTTGTTTTAAGTTATTTTTTATTTTGTCTAGAGTACAGAGTGAGAGGTCTGGGCTTTTTACCACATCCTTTGAGGAGTTCAAGGAAGTGTGGGGGTAGGCCTTTATTTTAAGCTTGGCAAAATTGTTTCGATTTAGTAACGTATTTGCTGAAGTTTTATTTGAAACTTCTACCAAAATGATGTTGTTCCTTAGTTTTTTTTATTGAAGACATTTTTATTAGGGATTTCATTGTTTTTTCCACAATGAATGGAGACAGTTTGGTGATAGGTGTATCCTCTATTGATTCCAAGATAATAAATCTAGGAAATTGTTTTTGGTCAAGATCATTGTCAGACTCGGTTTCGGAGTATAGGCTCTCCGAACTGTCTTCTATATGGGGTCTTTTACTTTTATTAATAGCCATGAGTTTTTTTTTTTTTTTTTTTTTTTTTAAATTTCACCTTCCTTGCTCCCCACCCTCCTCGGAGCCCATCAGTGGAAGATGTTAGGGGGGGAACCCATTCGCCCTATTCTCCCAGGGATACAAGGAAAGGTATACTCACACTAGTAAGTGGCTGCTAGCATTTCGGGTTTCACCGTTTTCACGACCCGTTTTTTTATGAAAATGTAAGTTAAAAACCCTATCTGTAACGGCTTTTCCTTACTAGTAGATTGACCCTTGCCACCGCCTTCTAATACTTACTTATAATCTATCTCTTGTTTGTGGTAAAAGACCAGACTGGTTTTGTATAACATAAGTGTTTTAGATAGATGGGTTTTAATGCGGGTAAGTATTAGTGCTTGACGTGACTAGCCGATTGATCGGATCGGGCCTCTCCAACCACCCGTCTAGCCCAGGTACGGGCCAAAATCATGTGTTGCATTACCATGTCCTTTTTGCACCTGGGCCATGGCTTGCTCAATCACCAGGATCCTGTCCCCAGATGACACAGGTCGCCACCCACGGCCAACAAGTGGCCCCATTGAGGGACTTTTACCCTCTGCAGAGGTGCAGTTGACGTATTCTGAAACCCCGCCAACAGGGCAGCCTTCAAGAGGCCAATTTTCCAAATGGAATGGCCAGTCATAGAACATTGTGGGACCAGTTAAATACTGCATATTTATACTTGGGACCCAACCACCACATTTATGATAATGGTAGAAGTGCCACTTTCTGACAGTGCTATTTGAAAATTTTACATCCAGCCATTTAAGATTGTAATCCTATACTGTGCCTTTTTTTGTACAAAAGAAACATCCATGTTACAGAGTAACATTAAAAACCAGCTAAAAAAAGAAACAATGAAGTATAATCATAATAATTTATTGATTTTGAGTATTATAATTGAAAATATCTGGCAACATTTTCAATTTAAAATTCTTATTGTTAATGACATCTTTTAATTGACATTGATATTGCTACAACATTTTTTCTTCTCTCCTCAGATGTGGTAATGAAAGATAGAAGGAAACAGGTTTTATTTTTCTATACATCAGTTGCAAAATTTTAAAAGTTTGACATTTGGCATCATAATATGCTAATTCTTTAAGACCTTTTGAATAATTAAAAAATTGCTGTTTGCAGCAATCATGAATTCAAGCCAATATCTGATTCTCAAGTTTTAAAATTTACCCAACATTGTTAAACATGAAAAGCAAAATAAAAAGAAAATACATTTGCGCAAAGTAATGATTATAAAAGAGATTCAGTAATGTTAATAGGCTATATTTTTTAAAACAAATGTTAAAAATAATGGAAGTTAAATTATCAGATGTTTAGAATATTTTCATATTGACTGATTGAAAATAATCTTGCAATTGTAACCTCAGTTTCAGATATTCTTTATTACTAGACAAAAGAGTAGAACAAAGTGTCCGCACATTCTTCATGCTTGCTGAAATTCTTGAAAGAAATATTTCCAGCAGCCTCCTCTGTAAACTCTTTGTACTAACTGATGTCATCAGAATCAAACATGCTGACTTTTTCACTATTCATCATGTGGGAAAGACATGTCTTCTGTGGCATTTTTTTTTTCACAAATGGATTCAGGGTTCAGCAAATGATCTTACAAGAGGGGTGACTTTGCCAGAAGTTTCTCAATGATGGTGATGACCGTCATCTTTGTTGTAATTCTGCATGCAAGCAGATCTTTTGTTGGCATTTCCTTTTTTGGATAAATTTTGCATAGCCATATCAGCCAGAAATCCACAGTCAATCTTTGTAACATCTTTATGCATGTTTGGGTTTGACAAAATTCTTACAAATTCATTCAGTTTGAAAAATGTAATTATCTTTTTTGTATTTACAGTAATTGAACTGTTATCCTCATTTTCATTGCCATATTCACATGCAAATAATCATAACACCTCATCTTAGAGAGATATATATAGATATCTTTTTAGTAACTTTTTGAGGAGAAAAAAAAGAAAAAAAAAAAAAAAAAAAAAAAAGAAAAAAAGATTTACATTTTTTAAAGGATCCCTGCATATAATTAAAACAAATTTTAAAGTTAGAATTTTATTTCTAGAAACTAAATTAAGTGTGAAAAGAAAAAAGAAAAGAAAAGGGACACGTGGGCAGCCCAATTTAGAAAATTCCAGGCCTTTTCAAGGTTTCTAGAACCTGTACAAACCCTAATTTCAACAACAAAGGTCTTGCTGTTTCTTTCTTTTCAGCTTCTTGGAATTCCTTTTCCTTAGTTCCTGTTTTTAAGAACTCCAACAAAATTGCCTGATTAGTCTTCTACCGCTTTTTTGGCAAAGTACTATTGACTCTAATCAACTTCAAATTGGTTAAGCATCTCACTTCGCAGGGTGCTCTCTCAGGCAAGCAATATGGTACTTGCTTCTCTAGGTCAACTACTGATGTTCTAACAGTTATTGTTAAATAAGTCTGTTAAGCTATAGATAACAATGGTGAAGCTGTTAGGAAAGTTGGTTCACTATGTCATACTAGTCACTTTTTCTTGCCATAATCTTGCATCTTTATAAGTCTACCATTTGTCTGTGCATTGAATATTGTTGCTTCCATCTGGTCAGGTGCTACTGTTATATAGATTCTTGACAAAATCCCAAAAAGAATCTGCAATATCATAAGTCCTAACCTGGCATTTTGGCTTCAGTCATTTCTGATGTGCTTACCTAGTCATGAATTTATACATCATACTTGGCAGCTAGGTTTCCTCATTTCACTGTTGAAATTGCTAGATGTAACTGTAAGCTCTATGCTAATAGTTTCTTCTCCCACATTTTCTTGGCTGTGAATCTTCTCTGAAATTTAAAGGCAACATCAATAGTCATCTCTGATCTTGAATTTCCATTTTCTAAATGTCCCCTCTCTCCTTAATGAGTTTCTCAGTAACCCCTTGTGTCCTAGTGATTTTATTGCCTTGCTTGGGGTGAAATAATTTGAAGAAAGAAAAACACATACTTACAGGTCCTTTTTTATCTCCATCTGGGCCACCTGAACTGAATTTTTTCTTCAAAACCTCCAGATTTTGCTATAAAATTAAAAAAAAGAAATGTTTAACATTTCAAGTTTAGATTTGATAAAATCTTTGTATGTTAAATACATTTTCAAGTTAGTCTTCATCACTTTTAAATATAAAGTAGAAATCACATACACCCATGTGGGAACAAGAAATGTTTTTGAAAATCACTAAATTTTTGGTGGCTTCTGAACCTTTGTCAGTACTTGAGAGAGACACACATACATACACATCTTAGCATTCCAAATTAAATTTATTTTTATTTTTGGGAATAATTAAAAACAAAAAAAACAAAAAAAACAAAAACAAACTAAAATGACATTTAATCTTTGGCAAAAATTGTGAAAATTTTTTAACAAGAGCAAAACAGCCATACTGAATTTTGGTCTTATCCTATTTATGAGTAAAAGAAAATGCATGTTGTAACATTATAAACCTGAAAAGTGTTACACAGCATGAAAGGGTTAATGTTTAATCTAAACAGCAAATAGTTAAAAATATGACACTAATAAGTACCTTATGGAGATCAGAGAGTTGGGTGTGTCTAGTGAGAGCTTCTTTGCTGGGGAACTGACGTTTGCAGAGCAAGCATGCTAATTTGGCCCAGTCAGTGAGTTTAGATTCATCTAACATGCCAGTTCGTTGAGAGACACCTGGTTGAGGAGATTGCTCAAACTGTTCATCATCAGAATCACTGTCACCTCCATAAGAAGCTACCAGGGCAGGGTTAGAGGCTGCTGCAGCTGCAGCTGCTGCAGCCGTCATAGCTGTTGATGTTGCTAGAGCTGCAGATTTCTCAACAGTTGCCTTAAATAAAAAATCCAAATTATGAAACATTTTATTAAAAAAAGAAAAAAAAAGGGGTGTGTGAAATGTTAAACGAATCAAAAAAATAAAATCGTAAAAAATACTCATTTTCTTTGATTTTGTCCTTAAAGACACATACAAAATGTAAAAAATATAGACAATGATTAACATCTTGCTTAATGTTACTACTGTACAAATTTGATATCAAAGTGTTTACAATATGAAAGAAAAAATATTTCCCAAATCAAATTTCATAGAAACGAAAAATAAACTTCAGAACTATTTAAATTGAAGAGAGTTTGTCTAATTAGAAATTATTTTTAAAATGTCAGAAATTTAATTTTTGACAATCCTAAAGTTTGAAAAGGCCTGCAAAAATGTTTCAGATTTTACCCCACCCACACCAATAATACAATTTCAAGTTTTTCAAATTTTCATTTTTTTCTTTTTTTTAATTGCAAAAACAATTTGAATTTGAAACAAATCAACTAGTACATACAACACTATATTTACATAGGATTTTTTTTTAAATTTTCTTCCTTTTTACCCCTATAATATTAAGCATTGTTGGCACCAAACAAAGCATGCTAATTTGTTACATTCAATTCTGTAACCCAGCTGATACGCTTGAGATTTTGAGGATCAACCAGAGAGAAAAATAAAAATTTCTTACCATTGGTGATGGGGGAGGCATTAATCTCTTGTCTTCTAAGCCTCTACCACTACACTATTAAAAAAAAAAAAAAAAGGTAAATTTAAATATTTTAGCTTGTAAATTTAAAAAGAAAAAGCTTAAAAAAAAAAAAAAAAAAAAAAAAAAAATTTTTTTTTAAAATCACTTCTTGAAGTCAACTCTACATTCATATGCTAGTAATACATTTGTATGTGTTTATACAATTCAGTAATTAAAACCAAAAAGTAATATTACCGTTTTTTCCAAGATAGCATATCCTGCATCAGCTGTAGCAGACTCTCGTTCCTCTCCCCCTCGTTTAACAGGTGTCATCACACCACTTGCACTAACCACCACCTTTTTGTAACCTTCTTTAATGGCTTCCTTTTGAGCATTTAAGGTCTTTGCCCATTTCTCCATATCCTTAATGAAATTAAAGAAAATTAGACATACAAGGGAGAGAGGAGAGACGGACGGGAAGAGAGGAGATAAGAGAGGAGAGGAGATAAGAGAGGAGAGGGAGAAGATAAAAGAGAGGGAGAAGATAAAAGAGAGGGAGAAGATAAAAGAGAGGGAGAAGATAAAAGAGAGAGAGAAGATAAAAGAGAGAGAGAAGATAAAAGAGAGAGAGAAGATAAAAGAGAGAGAGAAGATAAAAGAGAGAGAGAGAAGATAAAAGTGAAATTAAATTATCTAAATTTAAATCTGTGGGATTTGGAAGCATTACATTTTTGAGTGCTATTTATAAATAAAATGTAATCATTTCCTTTTTGTGTTTTACACAGAAATACACATGCATGCACACGCACACACACGCCAACTTTCAAATTTATCCAATTAAATATCAAGCAGTTAATATGTATATAATACATATTTTATAATTGTCTAGCAACAGATGATTTTAATTAAAAATCCTAAAATTATAAAAATTTTCTGTCCTTTAGAGTTTATTCTATATGGTTTACAATATTTGTAACAAAGTTAGTCAGAACAGTTAATTTATCCAATTAGATAACAGAAAACATATCCATCACTGAATGTCACTATTTTTGCATTGATATTTAATAACATTCAATTCATTTCTCCCATCAACTTGAACTTCCCACTACTGAAATAATGAAAACAAACAAAGCTAATATTAATCAAGGAAAACAACCAAAGAATACCTTAGCAATCTTTTTAGCAATTTTAACTTTTTCTTTTTTATCTTCTTTCTTTTTTCCTTTCTGATCATTATTATCTTTCTGTTCCTCTCCTGACTGTCCCTGAGCTGAGGTGGGAGCAGGAAGATAAGTCGATTTTTCAGCATCCCAATACAAGAATTGGCAAGTAGTTGCATTGTAATAATACTGCAGAGTGAGAAAGGAAAGTACAATACTTGTTATTAATTACATAAAAGTTAAATTATGAAATCAAGTACTTCAACCTGGACAAGTACAAACATTGTTCTGCAATCTTTGCAAGATTAGAATATTTTATTTTTATCTAATAATGTTAATAAGCCAAGAATTATTTGTAGCAATTCATCAAAATAAAAAGAATTTTTAGTTTAAATGAACAGACAGCCTACCTGGGAATTGGCATCATAATAAAGCCCTGTAGACGGATCATAATAGTAACCAGAACTCTCATCATATTGATATGTGCAGACATCAGGAGAAGCTAAAGAAGCAAAGTGAGTCATTAGAGAGAAGGCATATTAAATTAATAAAAACCCACAACATTAATAAGTTACAATTTAACTGAATAATGGGAATGAGAACTGTTCAAGTTAAAAACTTGAACAAATAAGCATAAAATATTGGGTTGTCCAGAAAATTCATACCAAATTTTAGTCATTCATGTTAGAACACAAATTTATCAACAGATAAAATATGCTTACATTTCCAGTTAGAACACACTTCAAAATATCTCTAGAAGGAAAGTTATGAGCACTTAATGAAGCTTGGGTACTCAAATCGCTCTATTTGGGTACCACATGATCTGAGTGAAAAGAATCTTTTGGATTGCATTTCATCTGTGATTTTCTGTATAAACACAATAAAGAAAATGCACCATTTTTGAAGCAAATTGTGATGGGTGATGAGAAATGGATTGTTTACAACAATGTTCAACAAAAATGATCCTGGGGTAAGTGACACTAGCCAACTTTAGCCACCTCAAAAGCAGGTCTTCGTCCTAATAAAGTAATGCTGTGCATTTGGTGGGATTATGAGCTTCAGTCAAGTCAAGTGATTCTGAAAAGTACTGCGCACAACTGGTTAAATTAAAGGCAGCAATTAAAGAAAAATGCCCAGAACTGGCCAAGAGGAAAGGTCTTTGTTTGGATAATGCCAAACTTCATTTTTCTTTGGCAACCCAGCAAAAATTGTTGCAGCTTAGCTGGGATGTGTCACCAGATATTGCTCCTGTGAATTTTAATTTATTCAGGTCCTTTCAAAATAATCTCAGTGGTAAAAATGTTAATTCTTTGGATAACACAAAATCTACCTTTGCCAAGAAACCACCAAATTCCGGGAAGACGGAATCTTTAAGTTGAAGAAAACTGGAGAAACGTTGTGCAATAAAAATGATTCATATTTAGTTGAATAACTGTTTAACATAATTTTGTTTTGTGTTTCAATTTCCCTTAAAAAAACCTTTCCAGACAACCCAATAACATGTTCATTCAAAGATGAGAACCTGTGAGATCAAGCTTTAAAATAAAATGATGTGCCTTGTTAACAATTGACCTTAATTTTAATCAGAATGTCAAATCTGTAGCTGCCACATCAAGTAGAGAGAAAGTTCTTTGAGCAACTGTTCTAATAAATTACTTCAACTTGTTTGAAAATTATATTTAAAAGTTATATTTATTTTACTTCTTTACTGGAAAGGGGGAGAAGGGGATTTAATGTCATTTATAGCACAGTAATTTTTTTTTTTTTTCAAATCTTATTTTTCTAAAAATATGGGGGGGGGGGGAAAAAAAAAAAAAAAAAAAAAAAAAAAATTTAGTAAAGTAATATTTTCTTATTAAGGAATTGCATTAAAATGACAATTTTTTTTTTTTCAAGAACAATTTCCACATAAGCAAATTTGCTGAAAGTAAAAAAAAAAAAAAAAAAAAAAAAGAAAAGAAAAAATGCTTGAAATTAAATTATAAATTTAAAAAATCATTAGAAGAAAAATCCTTGAAAGCTGACACTGAACAGATGCTAAAGTTGTCAGAATTCATATAGTTTGTACTTTCTTCTCTACAGAACACCTATGAGCCATGCAACTTTTTTATAGGCACCAATGTATCATTAATATAAAGATTTAATTGTAACTAAAGGATTTCAGCATCCGTGAAGAAAAATGAAACTGATAGTAGAAAAGCTTATAAATCACTCATTCAAATTCGAGAAAATCTAACTTACGGTATTTAGGATACTCATCATTAACAGGCATTCCTGTTGGGGTTTGAAATGTTTGCTGTGTAACTGGCTGCTTGGAGATGGAAGATGAACCTTTTTTTGTTGGACTTTCTGATGCTGTCGTTGACAACGTTGCTACTGTTGCTGCTCTTGTGGTATCTGTTTTACTTTCAACAGTTGTAGGGGCACCAACCGTAACTGCTGAAGCACTGACAGTTGCTGTGGAAGACTGTGGGGACTGCGAAGAGGAAGGGGAAAGATTTTTCTGTTGAGACCAGTTCTGAGCCTGATGGGCCAAACGTTCTTCAGGGGACATTTCAGCCAACTTCTGCTGTTCTTGCACCTAGAAAAGGTTTCAGAACAAATGTCATTTATATCTGATTTAGGGAGGTCACAACATTTGCGATCAATTCTAAATCAGATTGAATAACATGATATATATATCTTGTTAGTGAACACTCCAAATAATGCTATCAACAAATGAAGACATGTTAACAGCATTAATATTTTAGGGTGTGTATAAAATACAAAGCAAAATACTTAAATATTTTAATTTCTTAAACTGATAAGCATAAATGCATGTGAAGAACAAAATAATTCTTAAACCTTTTCACTGCTGTCAGAATGAGTTATGAAAAATTCTCAATGCACAATAAAAACTAGTAATCTCAATGCACAATAAAAACTAGTAATCTCAATGCACAATAAAAACTAGTAATCTCAATGCACAATAAAAACTAGTAATCTCAATGCGCAATAAAAACTAGTAATCTCAATGCACAATAAAAACTAGTAATCTCAATGCACAATAAAAACTAGTAATCTAGCTGTGGTGGCTGATACTTTAATATCCGACTAACGGTCGTCGGACATCGACTGACTGACCAACTCCCTGAGCAACTCCTAGTACTCCCACTTATTATAGGTGGGAGAGTCTATTAACTATAGAACTATTAACTATATCCAGTCTGTATAGGTCTCTTAAGAATGAGCATTTGCCCATTTCGCCATATCCTTAAAGAATTGGAAAACAGTTATATATACAAAAGAGAGAAAGAGATAAATGATATTGTCTAAATTTAAATCTTACATTTGGAAGCTTTACATTTGTGTTATTTACAAAATAAAACCATTTTCTATTTTTTATAAGTAAAAAAAAAATCTACATGAATTTTACTTTTTCAATTTTCTTTACATTGGCTGTGAAAAAGGAGATCCATCACAAGGGTTTTTAGTATGTAACACAGCAAAATTACTTACTTGTTTCTGGTAGTGTTTTTGATATTGTTTGGCAGCTTGTGCTTGTTGAATAGCAGCTTGAGCAACAGCAGCAGCAGCATTAGTTGAGTCTCCTGCAAATAGAAATATCCAACAAAAATTAGTACCAAGATCAATGACATTTTTTGCCTGTAAAAGTAAATGTTAATATTTGGACACTGTCATAGAGCAAAAAACTTTAAGAAATCATTCTAAACACCACAGCTCTTAAAGGAAGCTATGCATAAAAGAATACACCTAGTAATATATTAATATCTGTTGAATGAAAATTTTACTTTCGCATACACATTATGCATAGTTACAGACATATAACCTGTAAGAGTATTGTGGAAAATTAGGTTCTTAAAAATTATTTCTACATTTATACAAGAGAAAAATTGTCAAACCCCTCAAATTTCCAGAAGAATGACATCAGAGTCAGAACCCCCGCCCCCAAAAAAAACACATACACTAGATATAATTTGCAGAATACAGCAGTCAAAAATATTTAAAAATGTGTTATAGTTAATAGTTCTATAGTTAATAGACTCTCCCACCTATAATAAGTAGGAGTACTAGGAGTTGCTCAGGGAGTTGGTCAGTCAGTCGATGTCAGACGACCGTTAGTCGGATATTAAAGTATCAGCCACCACAAAAAAAAGTGTTCGCGAAGTGATTCGGATTCATACGGTGAAAGAAAGAAAAAAAAATTCACTCGCCACATTATTTGGTGATGAAATTCGTACTCATACGGAGGAAAAAGAAAAAAAACTTGCTCATCACAATTTTCAGCTACAACACCTCAGATTCACATAAAAAAAAAAAAAAAAAAAAAAAACAACTTGGCAAAGTTTTTCGAAATACGTCAAATTAGTGACAAAAAAGTCAGTCATATTCTCAACTAAGAATTTTTTTTTTTTCTCGATAAGACAGTTTGCTCAAATAGGTCACGAATTACAAATTCGTAGGACTCCCTTCTACAATATTTAAGCATTGTGTAAACTTTTTGCGAAGATGGAGGAATGCAAGAATATATTCCAGGAATTTTTTAAGTTCCAAACGGAACAACAGATAACAATATTACAGCAACAGAAAACATTCCACATGCAACTACAGGAGGAAACTTTTAATAGACAGATGCAGTTTCAACAAGAAATGGAACAGATGCATAAGGAGTTTCAAAACAAAGTTCTGGAAATAACTGAGAAGAGGAAAGAGAAAAATCTACAAAATGATTCTTTCCCAGAGAATACGATATGGAATTCAACTGAAATATTCACGTACAGTCCGGATGAAGAGATAACTTTTGAGGAGTATTATAAAAAACATACGGACGTGTATAACGAGGATTGACACTAGTGGTCTGAAGGAAAGAAGGTTAGACTTCTTTTAAGCAAGTTAGGAACTGCAGAGCATGACAAATTGGTAAACTATATTTTACCGAAAAAAACTAGCGAGTTGACTTTTACCGAGGCGGTAAATATATTAAGTGAATTATTTAGTAAAAAGACATCTTTTGTTTCACAAGAGGTGGAAATGTTTGAATCTGATGAAAGATGACGAACAAGACTATATAACGTACGCAGCCAATGTGAATAAGCATTGTGAAAAATTCAAGCTGGCAGAGTTAAGCGCTGACAATTTTAAGTGCTTAGTGTTTGTTCAAGGGCTGGTATTGGAAAGAGACGCAGAGTTGAGGAAATTAGTACTGTCAAAATTAGAAAACAAACCAAGGATTTCGATACAGAGGTTGGCAGAAGACTGAACAAGATATGTTAGCGTAAAGAAAGATTAAAAAAAGATAGAACAGTCTGGCGTTTCGCATGTAAAGAAAATACGCTACAAAAAAGAAAGTCAGTCTACCAAAAAGAATTCTAAAATTGTGGATTATCAAACAAAAAGTGAAATACCAGAGAAAAATAAACAAAAACTCCCGAAGCCATGTTTTGCTTGCGGTGAACTTCACTGGTACAGATATTGCAATTTTAGGAATAAAAAATGTTTCAACTGTAAAAGAGTGGGTCATAAAAGCTTGCACTGCAGGTCAAAAAACAAAGACAATAAAATAAGAAAATTAAAGTTCGACGAGGTGAATGATGGAATAGCCAGAAAATTTGTTACCGTCGAAATAAGTAATAAAAAAATAAAAATGCAACTTGACACTGGTTCCGACCTATCTATCATAAATTTGCATACGTGGAAGAAGTTGGGGAAACCAACTTTAATGAAAACAAAATCGTGAGGTCAGTGACAGGAGACAAAATACAATTGATTGGAGAATTTGTTAAAACATCACGTTAAATAAAAAAACACGAAAAGCTAAACTATTTGTCATAGAAAATACCACAAACTTACTTGGTACGGATTGGATAACAGAATTCCAATTATGGGATCTACTGATAAATTCTTTCTGTTACAAGGTAGATTTTTTTAGACTATGAAGCCCAAAAATTAGTAAAGAAACTTAAGGGATCTTTTCCTACTGTTTTTTCTCCAGGGTTGGGAATGTGTACCAAGACGGAGGCAAAATTACAGCCAAAAGAAAACGCTCAGGCGGTATCCAAAAAGAAAAGGAATGTGCCGTTCGCGTCAATTGGACAGATTAGAGAAAACCGGAGTGTTTAAAAAAGTTGAATGGGTAACACTGACGATATGTGAAAAACAAGCTCCAGAAAGTAAAGATGAAGCTGACACCGAGAAAAACTGGGGAGCGAGTTACCTGCAGCCAAGAACATGCAGTATTATTAAATGATTTAAGTCAACTGAAGTCACTACAGAAAACAAAAGGGAAGCTAGAAGCTGAACAAATAAAACCACAAGAAAAACCTACAGAAACTGTGACTCCATCCTTAAGAAGCTCAAAGCGGAAGGTTGTTTCTGATAACACTATGGAGATATATATATATATATATATATGAAAAAAAGAAAAAGAAAGCGGATTGGCTATATGATGTACTTGTTGAAAGGTGAAAAAGTCACGTGCAGTGACCAGATCAGACAACGTTTTTCAGACGTGGGTGACAGTGGTCCCACTGAAAAAACGCTGATGGAGGTGATTTTCAATACTTTTGATCTAACAACACCTGCAACAATTTTACCTGAGGTACGCTGATCCAGAAGAAAAAAGAAAGGCAACTAATCATTTAAAAGTGGATCAAAAAAAAAAAAAAAAAAAAAAATTTTGTGTTTTTTTTCTTCATATTTCATGTAAAAGTTCTAGAGGGGTATGTTATAGTGGAACACACCTATTCTATAGTTAATAGACTCTCCCAGCTATAATAAGTAGGAGTAGTAGGAGTCGCTCAGGGAGTTGGTCAGTCAGTCAATGTCGGACGACCGTTAGTCGGATAAGTATCAGCCACCACAACTAGATTACTGCGACCGACTTAGTACAAATACAAGCCTCCACTGTTAAACCACTCTACAACAAAATGATACATTGGTTTTTTACTGCTTATCAACCCCTTCTTGGCTATTTAAAGTTGAAATATATTTTGGGTTGTAAGTGGTTGCCTACAGCCCACCTTGGGAATTTTTTTTTTTTAATGAGCAGGTTTTCTCATTAACGTTCTAAGAGTTTGTTGAGAATACATTTACATAAATAAAACACAAATTTTTGATATAAGAAAGTTTGCCATAATTTTGCATTTGTAGCTTTATAAAGTACTAGCAGCATTAAAAAAAAAAAAAAAATAAATAAAAAAAATAAAGATCACGAACCTCATTCAATCTGTAAAGTTAAAATAAAGATTTTTCTTTAGTCGCTCGTATCTATATGGCATAAAATTATAATAACATGAAGTGTGAAAACATAGCAGGAGAAAGTTGTTTTTTTACAGAAGCACAGAAGAAACAAAAAAAATTGTCAGCAAATGAAGAGTACATTAATCGCAATCGATCTTCGAAAATTTGTTGGCTTTATTGACAGCTTTTGCTCAAACTACATTGAATGAACAACAATTGGAAGGAGAAGAAATTCAACAAAGACTTCTCCTAGCAGCTGTACCAAGGCTGAAAACCAACGTTCACAAAGACTGTATAGAATTGTCCTTTGCCCCTCAGTTTTGACAGCTTGAGTGGCAGGAGTTCTGGCAGCGTTCCTTCCTCGTCTAGTTAACCATTGCTCATTAGTTTCTGTTGACCTTGCATTAGCTGTACGAATAGCGTTTTGTGTCAGTCTAATTTGAGTTTCTTGTTGCGAAGGATTTCTTCTCTGTGCTTTCATGAGTTTGGCTGTAGTAGTAGCACGTCCAAGTGAAGGATTTCGCTTTCTTGGCATTACTGTCAGGCTGTAGTTGGAGGGGTTTGGCTAAGCTTTTTGAATAACAATGAAGTAATCAATTAAATAGCAAGAATATTATACCCATTAATGGAAATATAGCCACAATAAATTAAATGCAAGTTTATAAGGGAGACGATGGGAACATGGTAGACAATTATAAGCAAGCTTGTAAAGTTAGGATTTAGCTAAAAATAGACTACCAAAAAAACGTTCTAGTGATAAAAATAAAAATTAACGTGCAGCTAGAAACCTACTCACTATGAATGTTAAAACGTATACACTAAGTTTAGCATAATTATAAATGAAACGAAAGAGGGTCTTTACATTTTTATAAATGCAATTTTCAGAATAAAACTGTCAAAATTTTAGGGCTCAAGTTTCCAAATATATGAGCATTATTTAAATGCTGATTAGAAGATGATAAATACATAATTAAAAATTGGCATTTACGCTTAAAATTTAAAAAAATTATATATACATGAAGGCAGCCTACCTTCTTACTGGATGACAACTTTGATGTGAATGAGATTTTTTGCATTTATTTCATCACATAGCAATAATGAACACTACACGTGAAGCAAAATTGATAGTACACACTACATAACTCCATCGATCATTGCACGTGGAACAAAATCAATTGTACACACTACACATCTTGATTGATCTTGCACATGCGTCTTATACCTATGTGCACTTCTCTCAATGAGGCACACTTTCGTTTGCACTTCTTTTTTTCTTAAGGAAGGATATAATTTTTGCCATCAAGTTAATGCAAACTAAACTATTTCAGTACCAAAAAGGGAAGCCCATGGGAAAAACTGATATTTTTCATAATATATTTATGACACATGGGGTGTCAGTTTTGATTTTGACATAACATACAATGAAAGTACAAAAGTAAACAACCAAAATTTTGAATTAGCTTTCCTTTCTTAAAAACACACACAGACACACTTCTCCCTTTTTGAAACCAATCTTGAAATGTGTGGAGAACTCAGACAAGAGACACAAAAAGACAAAAACTTTGATAAGGATGAGGTTGATCACCTTGCTGAGAGAAGTTCTGGTTGTTATAATAGTTAGAGTCATAATTTTGACCCTGTCCATAATAAGGACTATTCTGGTCATAATAGGTAGAATGCTCATATCCAGACTGATTATAGTAATAATCTCTCTGCTGTTGGTCATAGCTCCAGGATTGTTGCTGCTGGAATAGAGAAGAAAAACAAGAAAATTTAAAAAGAATTTCAAGAGTTGCTATTAAAAATAATCCTCTCCAATGGTAAGTTAAAATTTGGGGAGGGAAAAGAGAACATTATTTTCTGTTGATAAAGTCATGCACCTTTGAGATAAAGAAAATAAATGTACACCTAAAATATAAATTATAATGAACCACACTCATAACTTTAATTTTCATATTGTAATGGGAACTCAAATTACATTTCCTTTTTATTTTTTAATGTTTCAAATCATTTTTTTATCTTGAAAGTGAGGGAGCATCAAATTGTTATTTTTTTAGTACACTGCTGTCTATTTATTGGTGAATGATTTTATTTTATGTTAAAATTAATTTGCTGAAAACATTGAGAAAAATATTGGAGAATTGACACAAAATTTCTGAACAATGCGAATGAGAAAAACTTATTCAAAGTTAGAAAAAAGTTTCTTTAAAGAGAAACTTATTGTTAATAGCAGATAATGTTAAATGTTTAATTCTGATCACCCCCTCCCTCACACCAAATTCTATTTTTAATTCGTGAAAAGTGAAATTGTGAAGTTGTACCAATATTAAGAGGAAACACACAAACATGCTTGTTAAGATTTTTCACCAGAGATTAACAGATACTTTCATTTAGCCTTTCTAGTTATCAACCGTGTTGGCACTGTTAAAAAGATTAAAGCTTGAATAACCAGAGAATCTATTCTACTTTTGGTTAACTTACATTAATTGAAGATTGTTATTTGAAGTAATCAAGACGACTAGAGTAGAGGTGGTGGGGCTTCACACAATTTAGACTTACAACAAAAAGATAAAATAAGAGAACACATGCAGGCAAGTTTTTGGACTGTTAATTACACAATCCACTAAATCTAATAAAAAAAAAAATAAATAAAAATGCAGATTTTGTTAAATCAAGTTTTGTTATTAACAAGAGTTATAGACAAGTTCCTCCATGTCATCAAAAATAACTGCATATATAAAATTAACATTTTGTTAAATCATTATAATTATTAGGTTTTCACATTCAATTTTTTTAAGTATATTTTCTTATATTGTTTCACAGATTTGCTCTTTTTACCTCTGGCCTCTTATATTTCTTCTATCTACCATAGTCATAAGAAAACAGACACTGCTACCTACATTGCTAGTGAAAGCGATCTACTGCCCGATCTGGTGTGCTTTATTGCTCAACCACAAAGAATGTCACGGCAAGCAAAGATCTACTCTTCCTTTGTAAGGAAAGTGCATCTTCTTTACTCATTGGACATAAAATATGTTTTGACACTGCCATTTAAAGACTATTTTCATTTGCAGCAGTAGCCCTGCTGCTTACAGATACTATGTGTAATATAGTAGTAGTTATTCTTTCTAATTATATAATAAACTCCTGCAGTTAAGCACTGTTTAGCAAGGTTATGACAAATGTAATGACAGAAATACATTAAATTACTCTTGGCTGAATTTGTTAAGTAAAAAGTCTTAAGGAAACTAGACATTCCTTTATTCTTGTCATGACAACAGCAAAACTAAATTAGGTTATGAAAAATATGGCTTCAAATCATGCAAGTATCAATCACAAAATATTGACTTGGTGAATTTTGAAAAAGGTATGTTTATCATAACCAATAAATTTTTTGCTAAACATAATATTTTCTTCCTATGTCTACAATATTTTCTGGTAGTCAGATTTCATAAATGTGACATATAGCTTCCAGAAAATATGAAGAAAATAGAATGTTTGGTAAAAAACAAATGCAAATTTTTACTATTTGATATTAATGATTATCGATTAACATGAATATATTAAATCAAGCAATTAATATAGCAAGCAGTATGCAAACATTAATGAGTGTAAAACAAATTATTTGGACTTGTCATAGGTCATTATTACCTCATAACGGCCAAAAAGAGATTGATCTAGCTGTTACCATAGGAAGTTATGATAAAGCTAACATTTGTAAAGTGCTATTAATTTGGATACTATCAAAATTAACACAGTTAAGAGATGACAGTTTAATAGTTTTTAAAAACTGCAATTGAAGAAACCTGGATTTGATTAGAAGAGGACTACAAGAGTTTTAAATTTCTGGGGTTTATGGTTGAAATAAGACCAAACCAGCTGTACAGCAGAAATGTGCCAATTATCATTAAGAGTGTATCTAATCACTCTCTGGTCATTATCAAACATATTCCAGTATACAACTGTAACAGACTGTCTGCCAATCCATCTAATAAGGCAAAAACATAAATTGACATTGAGAAAATATAGTTACTGTCAATTTAATAAGCAAATGAAGAAAAGCAGAAAACGATATTCTGTTTAATCCATTCACCTTCCTTTGATAACGTGGTGAAGACCAAAGTAGGAAAAAATTCTTAAGAGAAGCATTTCCCAATAACTATTAAGTTAGACAAGTACCCTAAAAATAAGTTATTACTGTACAGACAATATAATCCAATGCCCACAGAATCACAATTGAAAGCAATTTGCATTTAGGTGACAAGTACTTTTGACCAAATGTGGTTTACTAAGCAACAGTTAGATGTTCCAGATATTCACTATATTGGAGTAACTGAAAAAATATAGCACAATAATCAAAAGCCTTCTTTCATATAATAGAGATTATGCAAGTAAGGAAAAAATAAAAATAAAAATAAAAAAAAAATAAAAATAATATATATATATATATATATATATAAATAAAATATTTTTAATAAAAATATATAAACATTGTGACACGGAAATTTCTACATTTAGGGACTTAATATTTTTATTTCAATCATTAGGTAATGTTTGGTAAATTTGGTGAAAATGATTTACCTTTGAAAATAGGAAACAATATGTTTGCTTATTAAAGGTTAATATTGAGGGGGGATCCAGAATCAGAAGGAAAGTAAATGCTAAATTTGAAAAGTTAAAAATGTAGGTTATAAATATATATTATGCTCTATATTGTATTGAGCACTTAAAAAAAAAAAAAAAAGTAAATGCCAGAGAACTCTGAATCCTAAATCTGTTCTTTCTCTTCATTTGGATATATCTCGCTCCCACTGCCTACTTTTATTTTTTAAACAAATATTGAAAAAAATAAATTTTGCAATCCCTCTGAAAAACATGCCCAATACAGACAGAGTTATTTTGAAAAAGTGGTATATAAAACGGTGGATTTAATTCATAGATAAGATGGAAGGCCCATTTTTTTTCTTAAAGATAATACGCCCAAGGAACATGAAGTATATGGCTTTAAAAGCAAAAAGTTCCATTTATTGAAAAGTTGTTTGGGTTTGTAAATGATTTGCTTGAGATAATCTTTTATGAAAGGAGATATTTATGACTATTTCCAAAGACACCTTGAATATGTAGTAAAAAATATAAATAAATCTGATAAAGTGTTTATAAAATCTGATAAAACAACAAATTTTTATAAATTAACAGCAAAGGATAATACTCTAATTAAAAAAAAAAAAAAAAAAAAAAAATAATTACAAAAATCTATAGAAAAGTAAATAACTTAGAAAATTTAGTAGAAAGTATCTAGTAAAAAGATCACAGACAAATTAAAAATTAATGATAGAGCAAGAAAACTTAGCACAAAGGAGTGTTACATCACGATCAAGGAACATAAACCCAACTTTGATACAAATCCTACCACCAGGATCATAAATTATACTAGGCCTGAGATTGGTAGAATAAGTAAAACTATCCTCAAGAAATTCCTCAAATTAAGGAGTAGCTTGGATTAATGCAATGGATTAATCTCACTGATGTAACCAATTGGTTTTGCAATATAAACATTGACAGTGAAGAATATTACCCGTCAATTTCAAGGGAACTATTTACAGCTACATTAGAATTTGTCACTGTGTACTCTGATCTATCAGAGGAGGAATGCAACATCATTATGAATGTAAAAAAATCAGTTCTCATTCATAATAGGAAACAGTGGATGAAAAATAACTCTAGAAAGAATTTTGATATTACAATGGGATCGTTGGACTAGTCTTCCAAACTTGGATTATTTATTCTATACAATCTTACTGCCCACTATGATATCAGTACAAAAGATATAGGACTATATAGGGATGACAGCCTTATGGTTGTGAGGAATTCATCAAATTTTAAAATTGATAAAATCAGAAAGTTAATATATAATGAGTTTAAAAACCTAAACTTAAAAGTAAACTTCCTTGATGTGGCATTAAACTTAGTAAATAATATATACCAACCATATAAAAAAACAAATATAAATCCTTTGTGTATCTACCCAAAGTCTAATTATCCTTTATCTATTATAAAACATGTACACTCAACATAGAATATAGAATCAGCAGAAATTCTGCAAATGAAGATATATTTAACCATTACCACATCAAATTCCTTGTACAATTGTCCCCCTAGCCACTGAATTCTTTTTGATGTCACAAAATACATGAGCTCCTATTGTTTTAAAATTGTTTCTTTGTATTGGGTGTATAGATTTTTGTATACTAATAAAAAAATGGATGAGGAATGCAGGTTTTGACACTGAAAGCAAAAAACATTAACATTTTCACATTAGCATTTATTGCTTGTAGAGTTCTAAGGTACAGTCTACCTTGTAGTCTTATCAGACTGTGGAACCTCTGGAAGCAGGCATATGGACAGAGTGGCACATCACACTTTCTGGGGGTCTTCAGTCAGACTCAGTGAGCTGACTTTTGCTTTCCAGGTAACCAGGGCATTGCAGAAGCAGAGTTCAAGTAAATAAAAAAAAAAAACAACCTCTTTTCCACCACTTGATAGATCAGTGCAGCACCATTTAGTATGTTAGCTGCTTGTCAGCTCTGTTTACTCCCCGCATGCACTGAGAGTAGGCCTGCACAGAACAAGGCTTGTACACAATCCTGGTATGAGTTTCATGTCGAAAAATCTCAGCAGTGCGGACAGTTGTCATTAAATTTACTGGCCTTCTGTCATACCAGGAAATATATAAAATATGTCCCTCTCTATGTGTGATAGGGGGCTTGTCTGGCCGAGGCTTTGCTACTTTTATTTCTTTCAGTTCAGATGTAGTGTGTCACATGATCCTGTTCTGTTTTGGGCTATGTGGTGAAACAATTCAGGTGATGAAAAAAAATTGTCCATGTAAAATACATGTCCTCTGTTTTGTATGTTCTCTGACAGGGAAGACAACTTTGTGGGCAACACCAACAGTCCTTGGTACCTGAGCTGCTTTGCTGTCCAACTATAGCTGCCAATTATAACTGTACCCAGTTTTTAAGTCTGCTAGTCCCCAGGCTTTCAAGCCCCAATTGGTTGGTTTTGCTGGCATATACATTAGCAAGCTCATCCTGTCTTTGAATGGTATCATACTTTCATCCACTGAAAGTCCTTTTCTGGGATAAAAGCATTTCTGCCAAAGTGACAAGAGTTCGTCAGAAAATGTCCAAATCTTATATGCTTTGTCATATTCTGGGTGGTTCCTCGGTTTTGCACATGTATTGTCAGAAAGATGAAAAAAAGAACAAAATTCTCAAAAACCAGTCTTTTGGCATAATATTTATAAAATCTGATATTTGGCTAAACACATCTGTTGACTAGTATAAGTGAAATGACAACTACTTTGTGAGTCCCACAAGAAGTAAAATGGCTAAGAAAGCCTTTATTTGGCGAAAGTGACTTCATCCCACATGTTTACATGTGTAGACAACTGCATTCATTCATTCCTTTCTTTCATGTGACAAGCATATTTATTTGTCTCATTGACAAATAAAGTAATTATTTTGTTGTTTATGAATAAATGAAATAATTCACTTTCAGAAAGGATATTAGGTAAATTCATGGGTCCAGTAGCTTCCGGGAAATTAGTCAGCCAGGGATGGTAGTAGTCACTTGGCGTTTTGGGGCTGTCATAGTTTTCTTCCTTGTCACAAGTGTGGCTGTCTTTTCCATTTCTGACAACTTCACCATCTATATCCGCCCGAGAAAATCCCTCAAAATCATCATCAGAATCAAAAAGAAACTCCTCAATAAAGGATTTGTTCAATGTTCCAGCAGCCATTTTTTGTAAACAAAAAAATTGCAATGAAATTATTGCAGGTTTATTCAATGTTACACATGTGTAAAGTAAAGAATGAAAAATGACGTTAAAAAACAGTAGTTTAGCCTCGTTTCAAAGGGGTACAAGACTATTTCCAGCTTAAAATACCGGAAGTAATAAGTGACAAGTTTTTATTTATAGTAACATTGTCATGTCGACAAAAATGCCCAGAATACCAAAAGGAGAGATTCTCCAGCGACTATTGTCGCCTGTGGTGTGGTGTTAAAAAAAAAAAAAAAGAAAAAAAAAAAAAGAGAGATATTAAATAAAATGTTAATTAAATATGTAAAGGATAGTACCTACAACTGGAGAAAAAATAGAAGTAGAAAAATCATTTGGTACATAGCCACTTCTAACCAAATGTATAGCTGTAAGTTAAGGCAAAAGTTTACTGTTTTGATTGAGAAACATTTTCTGAGTGATAATCCACTAAGTAAGATTTTCAAAAAAAAAATACGCTAAAATTAAGTTATAGTTGTACTGATAATCTAGAAAAAAGTTACAAAAAAAAAAAAAAAAAAAAAAAAAAAAAAAAAAAAATTTAAATAAACATTTAAACCTAAATAAAAATAAGAGTAATTCTAAAATGGAAATCAATAATTTCGATAAAGAAGTACGTAATTGTAGAAAGCCCATAAAGTGCCCATTGGAAAACAAAATGCCTTAGTGAATCTATTGTTTATCAATGCACTATTTCATCTACTGAAAACCAAGATATTAAAAAATTTCATATTGTAGCACAAAAAACTCTTAATTTAAGATGGTACCATCATATTTCTTCCTTTAACAATGTATCATAACCAAATATTTTTGGTATTTAAAAGAAATCAATAAAACTCCTGCAGTAAAATGGAAAATATTAAAAAAAAAAAAAAAAAAAAAAAAACGTAAGTCCTTAAGTGACCCATGCCCATTATGTCTACATGAAAACCTATACATTAAGTTTCTTAAAAATAATGATCTATTAAATCAGCAAAATGAGTCATATGTAGACATTGTAAAATGTTCAACTTAAAATATAGTTAATGAATTTTCACAAAAGTCTATGTATTTGATATTATGGTACATGTAATATTAATTTAATTCCTTGATTTTTAATTTTTAATTTCTTAATATTAAGAAGACAATGAATAAAATATAAGTTGTATTTTGATTCAAAAATATATATAAAAAGTTTTGATCATACCAGAGGTCCCTTTAAGATAGTTCTAAAATATGTTAAAAAAAAAAAAAAAAAAAAAAAAAAAAAAACCTTTGTCAGAGATATACATATTTCTAAGAATATTTCTTCATAACTTAAATGTGTAATTTTCACCGGAAGAAAACTAAATTTTAAACTTTTCAAATTTAGCATTGTCTTTCCTTCTGATTCACACTTATAAGGTTTAAATCTGGATTCCCTTCATCCATATTAACACTAATAAGCAATCATATCGTTTTCTATTTTCAAAGTTACTGAACATTGCCTAATAAGAAAAAAAAAAAAAAAACATTAAGCCTTGAAACATAGAAATCTGTGTTGCCATGTAAAATATTTTTAATAAAAATATCATTAAAAAAATGTCATGCTATAGATTGTATTGAGCACTATTTTAGAAAAAAGTAAATGCCAGAGAACTGTGGATCATAAATTTGTTTGTTCTTTCTCTTCATTTGGAGAGAAGATATATATATATATATATATATATATATATATATATATGAAGCATGGTGTTGTAATGGATGGTGGCTCAGATTGAGGAATCAGAGAGCCGAGTTTGAATTTTAGTTGAATCCGTTATATTCACTTACGCGCTAATACCCTTAGGAAAGGTATGAATCCTCTTCTCTCCCCAGCTATGGGTAAATAGCAGGACAGACCAGGTTCTATAGCTTTGGATAACAACTAATCTACTGCAGAAAGAAATGGCAGCCTACTGCAGGAAAAAAATCTGCCTCATCAGTCATGTATCAAAAGAAACATGATCACCTAAGTATGTATCACGCATGGCACATAACTGACTGATTGCACAAACACACATTATATATATATTATATATATTGAACAATAAAAAAATTAAAATCTTTAGACACACTGGGTTGTAGATTAATATTCTTTCATTTTTTTTATTATTATTCCATTTAGATTCTTCAACTAGTTTCGACCAAAATGGCCATCATCGGGAGGAGAAATATTTTTGCTTGCTGGTAGCACTAAACTACAGAAATGAGTCTTTTGCTGGAGAAAATGAACTTTTGTTTGTAGTTTTCGTTTGTTTTTTTATTTTTTTATCTTTTTAACATGAATCTTTTAACATTCCTTGCATTGGTCAAACAGTCTCTTAAGTTGTTATTTGAGATAAGAGCTGGATAGATACATGTTGCTCTGAATTCTCTGGTCAGTTTGACAGTTTTATTGGACCTGATGAGGGGATGTGTCTCTGTTTATTGTTTGTGTGTGTGTTATTTGGTTCTTAGGGAGTGAGTGAGTATGATATGTGTAAGCATGTGTATTGCTGTGGGTGTGTGTTATCATTTGGCTCATTAGGGAGTGAGTGAGTATGATGTGTGTAAGTGTGTATATTCGTGTGGGTGAGTGTATAAGTGTGAGGCCTCCACACCTCCGTAAGCATGTCTGTCTTGTGTGGGTGAGAAATGTGGGTAGGTTTTGATTTGTTGAGTTATATATTGGTACTATCTATATATTGTTAAATTTATGGTTTAGCCCGGATGTATATTTTGTTTTTAGACGTTGTATCCGCTTATTTTCATGGGACTCTAAAATCTTTCTGATGTTATCTGCTCTGAACTTTTCTATTCTCTCAATTATAGTGAATTTGGCATGGGTTTTGAAATGTTTTTCTAGGCGGAAATGTTTTTCTACAGGTAATAATTTTTCATGGGGATTCGACTTAATTCACTTACGATAATTATTAATTCTGTAGTGAAAGGGCCATTCAGATTTTCCTACATATTGTTTCTGGCATAATGTGCATTCTAGGAGGTAAATTATGTTATGACTTCTACAGTTAGAATCGTGGTAGATTTTGAAAGTGGATTTAGTGATTGAGCTAGTGAATGAATTCGTGTTTTTAATATGATTGCAACATAAACTTCTTTTGTTGTTACATGGTTGGGAAAATCCTGTTGTTTTTGTCCTTAGTTTATTATGGATTACCTTGTCCCCTGAAATGTGGTTACTACCTATGATTTCTTTTAGGTTCTTAGGTCTACGATATGCAAGAAGGCTGGGTTCCTCAAACAATTTTTTTTAGGTCTGGTTGGAGATGTATTAGGTTGGTGCAAAAATAATGTCGTTTTCTCACATATGTTACTATGTGAGAAAACGACATTTTTGCACCAACCTAATAGTATTTCCCAGCGACGTTTGATTATTTGGGATAGTGGAGGCAGAGTGGGATTGAAAGTGGTTACTAGAGGGATGCGGCTAGATTTATTTTTAATCTTGTACATTAGGGTGTCTTCTCTAGGTGTGGAAATTGCTTTATTTATTTGTTCCCTGATTAGGTCTTGTTTATAGCCACATGTTGTGAATTGATGCTCCAGATTTTCAATGTGTTTATTTAATTCTTCATTGTTAGAACATATCCTTCTGAGTCTAAGTGCTTGTGAATAGGGAAGGTTCTCTTTGAGGTGTTTAGGGTGGGAAGACAAAGTGTAGATAGTTGTGGGTGTTGGTGATTTTAGTGTGTAGTGTCGTTTGTAGTTTCCTGTTTTCATTTATGTAAATGCGGGTGTCTAAAAATGTTACTGATGTTTTGGATTTTTCATAGTCAAACTTAATTGAGTCGTGCACTGTGTTTAGGGTCATAAGGAATTGGGTAAGTTTGTCATCACTACCCATGTATACAAAGAATATATCATCGATATATCTTGCATAGAATACGCAGTCGCTACCAATGATTGGATAGATATGGGTCTCTTCAAATTCTCCCATGAATATTGTAGCATATGATGGAGCTGCAATGGTGCCCATGGCACAACCTCTTATTTGAAGGTAGTGTGCTCCATTGAAGTTGAAAGTATTCAATGTAAGGACATGCTCCATGAGTTTTATGATGACTTCGGGAGGGGGGGGTTCTTCTTGATTTCTTCTTTTAGTAAGTGCTTCCTGAAGGGCGGTTAGAGTGACCTAACGTCCATAGTTACTAGAATAGCATTCTCTGGTACTGTTTGTATGTGATTAATTTTGTTCAGTAGATCTGTTGTGTCTATGACGTAGGATTTTACTTCCTTAGCTAGCGGCTGTATGTAATGGTCTATGTATTTGGAAATTTTTGTCGTGTGGCAGTAGAATGATGAAATAACCGGCCTTCCTGGGTTGTTGCTTTTGTGTATTTTAGGAAGGATATATATATATATATATATATATATATATATATATATATATATATATATATATATATATATAACCCAGATAAAGTTGGTAATTTTTATACATCCCACCCACTTCCAAACAAAAGTGCTTAAGTTTTTTAGCTCCATTTCATTGATTTTCTGAACAAACCATCTAAGGAGACCATAGTGACTGAAACCGCAATAATGTTCTGGTAAGCATTCATTCTTTTAAACATTAAACAGCTCTGCAAACCTGGTCTTCCAACTTGACATTAAGCACTTTTAATGTGTATGATCATAAATATTTTACTGTTTGTTTACTAGCACATGCGCGCGCACACACACACATATAATATAGTTGAAGTATCAGGTTAGGAGTGATAAGTAGATTATATTAAGAGTAAACACTTGTGGTATAGGATTTGGAGGATGTGTGGTTCCTATATGAGAAGTTTATATATCTCAACAAAACAGGTTCCTTAATGGAAAAAAAGTGTTATTAAAATGTCAAGTTACTTTTTGTATTACTTGTCTCCAGAACAATGATTAAGAAGTATTTATGTAACCATTATCTCTTTATATAGATAAAAATCTTTAGCTTAGTGCATAATCACATATTGACATAAAACTTAGAAGTGATTTTACTATGTATTTCTTACGTCTTTCATATTTTATTAAACAGCACCTCTGCCAATTGGTTATTGAGCAATTTAACCATAGCTTATTTGCAGCAATAGCTCTGTTGCTTACATGTGACATTAAAAATACAGTACCATTACTCTCTCACTAGTGTGTGTATTACACAATACTGTTATATCAATCTATAGAATCTTACAAGTCACTTATAGCAAGTTCAACCCTGAATACACAACATTAATGCTTATTGTGATTATACACAAATTCGCTACCACCAATCAAAGTTAAAAGAAAAAAATAATAATAAAAAAAATTATAAACATTGGTTAATTGCAATGGAATCAAAATAATTTCTCAATCTGAAAACACAGAACATTAAAATACTAGAGGATATTTTTTTAAGCTGATCTATTTCCAGTGATATTTAATAAAAGCTCTAAACAAGTTGAAAACCTTAATTTTTTTTTTTTTTTTTTTTTTTTTATAGATGTCTTTTAAGAGCCACTTTTTACCCCTAATACACAAGTGGAAATTGGGGGAATGGTGCTGAGAAAATGTTACAAAACTCTATAGTACTTACCATCTGATTGCCTGCATAAGCATTTGATCGATTACCAAGAGTTGTCATCCTACAAACAAATCATAAAAGAGAAGAATTAAAAATTAGGAAAACAAGTAAAGTTTGAATTTTAATTATGCTTACAGAAAAAAAAGCCTAGTTCAATAATGAACCTATGAAAGATTCAAAGATTTTTATGCTTTCCAATATTTGTAACTCCTTTGCTAATGATCCTCCCTCATAAACATCAAATGCTAAAATTTCACATTTTTAGAAACTAATACATTTTCAAGGTGGCATAGTTGTTGGCATATCAAGAAAATAAAGTCTTTGTCCTAAGCTAAATCTTTGTACAAATTTGCTATAATCTTACTAGAAAGCTGAAAAATATATCAGCCAAAAATAATGAAGTATTTTAATTTCTGAAGTTTCAGAAACATTTAAGTTAAACACTTAATTGCCATTAACTCAAAGTTTCTTAGTACTTTGTTTTATATGCTCCCACCCTCCCTTCTAAATCTTGCAGTGAATTAACTCATTTTCTCTTAAAGAGAGAAAAAAAAAATGCAGCTTTCAAAGCAAGTAAAATCTAATATTTCACAAGATGACAAACATTTTAAAATAACATTTTTATTCATGTTTGATGATATTCTGTCAGAAGTGTTTTTGTTTTGTACAAGATCAAAATTGCAGGGGACCACTTCTTAAAATATTTTGAATAACAATGACAACATCAGAAATACTTACACAGTTGAGAAGGTATTTTTTGCAAATGCTACTAATATAAGTTTACCATCCACCTCAAAAGGTGGATTCATCTGCTGTAAATGTTCTAAAACTTGTGCCGATTCTAAGATGGAGCTCATTTCAGCAAAACCATAACCCCTGGAAGTGTTGGTCAATTCATCTCTGATGATTTTAATGTTTTTTGCTGTCAGTGATGTCTGCTGGCTGAGAGCTTGCGATAAAGTCTCTTCTGTTGTGAGTGCATCAAGACCACGGAATATTAAAGCTTAAAAGAAAAAAGTTATTTTATAACAAATTTAAATGAAATATTTCAGCAGAAAAGTAGTTCTTATGAAATAGAGGATACCTCAAATACTAACATTGTTAAACAGGACACCAAATCATTTTCAAGTTTTGATTACTGTTCAATTCTAAGAACCTGTGATATCGAGACTGATGAGAAAAAAGGAAATGTTACTTACTATTACATGGATTTGTTCCAACTTGATCAAAGCCATCTCCTTCCTTGGCACGTTCAGATTCTAGAAAAAGAAAGAGGAAGTTTATCTCAAGTACAAATACACTGGTCAATTACCAAATATAAAGCAACCACTTGCAAGCATTATCATATTTGTACAGAAAGTAGTAAATTATTTTTCAAAAGTACAAAAATTCCAACTTACAAGTTTACATTCTCACTTTTGAACAAGGACAGAAGAAAGGTGATAAATTAAAAGGAAAAGGAGGGAAAAAAAAAAAAAAAAAAAAAAAAAAAAAAAAAAAAACAGATAAAAGAAAAAGGCAATTCTTAGAAAAAAAAAAAAAAAAAAAAAAATTTTTTTTACCCTCTCTTGACACCCTGCACTTGAAACAGAAATCTCGACGTTTAAAATTGTGAGCTCCACACTGAAAATAAAAATACAAAATTTAAATATTTGCAATTTACAGTCATGGGAATGGGAGTAGAGAGATAGATAAAAATCTAAACAGCCTTTTTATTTGGACTATCATGCTCATCTTGGTTGTTAGGTTCTCATTTTAGATGATGTACTTTCCAGGCTTCTTCAGAAGTCTGCCATACCCTATAACTTCTTTGGAATTTTGAAGGGTAACTTTTTATTCTATTCCCCAATAATAGACAAAACATTGGAATATATGACAAAAAAGAATCATTGTATATCTTAGACTGACACCTTCTACAGTAGACCTAACATAGGAATGGACACCATTTGAGAACCTCAAATTAAGAAAGGACACTTAAAAATTACACAAACTTAACAAACATTAGTTTTAAGGTTAAAAAAAATCACAATAGATTGTCAGAGAGACATGGCCAAGGAGATTAAAGCATTGATTGAAGGATATCTAGTTTTCTGGCAGTTGTGATTTCAATCTTTGGCTTGGATAGAGTAGAAAATTCATATACTCTAGTTCAGTGAAGTAAATGAACAAGTAGACTAGAGATTTAACTGATATATGATACCTACTAAACATGAAAGCAGAATGAGAGCAATCAACCTTGTTGAGTGAATAAAAGCTTCATTTTAAAATTTATAGTTATTGAGCGCTAGCAGGCTTCACTATCACTTCACAAAGTAAGATTACTTGAAATCTTTGAAACAAGAATTTTAAATGAACATTTCATTCATAAATTGGCTTGTTATAGTTACAGAAAGTTTTATAAATAGATGCCAACTTGTTGAAGGCCAAGTAAAATGCAAATTTAAAACACTTTCTGCACTATATAAGATGATATTCCTAAACAGAAATATTTTTGATAATGAAAATCAAAACAATCCTCAAAATAAAATAACAGTAATAAAGTAATTAGTGAAAAAATTTGAAAATCAATATGCAAATTAGTTAAACCTGACGAGTAATATTGCCTAGAAGTAGATAGTATATAATATTGATACTGAGCTTTTAGTGTGTAAATTACTTTTGAGTAGTTTCTAACACATCTATTTATCATCTCTTAGTTGCATCTGTCTTTGGTGAAAGTGCACTCAGGGGTGGCTCCGTCAAAGGACAGAGTTGCAACTGAGGAAATTTATACTGAGAGGTGACCGGCCCTGGGGAACAGCTGCCTGAGGCCAGCACAACTGATGGTTGCAGGGGCTCGGGTAATTTTTGTTCCTAGCCTGGGCATATGTGCTTGGGCTCCTCACATTAAACCGACCTTGTGTCACAATGTGACTTCATTGTTAAATAAATACCAAATTACTATAAAGTACAGCTGAGGCTTTTTAATTTCAGATTTTGTGGGAGAATTGAGCTCCAATTTTGCATTTATTCATATAGATTCCATAATACTTAATTATGTTTTACTTAATTAGCTATTATTTTTCTCTAACTCTTCAAATGTTGAATGTACAACTAATTCTAATTTCCCATCTTTACACTATCTTATACTTGTCCCCTATTCTGTCACTCATGAAATAAAACTAATTCTTTGTATGGAAAATAAGGATCTACATACATCAAATAGTTTTTAAATTAAGTGGCAGCACAAGAATTAAACTTTTAAAAGGTAAGCTTAAACATTAATTCAATATTTAAATGCAGCGATCAATTTTGAATTCTACTGTAGTTTATTGATGCTTATTGCATATACTCCACCTTAGCTATTGTGATGATGGCCAAACTAAGAGTTCTCCACAGAAGCTAGCTTAAATGTCATCCAATAGGGTAGCTTTTAAGCTATTTATAATAAAACATTCACTGCAATTTTGGATACAATAGGAAAAATAAGATTTACTCCCCTTGAATCATGAAAACAATGATAATGGCTAGTATAATATATATTTTTAGCTGTGCATTATCTGGCAACCCTGAATCTGAGCTCAACGAAAATTGTTCCCTGCGCCAATCTTTTCTAGGGCTTTTGAATGAGCTATGAATCATTGAAATTGGACCAGTGAGAGCAGATGAGTTGCTTGGACCCACACACACACACACATGCACAAACACTGTACTTTATATATAAGATGAAGAAGGCTGGAGAGTATAATGGCCAAAACTTAGATGTAGCAACTAAGATGAGCTGGTCCAAGTAGAAAGGCATATATCAGGTCATCCCATAAGTTCTGTCCAAATTTTGAATAAAAGAAAACAAGTGACCAAATGTTATATTTAATTACAGATTCAATCAACAATGTATTTTCCCTGATTATCTATGACTTCCTTCCATCTATTAACAAGCTTATTAATTCCATTACTGTAATATTCTTTTGGCTTTGATTTGAAGAACTCACAAATGTCAGTTTTAACCTCTTCCTGTGTTACAAAAGCTGTTTCTTCCAAATGATTCTGTAAGCTACGAAACAAATGGTAGTCTGAAGGAGCAAGATCGGGAGAATAAGGTGGATGAGAAATTTTCTCCCAACCAAGTTCTTCGATCTTTTGTGACGTGATTCTTGCTGTGCCGGGTCACGCATTGCCCTGATGAAACATCGCCTCTTTTCGATTCACTAGAGCAGGTCTTTTTTCCCCTCAAAGCTTGGTTCAAACGCTCTAATTGCTGACAGTATATTTGAGCATTAATTGTTGCATTAAGTGGTAAGAATTCAAAGTGGATTATTCTTTGGCGATCCCACCAGATTGAAAGAAGAACCTTTTGCCCATGAAGTTCCCTTCCCAGCTGTGGCTGGGGTCCTTTCCCTTTACCAAGCCACTGTCTACGACGCTTAACATTTTGATAAAAGATCCATTTTTCGTCACCAGTCACAAGTCTATCCAAAAAAGGTGAAACAAGTTGGCGAGAATGGAGAGAAGAGCAGATGTCAACTCGGGATTTGAGTTTGTTTTCAGACAATTCATGAGGCACCCATTTTCCAAGTTTAGGAACTTTTCCAAGTTGTTGAAGATGATGAACAGTTGTATGGTTTGAACTGAGATCCACTGCCAATTCCTCAACTGATAAAGCAGGATTTTCTTCAAGAGCTTCTTCAAGAAGCTTTTCATCAAACTCAACTGGACGTCTGGTTCGATCTTCATCTTCAAGGGCAAAATCTTCACCTCTGAATTTTGCAAACCATCTTCTGCAAGTTCTTTCATTCACACATTCCTCTCCATAAACTGAGTGAATGTTTCTAGCCGCTTCAGCTGCTGAGTTTCCTTTCTTGAACTCATAAAGCATTATGTGCCTCAAATAATTCTTGGGTACTTCCATGTTAGCAGGGTTTTAATCAAACAAAATTTAATTTTATTGTTCTCTGAAATAAAATTTGATCAGTTTAAATGCATCTAAACATAAAAATAATGTTCAGCTCCATTAGACATTATAAAATACTCTTTAAATTTTGTTCATTTTAACGAAAAGTTAAAATTCAAACAGAACTTATGGGATGACCTGATAATTATGATAAATTACCTGAATGCGATAAGTGTTTTAAGTTTGCCAGAGTTATTTAGATTCTGGCAATAATAATAATGTTCTGCAATTTAAATTTAATCCAGTAATTATTCATTTACTGCAGACAACATAAAATGTTTATTTCAAATGTTCTGTTTATGTTAAACCGTGATAAAATTATTCAAAGGAACTCAACCCACCCCCCAAAAAAAAACAGTGAATCACAGACATAATTGTAATTAAATCCACTAACTTTAGTAACATTTAGAAAATAAAACATGCCAAGTGCCAAGTTGCTGAGGCAGAAACAAAGCATTAATAATGGCACCAAATGTAAGGTTTCAGTATATAAAGCACTTATTTGCAGAGATTTGTTTAAATAAATAACTGGTGCATATAATGCTCACCTTACTACAAACCCAGTCACTCTTCTGGGCCTTTTCAGGTCCTGTTTTTGGCTGACTGTAGTGCATAGTCACAGGAAACATGTCCTGGAGGTAGAGAGAACCCTGCAACAGAAGAAGCAGTTCAGCATAAGACCGACGCCCCATAATGACAATAGCACATTATCCATTTGCCAATGCCATGGTTTAGATTCAGTACACACAATAACGAGTGTGTCTGGAAGCTTCAGGTCAACTCGATGTGTAGTAGTAATAGTAAGAGGATGAATACATGAGGAAGGAGGAGGAGTATTCAAAGTAGAAGCAGCAGTAAAAATTTTCCTAAGTACATTTATTATTATTGGAAAATAAAATATATATATACTTTTAAATCTAGACAAAGATTTTTACTTTGACAAAGAAAGGAAGAAAGTCATTTAAATATCAAAAATCTAACCAAGCATTGCAAAATAAACAATGCAAATGTGCATGATACAATTAAAAAATAATAAAGAAATAAAATCGAAGAGGGAATAATGAAAAAAAAAAAAAAAAAAAAAAAAGCAGTATTATTTTCATGATTAAAATTAAATTGTTAAAATTAATGTGTGAACAGCAAATTTATTGTAATGAAGTAGAAGAATTTGAATACAAGTGTCTTTTCTTAGTTATGGCATGGTAGCAAGAAGATAAAACTGATTTTTAACGCTTGTTAACTAATCCCTCAAGAGATTCTTTTGAAAATATCCAAACTTCTAAGGTTACATTTTACAATTAAAATCTTCACTTAAACCTAGTAAAATTATATTTCTAAAAAATATTCCAACAAGCCATCTCCTAAAAGAAATGGAGGCTTCTATAGATGTTAGTTTAAAAGCAAAACAAAATAGTCCAACTTAAAAAAATAAAAAAGTGGATGAAAACTTGCACATAATGCAACCTCTGTAGGTCAGGCATTTTATTTATTAACTGACTTGAGTCAGTATGCAATATTTGTTATCAAATACTTATTTATCCAGATGGTTTAAAAAAAAAAAAAAAAAAAAAAAAAAAAGAGAAAAGAAAAGGCTTTTTTTCATCTATTATGAACTTCTACAAAAATATTTACTTTATTAAAGAGTTTTGTTGGGACTAAAGAAAAAAAAAAACATTTGCAACAATCCCTAATCCTCAGTGCATGCCACACTATGCAAATTTGAAGACACTGCTTAAAACAAAAATACATTGATATTTTTTAAAGAGCAAAGGCCCCACATTCAATTTTTTTTTTTTTTTTTTTTTTTTTTAAATGTGAGAGTTGGGGAGGGAGAGAAAAGGAAAAATTGCAATTCAATTTTGCAACAAAACCTCAATCATTTTCAGAAAATAAAAGAAAAATGCTTACTTTTCTATAAGCAACTAAATTTTACTGCCTCCTCTTTCCCCTCCCCACAACACTTGTCACTTAGAAGATTTTTTAAAATTGCAACAAAAGAAATTTCTAGACAAATATCTTTTGTTAATCTCTCAAGTTTCTCCTGATAAAAAACTAAGCAAAGTACCCAAAGTCTAATAGAATATACTAATTATCCAAGTGGTAGATTAAAAAAAGAAAAACAAAAAAGAATCAAGCACTTAGAAGGATAGAAAGAGCCACATGTGCAAGGTCATATGTCAAGACAGGGTGTGAGTGGAGAGTGATGCAATTCATAACAAGCATCAGAAACTGAACATTAGGACAAGCAATGTATGAATTATAAATAAAGTGGGATAGAGTAAGGAGAAAAGAAAGAATTCAATGTTGGATGTAAAGAACATGCCATCTGGTTATTTAGAATGAGTATTTATATATGCATATTCATCACAAATGAAGTACAGTGGTAGCATATTAAAGCCAGTGTACTTCTCTAATTTCTAATATGTTGTCATTAGATAACTATGATATTTACAAGAATAAAGATTATCTAAAATAAAAGTTACAAATTGCACCAAATTAAATGAGAAGTGAGACTTGTGCCAACCACTAAAATGACACTGATCATAACCCATTATGTACAATAACTTCTTTCAGGCAAAATACATTATTTCTAAAAGAGACAAATAATTGAGGAGCAGGAGAGACAACAAAACTAATCACTGAAAGCAGTTACTTCATTACAAAGAAAATGTAAAAATACCCAATTTTGCCAAGTAATATAAAATGACATAACAGGATATTAAAGACATCAACTAAACCAATAAAATCCTGGAAACAACTTTATCAATAAAGAAAAAAAAATTACTAAGCATTCAAAATTGGTAAAAATAAGTTATTCTTCAAGTTTGTTATGCCATCATTAATTTGAGGATTACAACAACTACACATTGCAGAGAATAAAATAAAAAGTTATAATGGCTTTATTTATCAGATTATGGATCCATGGCAAAACACCAACATTCTCCATTTTGATTACAACTGATAACAAAACAGGAGTTAACAATTGACACTAAAATTAAATAATTTTTAGATAACAATAAAAAAAAAAATTTACTATAGCTGACAAGAAAATTTCATATTAAACTATATCCAATTATCTGTTATATCCTTACCAAAATCTTTCATATACCCTTCAATCTAATTAGGGTTGTAGATCAAACATTTGAATCCTGAAACAATTTCTGTTGGATGCATGGAGAGAGAGAGAGAGAGAGAGAGGGGGGGGCAATAACATCTGTAAACAATGCTGAAAAGTTCTTGACCCAGCCCAAAGGGATATAAAAATAAACATGATATTTAGCCACTTAGATTTTCAGAAGTAGGTTGGCCTAAGTTTTTCAATAACCTCTCATAAAATTTGAAAATGAAAATGTTAACCAAAAGGTTAAAATACCTTACATGGGTGAAGAGAATTTGCAAAGGCAAAATAGTTCAGAGAAAATTTATCTGCAGGTTTACCAAAGATAAAAATATAGCAGTTACTTCCTATTCAAAGTTGAAATAACAGGAAGTGTTTATATCAATGATTCGGTGTGTGTTTAGTAAGGTATTACTAACACACAAGATATAAAAGAATGAAAGAACTAAAAATATGGTGGAGGATCTTTCATATTTAACTCCATCCCCTATGATTGAATTTTTAGCAATGTTAAATTATTGGCTAAAAAAATACCTTATCTAAAAGTGAGTGAGGGAAAAGTGCCAAATTGCTCAGTGAAAGTTGAGAAAAAAAAAAAAAAAAAAGACAAAACTATTATCTACATTGGTTGTATTTTTTAATAGTATTAAAAGAATAACTTATTTTTAGCAATGTTTTTCTTTATCAATAAAGTTTCCAGAAAACCTATTCTAATGAAAATAGTATTAAAAAAAAAAAAAAAAAAAAAAAAATTTCTGTGGATTTAATTATAAAAGGGAAGCATGGAAGTAAAAATGGTGTGACAACAATCAGGCAAAGTGGAAAGTGAAGCTGCACAAAATGTTAGAAAAGCAGACAAAAGAATTTGATCTGTTCAGCATATAAAGCACCAGTCAAAAGGAACCAAGTGATAGAGAAATATTCCTAAATCAAATATTTTCAATGAAAAAAAAAAAAAAAAAAAAAAAAAAAAAAAAAAAAAAAATGTAAGGCAAATGCAATTGGTTTTGTTGCTACTAGCAGAGAGAAGAAAGTCAGTTAAGAAGGAAAAAAGAAAAGTGCATAATTCATTTGAAGATGCTAAGGAATGTACTATCAAAAATCAAAAACACCTGACCATGCAGCAAATAAAACCTAAAGAAATAAAACCTAAGTGTCTTTTGGCAATTAGTTTAAAATGATCTATCAGAGTACTGTTAAATTAAAAGATCCAGTGTTCACACATATACATACATACATACATAGAAGGTGGGGTGCTGAAAAGTTCTTGGATCAATCCACTATTGTTGCTTTTGTCATTGAAATACTGATTTCAGAAAGTGGATCAGGCCAGGAATTTTCCAGCATTCCATATATATATATATATATATATAAAAAGCTTGAATGCCTATATACAAGGTAGATTCATAAAGACTAAACGATCTTGAAATATGAACTGCTGCAAAACAGATAAGCCCAGAAGAAAAAAAAAAAAAAAGGTTAAAACGTTCATATAAAAGTATGCATACATCCTTACAAGCCAGTGTCATTCACACACATTTAATGCTCAAAGTTATAGCGAGGGGGGGGGGGGGGAACGGAAGAAAAAAAAAAAAAAAAAAAAAAAAAAAGCACACACACATATCTGAATACAAAATGTGTGTGTTGTGTTGTGTGTGTGTATATATATATATATATATATAGATATATATAGATAGATAGAGAGCGCACACATACACACAAGCCATTTAACAAAAGAGTGAAAGACAGGAAAAGAAAAAAAATAGGACACAAACATATATATATATATATATATATATATATATAAAAATAAAATATCAATGGAGACATGCTTTTATTGGATTAAAGACAGGGATAATTAACAACTTTAATATTGAACACATGCTTCTGAAGATTATGTTGTACCAAATCAATGCTGAACGTGTTGCCTTGGGCACTTGATTTGCATGATGTAAATCTGAAGAGGAAAGTAACCAGTACTAACTGATTGGAAACTAGAGCCATAGACATTAAAATCCACCATTTCCAGTCAATCCTTAGTTACATTATAACAAAGTGAGGAAACATCTATGAATTTTTTTTGTTTAAGCATTTCTACATTATAAAAGTATACAAAATAACTATTCAAAATAAGCATAAATTTTTTTTTTTTTAACTAGCTGACCTACTTGGTAATTTATGGGAAAGCGGATATTACCCCCAGTATTATTTTTGGAACAAAGACTTTAATAACTCTGTAGGAAGTAAAATTTGTAGAGTATGAATTTGTAGTCAAATAGTGTGGCCTTGTGCTTTTTTTTCATAACAGAAAAAAGAAAAAAAAGATACTTTCTAAGGAACAACCAACAAAAGAATAGAGGCCATGTTTGGATTGTATCCAGATGGTATGGTGATATTTCCCATCATATCAGTTCATTTATTAGGTTGGTGCAAAAATAATGATGTAATAATGTCGGTTTTTGACGTATTTTTTAACATCAAAAAACGACATTATTACGTCATTATTTTAGCACCAACCTAATAGAAGAAATAATGATGCTTTAATTGGGTTGGGTTAGGTTTTACACTAAAACCTAAAGCTAAATTAAAAGAATCAGGTTTTGTGTAAGTTTTTGCAAAAACAGTTTGAAAAGTTGCTTGCTTATATTAACTTAAATTTCCTGAAATTAACTTGAATTTTTGTTAACATTTGTTTTTAAAAAAGCCAAAGTATTGTGAAACAATAAAAATATCACAAACATTTAAATATGAACTTATTTCTGTTATTAAAGTGTAAATTTCCCTTGTTCAAAGAAGGAATTTTTATATAAATAAAAAAATAAATTGAAAGGTTTCCATGCCGTAAGAGATGGAAATTGGAGACATGTACAAAATTATAGGCCAATTTAAAAAAGAAATCTTGCCTAATTAGAATTTATGAAATGTTAAAACATTATACATTAAATTAACTTGAAAGAGAAAATCAGCACATATTAGGTTGGTGCAAAAATAATGACGTAATAATGTCGTTTTTTGACGTTAAAAATTACGTCAAAAAACGACATTATTACGTCATTATTTTTGCACCAACCTAATAGAATATGTACTTTTGATTTTATAGTCAATGTTTATTTGTAAAATTTCTATGAAAACCCATCAAAAGGAATTTTATTTATCAAAATCCCTAAACTATTTAATTAGTTATCACCATGAAAATCAATAACAGAATTTTGAAAATTAAAAAAGTCATTAAAAAAACTATTCTGACTAAAAACCAAAAGCAATTACACATTTTAAACATACAATTTTGAGAGAGAAACAAAAGTTTCTACCTTTTTCTATATCTCCTTCCTTCCACATCTATATAGCCAAATGAACAAGTCATTCAATCTCAAATCAACCAACAGTTTCAGGTCAACCTCTCAGAAACATCTGAGAAAATTCACTGGTGTTCCTTGATCAAATTCATTGATAAAAACAAAATATTAGATTTGTATCTTTAATAGTTTTAAAATCAGAAAATCTTTAAATTTCACAGCATTTTGCTAAACAAGTCTTTCAATAAAATTCTGACATTTATAGCTTCAATGATATTACATGTACAGATTTGAAATTTGGTGACAATAGTTAATATTTACTCAAGATTAAAATAAAAATGAACAGCTTAGGTTTATCTTAATGTACTTTTAATTTTTATAAGGACATGAAAATGGCCAAAATGCAAAAAGATACTGTCCACTTGGAGAGTTACTAACATAAACTGTCAGATACAGCATGTAAATTAGCATTCACATGACAAGAACACTAATTATTTCTATGGAATAAACATATCCATTCCTGTTATAGGAATATCAGTATTACAGATTGAAAATTGATGTTTTTTTTTTTGTTTTTTTTTTTTTAAATCTAGTTGAATACTTAGTTTAATGCACTTGGTTCAGTTTCTCTCTTCAGTTAATTTGTAGATATGGAAAACCATTTAAAAGGTTCATAGCATCTGAACTCTTTGGAACTAAAGTAAACTAGTTTATTTGCATAGGAAATTGTAGGGGTACCAACTTTCAGCTTCATATTTTCATAAGTAACAAATTTACAAGGTGCAAAATTGACAAAACATCAATTTTGGCAGGATAAGCTATTCTAAAAGTTTGGCCACAGGCAGATAACAATATGTGGTAAAAATTTGAAAATTTTCTTAAACTACCTAACTCACTTGCTGGTGTCATAGAAGTACAAAATTTTAAGGATGTTTATATATATAAGAAGAAAAAAAAAAAAAAAAAAAAAAAAAAAAAAAAATCAATTTTCAATCCATAATAATTCCCATAACATAAATGAATGTATGTTTACTACATAAAAATAATCTATTACGTCAAATGACAGGAACATTAATTTGGATGCTGTAACCGACAGATTGTGGACAGTATCTTTTTACATTTTGGCCATTTTTATGTCCTTATCAAAATAAAAGTACAGAAGACACACATAATATATATATATATATATATTTTTAATTTACAGTAAACATCAGCTATTTTCACCAAATTTCAAATCTGTACATGCAATATCCTTGGAGCTATGTCAGAATTTCGTTATTTAGCAAAACACAAAAATACAGTGAAATTTCAAGATTGATTTTAAAGCTATTAAAATGATATTGATCTAATATTTTGTATTTATCAACAAATTTGATCAACAACTTTGAATTTTCCCAAATTTTTCTGAGAGGGTCACCTGTGGCTACTGGTTGATCTGAGATAGAATCAGGTTTTTTAATCTGGGCAAAAAAAAAAAAAAAAAAAAAAAAAAAAAAAAGTAACACCATGTACATGCCTAGTAACAAATAATAAAATTTATTTTGCAATTCAACAAATTCTCTTAAACCTGGAGTTAGCTTGGGATAGGTATTTGCAAGGTTCTATCTAGAATATGTTCAAATGTACTAGCAATAGCTTGTGAGATAAGCTTGCCAACAACCACTCTAACAAAAAAAAAAAAAAAAAAAAAAAAAAAAAAAACTATCAGAAAAACCATTGTCTTGAACTTTTGTGCTTGGAGTGGAGACTAAAAATCAAAACCGGAATTTTTAGGTAATTCTAATAAATAATATGTTCATTTGATTTTGTCAGACCAATGGGATAAAAACTACATACTTCATGAAAATTTTAAAATAAACAAAATCTCCAAGTTAGCCACCCCCCACCAACACCTGTCACAGCACTGATTTGGTACCTTGAGGGTAATTTTTTTCTTTTATTCATATGGTAAATTTTGTTTTTGAAAACAAAATATAATTTACAGGCGTGTGTGTGTGTGTGTGTGTGTGTGTGCGTATGTGGGGGGGTAATAGAAGTAAGAAAAGGAGGAAGAGGAGGATAAATACACATTTAAATGGAAAGTAAGGACACAAGATGGGAATTTTTTGGGGGGGAGGAGAGGGGAATAATAAAGAACAGAAACAACAAACAACAACAAGAAAAGAGAATGGCATGGAAAAAAACCCATTCTGTAGATGTCATAAGCAGTGAGAAAACAACTGCTGGAGACATTGTTGATAATTACTGCAAGTCATGTAATGTATTTTGTATGTGTGAGAGAGAATGTGTGCATGTGTTTATGAGTTTCTTGTAGTGATGTAATGTATGATGGTGGTATTGTTTGTCTACTGTACCGGTACAAAGTCTTAGATAATTGTTTAAGACCTGATTCTGTTCCATCCAGCGCTGGGCATCTGCTACGTTCTGAAACTCCACAAAAGCAAACCCACGGGATGCACCTGCGTAAGTATTCAGAATGTCCCGCATTAGTGGAACTAATTGCTAAAAATTTGGATGGTTATGATCTGAAACCAACCAGAACACGTGAAACCCAAGGGAAGCAAGCACTCACTGAGGGCTAACTGAGAAACTTACCTCAAATACATATTTAATAAGAACATGAGCAATTATTTAAACTTTATAAAGCCTTCAAAATATTCAGGTGTAGCATTTTTAATACAAATCAAAATATTTCAAATTCCTTTAAGAAAGAATATGCACAGCAGTACAACAACAACAACAACAAAATTTTTAGCAACAAAAATAACATTTTTAGATTTCAGTAATTTAAGATGGCTGCTATGTAGCAAGAAAATTGACAAACAATCTCAATTAAAAAAAAAAAAAAGAAAAAAAAAAAAAAAAGTAAAACCATTATAGAACATACAAGAAAAAGGCCTGTCTTGAAACAAAGGAAATTTGTTGTTTCACATATGTAATATAAGCAGATTAGAATTTACACCACTTTTTCATGAACGCCTATTATTAGGTTGGTGCAAAAATATCGTTTTCTCACATAGTAACATATGTGAGAAAACGACATTATTTTTGCACCAACCTAATAGATCAAAATTTACACAGATCTAAGTAATACCAAATAGAAATTAAGTTATACGATTTGTCGGTATTTATCAAAAATAAATTTTGAAGAAATGCATAGAGCACTTGTAGATATGGATAGAGTGCAGAACAAGTAGTTTCTTAAATTATGATTGGAAAAAAAAAAAAAAAAGTCTAAATTCTAATCTAATGTTCAAGTTCTTTTCTACCTCCAACTTAAAAAGAAAATACATATTCTCATTTCTTTGTGCATATATACATAAAAGATAAGATATTTAAAAATCTGTTGTAGTTAGAGTTTTTTCTTATCAGTCCTTAACAGATTTCATGTTGAGAAATCACCAATGTAGTTACTTACACAACTGCCAAGAATAACAACAAAACTGTTGCTCACTAAATTTGGTTGTTTAATTAGTTTGTAAAATTTAATAAATGTACAAAAAAGTAATCCAAAATTATTTTCAGTGTGATGGTATTTCACAAAACCTAAAGTAGCTGATACAGACTTTCACTAGTATCCAATCAAAACAAAAAGTATTTAAACTTTTGAATAGGCTTGCATCAAAATGCAAGAAAAATAATTTGAAAAAGATTGGAAATAACAGGGTAGGTTTTCTTAACAAATATATGGACTCAATAAAAAAAATTATATATATAATCCTTTTGCAATTTGATTTAATCCAACTTATAAAGGAAAAAATATTTATAAACTATTCATTTAATCATCCTTACAATTCTGGATGCGTTTTTCTTTATAAACAATTTTTCTTTTTTTAATAGTCCAAAGACGTTTGTTATAGGTTATTAAAGTACATTTTTAAATCCTAAGTAGAGAAAGGTAAAATACAGACATGGACTATTAAAAAACAGTTTAAATTATACATTTTTTTTTTTTTTTTTTTAAACTGACTTATCAGATAAGGCTTTACATGTAAATCTAGACGGGCCTTTTATTTGGTATTTAGATCAATTGAACTAACCTGAAAAACAAAAACATTTTGAGGAACAATTTTCACAGGATCATTTAAAAGACAAATTAGCCAAAGATTTAGATTACTTACCAGCAAAAATGACATCAAACACTGGCTGAAAAATCAATGAAAAAGTTAAAATACCTACTACAAAGCAGCCATCTATCAAAGTTGTGGATTGGATTTGCAAATGTTTATGGGAGGAAGAGATTTGCAGATTTTTCTGAACAAAAATGATGCGTCCAGAATCTTAACATAGCTTTTATGTGCTTCAATTTCTAATTAATTGAAATTAGAATTTGTAGATGTGATTATTTATGCATTTTTTTTTTTATATGGACAGATTTATTACAATTAAAAAATGACAGAATAAGTTAAAAAACAAAATGAAAGATAGCAGGGGAGAATCTTTCAAATACAAAAAGCTTTTTTTCTTTCTTCTTTCATTTAAGAATGTAGTTAACCGATTGTATCTGCAATTAATTTTCAGGGTCAGCTGTCATATTGTTTTGTAAGGAATTTGGCATTGGAAAGCAGTTCTATCTATAAGCATGTGTGTGCCCAATAAATCTCAACTTGGTATTTTGAAAAAAGAAAAACTAAAAAACAAATTATAGACAATTTGAATGTACCCAAATACGAAAACATACAATTTAACTGAAAATGTTTTAAAAACTGCCTTCCAAATTTATGTATATATAAAATAAATCACCAGCAATAAGAGAAAAAGAAAATTTTCAGAGCAATATTTCAATGGCTGTAGTTATTAGAAACTTCAAAATGGTTTAGTCACATTTCTTAGTTTCTTTGGGCACTGATACAGTTGTCTTTATTACCATGTCTAACAATAGAACAAGAATTGGTTTTAAAGGCAATTTCAGGGAACAAACAGGCTAACTTCCAAAAACACAGGTATGATTTAGAAACATTTTGTGCTTATATGGGAGGTGGGGATAGCAAGTATTTTCAACTTGACAATGATATCAGTTTGGCTGAATAAATAAGAACATATTTACTAATAGAATGATCCCAAAATTTGTTAGTTTTTTTTTTGTTCCCTACCTCTTACTTCTGCCCCGTGATCCATGGACATCAGAAAACAAGAATTTTGCAATATTAAGCAGAAAAGCAGACAAATTATTTAAGTAGGTTATGATAACTTGGACCCCACCTCACCCTACCGGACAGTTAAAAAGCAAATGTGCAGACACAATAGGTTATGACTTTGGAGTTCATTGTCAAGGAGGAAATAGTAAGTTTTATTTCATTACATTATATATGTGTGTGTGAGAGAGAGACCAGAATGAACATCCACAACGTTTTATACTATCAACTGTAATAAATAGCAATTTAGGCTGAATCTGATTTATTAGATTATGATACCCTGTACAGATTTCTGAAAATTCATGAAATTCAACACTGATGTCAGTGGTTCCCAATCAAAACCAAACAATCACTTTGTATTAATGGCAGATTACTTACCAGGGTTAAAAATCAAATTCTTATGATATTAATCACGGTTTACTCATCTGTCAATCTGAAATGCAACATCTACTTACAAATGAAGGAAAAACAAAAATTTGAAAAAAGTTAATTTTTGTTTTTAATTCAGTTTTTCAAACAGTACTGTATTTTATTTTATCTAATACTACAGTTAATTACAAGTCAATTTTTATTCATTTCAACCATGGATGAAAAGAATAATTTTAAAAATCACATGAAATAGTTATCACAGATTACAGATACACTGTGTCACATTACTTGCCACTTCCTGTTTTACTGATATGCAAAATACTTATTAAAATCTAAAGGTTTATTTATGAAATGATGGCAACATCTATTTGTACAGAAATGAATGTTGTTATTCATGTGCAAGCTTTAAAAAAAGGACTTGCAAGATTGATTTGATAAAGAGAAATGTTAACTTAACCAGAGCTTACAAAAGGTAAAACAGCACAGGAAATTGAATAAAATATGTAACTACCAGGTACCACCAAATGAGGAAGAATCTTGTTGAATATCTTGCATGACTGATGCAGTTCTAATAAGGTAAAAAAAAATTTATCTGGCTGATCTGTTTCCTGCAATTAAGAGAAAAGCTCAAAATCTGTTTTCATCAAGCAATTAAATTTTTAGGCATTGAATGTGACAGCAAGTTTTGAGAAACATAAGATATCAAATTCTAAGTGGTAAATGTATGTTGGATTACTATGCCTCCTATGAAAGACATTAATGAAACAAACAAGATATCAAGAATGCCAGCCCTGATGAGTCAGATAAATAGAGCAAACCTTGCTGGTAACTTATACAAAATGCCCTAACATCAATAAGATTAAGGTTGTGTGATAGACATGTGGCAATGTCCAAACTTAAATATACAATTTTTTTTTAAGGGTCATATAGAGCAATAGTTTAAAGTGGTAGGTGGCATCACTGTACCTCAAATCCATATAAAGAAATGCTGAAACATGTATCAGTGTGAGCCAGTGCTAGGCTTCTTATAGCAAAGTAACATGAATTACAAAAGTTTGAACATACAGTGCCAAATGGTTGGGATATTCCATTTCCGAAATTAGGAGTGAAACCTGACATCCCTCAATATATGTATGGCATTATGTGTGTACTAGGAATTAAGTCTTTAATGATCATAAACAGTAGTATCTAGCAACAACTGTTGGCAGTAACAAACAAACAACACTGACTCAAATCACAATAAAAGCAGGAGGTACTCGATGCACATTTATTAAATCAATTCAGTGTTCTTTGGCTTCCATGGGAACAGAAAACTCAGGGCGTGTCTTAACATATTGGATATGATGCATCATCTGGGTCCATGAACTCACCGGAGGACTGGCAATGTATAGTGAAATTACTCAAAGCCCTTACCATAACAACCTATGTTGAGAGAGATGAAAATTTGTGAGCATACTAGGTCAAAAACTTTGGATTTACTGCAAAGGAAAAGAGTAGAATATTCCTGATGAGTTGATTTCAGATTTGTATTCCTTTATTTTAAGAGTGATATTTATTTTTATAATTACTTAAAAGTTTTGCTCATTTATTTAGAAATTACTAGACAACCACACTTGCTTATGATTTTATTGACTATACAAATTGAAGTAAAATTTAAAACTCTCCAAGAAAATATTTTTGCAAAATCATTAGAACTTTCAAAGAATTGGACATAAGGTGAAAATATGCCTCATCTTCATCACATCACAAATTTTGAAGATACTGAAAAACAATTATTTCTCTAGCAAAAAAGATTGTTTAATAATAACGATTTATTGATAACATGATTATTCTAAGGTTCAGCACCAAGATGAGTAAACCAGCTGTAGAGTAAAAGAAAGAATGAATTCTCTATAGCAAAATGATTTTGATATTGGTTGAAATAAAAAAAAAAAATAATAAAAGACAAAGAAAGCAGATCTTGGAGAGATAAATAGGTCAGATTTTTCACTCTACATCAGATTTTGTTTTACTTGTGAAAAAACACAAGAAAACAGGGAAGGAAAAAAAAAAAAAAAAAAACAGCTACTCCATTTGTGACATCAAATTTTAAAAAAAAAAAAAAAAAAAAAAAAAAAGTCTACACTTGAATTCAAACTTTTAACCAAATTAAAACTATGTAAGAGACAAACTTTAAATATTATAGAAATTTTTTTTTTTTTTATTTATTTCTTTGTATGTTCCAATGCTATCAAAGCAAAATTTTTACTTAAAGTAAAGACAAGATCTTTTAGTCAATGTAAAAAAAATCAAAATGAAAACATTTAATATATTTTATACTATGCTAACTAGAAATGTGTAATTAATAATGACAACAACAAAAAAATAAAATAAATAAACACTCATCTCCTTTACTAATTACTTGTAAAAAGTAAAAACTTCAATTTAATATTTCAGATGAAGACCTAAAATGAGAAAAAGTGACTACAGTTGGTGACATCAAATGGAGAAGAGGTTGCAGGAGAGAACATTTCTTACAAAAAGGAGGAAAATAGCAAGAGAAAATCTGGGAGGTTTTTTTGCTTGCTCTCCACCCTCCAATTTTGGGCATATTTAAAAAAGAATGCATTTTTTTTTTTTTTTTTTAAATGATAGAGAAAAACAAAAACAAAAAAAAAAAAACAAAAACAAAAAAAAAAAAAAAAAAAAAAAAAAAAAAAAAAAAACATTGAAAATTTCTCAGTTCTAAGAACCCTCAGTGAGCAGAATTGCATCAAATTTTAGCACAAGGTTTGTAAATTCTGAAAACTTACCAGAACTTTTTCTCATCAGTCGGACATCTTTGACACTTAATCCAATACTCATGAGCTCTGCCAAAATCTGAAGGATGGGAAAAAATTTTTTTTAGTAAGCCTGACAAAA
>OZ010588.1:61384617-61387117 GCA_963932145.1 Acanthosepion lycidas
TTGGTTCCTATGAACTATATGTCTGACTTTGAAGCTGTTACATCTGGTGCCAGTGACATTTTTTCTCTCGATTTGTTTATTATGTGTGACCATGGGTCAGAGAGGTCTGAAATAGTAGAAGTTGAAGATGAGATGGCGGGGCAACAACCATTGAATAAACTGAGAGGGATATTGGGAGGTCCCTGGGTTCCAGCCTTGGGGGGGGGGCCCAAGAGAAATAAAAGATTGGCTCTTGTTAATCAAAAAACTAAAACCGTATATGATCTCTCTGCCTGAGAGACTGTGTATGTGGCGTGGAATGCCACGATAAGGAAGGTACTGGAGTTTATTGGTCAACTCTTATTGGGGGACCCCTGTCTGACTTGGGAGAAGTTGGAAGAGTGGACCACAGAAGAGTTCGCCAATGAAGGGGCGGCAATAGAAGCCATGAGGGCCCTTAAGTTAACTCAGTTAAAGGATGAGATCCCCCCCCACCTCAGAGAGTTGGGAACAAGAGTAGAAAAATTGGCTATTTTGGCTTTCCCAGAGGCCAATACTGTGATGCAGGCCCAATTGGCTGATCTGTATGTGGAAGCACTCAGTGAGGAGCACGTATGCCACAATGTTTAGAAAAAGAAACCCTTAAATTTATTGGTGGCAGTGGCTCTGGCCAGAGTGGCCAAGGGATTTGGGAAAAGGCCAAAAAGAGAATACAAGTACAGGGACTGAGTTGGGAGGTAGATAGGCAGGAGGAGGACGAAGCGGAGGAATGGGAAGATGTTTGTAGTAGAAGGACGTGGATGTTAGGGCATGGGTTTTACAAACTGACACCAGGCCAATTGAGGCTGACTGGTCGAACATGTCATCATGAAGACCTTAGGGCAATGGGCAGTCTAACAAAGTGGGGATTACAACAAGCCAAGATGCACCAGGTGCGGTTGTCGTGGATATAAGGCGAGGTGGTGTGAGATAAAGAAAGAACCACCAGATTCCCCCATTACAAGAACCTGCCCCTGGAAAACGGAACCAGGGGAACATCAAAGGACCAAAGTAAGGGGGAAGGTGGTCCGGATAAAAGGAACAGTAATGCGATGCTGGGTATGTAACTGGTTTGGCCATTTTGCTGCTAACTGCCCTGAAAGAAGGTGCTGGTCCTGTAACAAGCCAGGACACCTGAATAGAAATTGCCCCTACAGGAGAAAGATGTGATGTTCGGCATGTGGCCGGGTTGGCCACATTTTGCCACCAATTGCCCCTAGAAATAGGCAGGGTTAACCTCAGGAGAGCTGCTTGGGTGCACCCCTGCATAGAATAAGACAGCCATGGACCCCACACTGCAGCAATGATGAAGAGACATTGTCAGAACCCAAGTCTGAATACGCAGAGGGACATCATCCCAGAAGGTAGACCAGGGTGTTTTCCTTGCTGACCTAAGAGGAACTTTCCTGTGAGGCTGTGATAAAGGGAACGTCAATGAGAGCCTTGATAGACATGGGTGCGTTTGTGTTCTTAATAGAAGAGGACCAGTTCAAAAGTCTGATGTTGCAGGCCAGATTAAGGAGATCTGATATAGAAATTGATCAGGTGGACGGAAAGCCAATGAGGATAACAAGAATGGTAAAGTTCTTGGTGAAGGTAGGTGGGATAACCAGTGTCCACAAATTTTATGTGGTTCTGGACTTCTATGGGTAGATGACTCCACACTGTTGATTGTCAACAGTATGGAGGTGCCATTGGGAAGTGCCCTGAATAGATCAGTGTCAGTAGTGGTTGATGAGGACATAAAATTACCACCAAGGACAGCTGTATCAGATAAGGGTAAGATGGTATCAAAGGAAGGAGTAGGAGAAGGAGTTTTTTAACTGACCTCAGTAGAGGAATATAACCTTGAAGAAGGCAAAGTGGGTGACACTATTTAGCTATGGTAATTGGCTAACTAATTAACCATAGAAATTAAAACAGGAAATACTGAAGGTGGAAAGAAGTTATCCTGAAAGATGTTAAAAAGATTTTATTTTATTTACGAAAGACAGTAAACCTGTAGAAAAAGCCATATGTGAGATTTTATCAAATTGATTAATATTGTTGTAAAGAAGTGCCTTGCCAAGAGAGATAGGAGATTCCTGATACAGGGTAGGGAGAATCAATATTAATTATCTTTCCAAGATATTTTTTGTTTTTTCTTTCTTGAGTGCCGGCAAGGAAAATCAATATGGTGATGATAAAATTTTGGCATTTGTCCGACACTGGTGGAGAGGACTGTTATTTACTTTACCAAGGTGTCGCTTTCAGACATCAAAACGTTGAGTAGCAATATGGTGATTGTAAAATTTGGGACAGGAGAAAAGATAGCGTGGAAGAATTGTAATTTGGTAAGATAAAAAATTTCTCAAGGAGCCAAGGGTTCCAGTATAAGCTAACTTCACAAAGGAACCAGATGGCAAACTTTGACAGTGATTGATGGAATTGGTATAGAGTGCTAGCTAAGTGGATTCTGAGTGACCAAAGGATATGATAGATT
>OZ010588.1:61395317-61647817 GCA_963932145.1 Acanthosepion lycidas
TATTTACAAAGCGTTAAAAAGTAGTGAAAAAAGCTAGATTTTGCATGTAAATCGCTATGTAATTAAAAGTTGTGTAAAACATAAAATCTTAAATAAAACTTTGTCAAAACTTGTGAAACTAGTTAAAATCAATAAGTTTTGATTGATTTCATATCGATTTTCTATAATTTCATTGTTTTTCTAATGTTTTCAAACAGTTATTGATATTTACAAACTAACGTTAAAAAGTAGTGAAAAAAGCTAGATTTTGCATGTAAATCGCTATGTAATTAAAAGTTGTGTAAAACATAAAATCTTAAATAAAACTTTGTCAAAACTTGTGAAACTAGTTAAAATCAATAAGTTTTGATTGATTTCATATCGATTTTCAATAATTTCATTGTTTTTCTAATGTTTTCAAACAGTTATTGATATTTACAAACTAGCGTTAAAAAGTAGTGAAAAAAGCTAGATTTTGCATGTAAATCGCTATGTAATTAAAAGTTGTGTAAAACATAAAATCTTAAATAAAACTTTGTCAAAACTTGTGAAACTAGTTAAAATCAATAAGTTTTGATTGATTTCATATCGATTTTCAATAATTTCATTGTTTTTCTAATGTTTTCAAACAGTTATTGATATTTACAAACTAGCGTTAAAAAGTAGTGAAAAAAGCTAGATTTTGCATGTAAATCGCTATGTAATTAAAAGTTGTGTAAAACATAAAATCTTAAATAAAACTTTGTCAAAACTTGTGAAACTAGTTAAAATCAATAAGTTTTGATTGATTTCATATCGATTTTCAATAATTTCATTGTTTTTCTAATGTTTTCAAACAGTTATTGATATTTACAAACTAGCGTTAAAAAGTAGTGAAAAAAGCTAGATTTTGCATGTAAATCGCTATGTAATTAAAAGTTGTGTAAAACATAAAATCTTAAATAAAACTTTGTCAAAACTTGTGAAACTAGTTAAAAAATCAATAAGTTTTGATTGATTTCATATCGATTTTCAATAATTTCATTGTTTTTCTAATGTTTTCAAACAGTTATTGATATTTACAAACTAGCGTTAAAAAGTAGTGAAAAAAGCTAGATTTTGAATGTAAATCGCTATGTAATTAAAAGTTGTGTAAAACATAAAATCTTAAATAAAACTTTGTCAAAACTTGTGAAACTAGTTAAAATCAATAAGTTTTGATTGATTTCATATCGATTTTCTATAATTTCATTGTTTTTCTAATGTTTTCAAACAGTTATTGATATTTACAAACTAGCGTTAAAAAGTAGTGAAAAAAGCTAGATTTTGCATGTAAATCGCTATGTAATTAAAAGTTGTGTAAAACATAAAATCTTAAATAAAACTTTGTCAAAACTTGTGAAACTAGTTAAAATCAATAAGTTTTGATTGATTTCATATCGATTTTCAATAATTTCATTGTTTTTCTAATGTTTTCAAACAGTTATTGATATTTACAAACTAGCGTTAAAAAGTAGTGAAAAAAGCTAGATTTTGCATGTAAATCGCTATGTAATTAAAAGTTGTGTAAAACATAAAATCTTAAATAAAACTTTGTCAAAACTTGTGAAACTAGTTAAAATCAATAAGTTTTGATTGATTTCATATCGATTTTCAATAATTTCATTGTTTTTCTAATGTTTTCAAACAGTTATTGATATTTACAAACTAGCGTTAAAAAGTAGTGAAAAAAGCTAGATTTTGAATGTAAATCGCTATGTAATTAAAAGTTGTGTAAAACATAAAATCTTAAATAAAACTTTGTCAAAACTTGTGAAACTAGTTAAAATCAATAAGTTTTGATTGATTTCATATCGATTTTCTATAATTTCATTGTTTTTCTAATGTTTTCAAACAGTTATTGATATTTACAAACTAGCGTTAAAAAGTAGTGAAAAAAGCTAGATTTTGCATGTAAATCGCTATGTAATTAAAAGTTGTGTAAAACATAAAATCTTAAATAAAACTTTGTCAAAACTTGTGAAACTAGTTAAAATCAATAAGTTTTGATTGATTTCATATCGATTTTCAATAATTTCATTGTTTTTTCTAATGTTTTCAAACAGTTATTGATATTTACTAACTAGCGTTAAAAAGTAGTGAAAAAAGCTAGATTTTGCATGTAAATCGCTATGTAATTAAAAGTTGTGTAAAACATAAAATCTTAAATAAAACTTTGTCAAAACTTGTGAAACTAGTTAAAATCAATAAGTTTTGATTGATTTCATATCGATTTTCAATAATTTCATTGTTTTTCTAATGTTTTCAAACAGTTATTGATATTTACAAACTAACGTTAAAAAGTAGTGAAAAAAGCTAGATTTTGCATGTAAATCGCTATGTAATTAAAAGTTGTGTAAAACATAAAATCTTAAATAAAACTTTGTCAAAACTTGTGAAACTAGTTAAAATCAATAAGTTTTGATTGATTTCATATCGATTTTCTATAATTTCATTGTTTTTCTAATGTTTTCAAACAGTTATTGATATTTACAAACTAACGTTAAAAAGTAGTGAAAAAAGCTAGATTTTGCATGTAAATCGCTATGTAATTAAAAGTTGTGTAAAACATAAAATCTTAAATAAAACTTTGTCAAAACTTGTGAAACTAGTTAAAATCAATAAGTTTTGATTGATTTCATATCGATTTTCTATAATTTCATTGTTTTTCTAATGTTTTCAAACAGTTATTGATATTTACAAACTAACGTTAAAAAGTAGTGAAAAAAGCTAGATTTTGCATGTAAATCGCTATGTAATTAAAAGTTGTGTAAAACATAAAATCTTAAATAAAACTTTGTCAAAACTTGTGAAACTAGTTAAAATCAATAAGTTTTGATTGATTTCATATCGATTTTCAATAATTTCATTGTTTTTCTAATGTTTTCAAACAGTTATTGATATTTACAAACTAGCGTTAAAAAGTAGTGAAAAAAGCTAGATTTTGCATGTAAATCGCTATGTAATTAAAAGTTGTGTAAAACATAAAATCTTAAATAAAACTTTGTCAAAACTTGTGAAACTAGTTAAAATCAATAAGTTTTGATTGATTTCATATCGATTTTCTATAATTTCATTGTTTTTCTAATGTTTTCAAACAGTTATTGATATTTACAAACTAACGTTAAAAAGTAGTGAAAAAAGCTAGATTTTGCATGTAAATCGCTATGTAATTAAAAGTTGTGTAAAACATAAAATCTTAAATAAAACTTTGTCAAAACTTGTGAAACTAGTTAAAATCAATAAGTTTTGATTGATTTCATATCGATTTTCAATAATTTCATTGTTTTTCTAATGTTTTCAAACAGTTATTGATATTTACAAACTAACGTTAAAAAGTAGTGAAAAAAGCTAGATTTTGAATGTAAATCGCTATGTAATTAAAAGTTGTGTAAAACATAAAATCTTAAATAAAACTTTGTCAAAACTTGTGAAACTAGTTAAAATCAATAAGTTTTGATTGATTTCATATCGATTTTCTATAATTTCATTGTTTTTCTAATGTTTTCAAACAGTTATTGATATTTACAAACTAACGTTAAAAAGTAGTGAAAAAGCTAGATTTTGCATGTAAATCGCTATGTAATTAAAAGTTGTGTAAAACATAAAATCTTAAATAAAACTTTGTCAAAACTTGTGAAACTAGTTAAAATCAATAAGTTTTGATTGATTTCATATCGATTTTCAATAATTTCATTGTTTTTCTAATGTTTTAAAACAGTTATTGATATTTACAAACTAGCGTTAAAAAGTAGTGAAAAAAGCTAGATTTTGCATGTAAATCGCTATGTAATTAAAAGTTGTGTAAAACATAAAATCTTAAATAAAACTTTGTCAAAACTTGTGAAACTAGTTAAAATCAATAAGTTTTGATTGATTTCATATCGATTTTCTATAATTTCATTGTTTTTCTAATGTTTTCAAACAGTTATTGATATTTACAAACTAACGTTAAAAAGTAGTGAAAAAAGCTAGATTTTGCATGTAAATCGCTATGTAATTAAAAGTTGTGTAAAACATAAAATCTTAAATAAAACTTTGTCAAAACTTGTGAAACTAGTTAAAATCAATAAGTTTTGATTGATTTCATATCGATTTTCAATAATTTCATTGTTTTTCTAATGTTTTCAAACAGTTATTGATATTTACAAACTAGCGTTAAAAAGTAGTGAAAAAAGCTAGATTTTGCATGTAAATCGCTATGTAATTAAAAGTTGTGTAAAACATAAAATCTTAAATAAAACTTTGTCAAAACTTGTGAAACTAGTTAAAATCAATAAGTTTTGATTGATTTCATATCGATTTTCTATAATTTCATTGTTTTTCTAATGTTTTCAAAGAGTTATTGATATTTACAAACTAACGTTAAAAAGTAGTGAAAAAAGCTAGATTTTGCATGTAAATCGCTATGTAATTAAAAGTTGTGTAAAACATAAAATCTTAAATAAAACTTTGTCAAAACTTGTGAAACTAGTTAAAATCAATAAGTTTTGATTGATTTCATATCGATTTTCAATAATTTCATTGTTTTTCTAATGTTTTCAAACAGTTATTGATATTTACAAACTAGCGTTAAAAAGTAGTGAAAAAAGCTAGATTTTGCATGTAAATCGCTATGTAATTAAAAGTTGTGTAAAACATAAAATCTTAAATAAAACTTTGTCAAAACTTGTGAAACTAGTTAAAATCAATAAGTTTTGATTGATTTCATATCGATTTTCAATAATTTCATTGTTTTTCTAATGTTTTCAAACAGTTATTGATATTTACAAACTAGCGTTAAAAAGTAGTGAAAAAAGCTAGATTTTGCATGTAAATCGCTATGTAATTAAAAGTTGTGTAAAACATAAAATCTTAAATAAAACTTTGTCAAAACTTGTGAAACTAGTTAAAATCAATAAGTTTTGATTGATTTCATATCGATTTTCAATAATTTCATTGTTTTTCTAATGTTTTCAAACAGTTATTGATATTTACAAACTAGCGTTAAAAAGTAGTGAAAAAAGCTAGATTTTGCATGTAAATCGCTATGTAATTAAAAGTTGTGTAAAACATAAAATCTTAAATAAAACTTTGTCAAAACTTGTGAAACTAGTTAAAATCAATAAGTTTTGATTGATTTCATATCGATTTTCAATAATTTCATTGTTTTTCTAATGTTTTCAAACAGTTATTGATATTTACAAACTAGCGTTAAAAAGTAGTGAAAAAAGCTAGATTTTGCATGTAAATCGCTATGTAATTAAAAGTTGTGAAAAACATAAAATCTTAAATAAAACTTTGTCAAAACTTGTGAAACTAGTTAAAATCAATAAGTTTTGATTGATTTCATATCGATTTTCAATAATTTCATTGTTTTTCTAATGTTTTCAAACAGTTATTGATATTTACAAACTAGCGTTAAAAAGTAGTGAAAAAAGCTAGATTTTGCATGTAAATCGCTATGTAATTAAAAGTTGTGTAAAACATAAAATCTTAAATAAAACTTTGTCAAAACTTGTGAAACTAGTTAAAATCAATAAGTTTTGATTGATTTCATATCGATTTTCAATAATTTCATTGTTTTTCTAATGTTTTCAAACAGTTATTGATATTTACAAACTAGCGTTAAAAAGTAGTGAAAAAAGCTAGATTTTGCATGTAAATCGCTATGTAATTAAAAGTTGTGTAAAACATAAAATCTTAAATAAAACTTTGTCAAAACTTGTTGAAACTAGTTAAAATCAATAAGTTTTGATTGATTTCATATCGATTTTCAATAATTTCATTGTTTTTCTAATGTTTTCAAACAGTTATTGATATTTACAAACTAGCGTTAAAAAGTAGTGAAAAAAGCTAGATTTTGCATGTAAATCGCTATGTAATTAAAAGTTGTGTAAAACATAAAATCTTAAATAAAACTTTGTCAAAACTTGTGAAACTAGTTAAAATCAATAAGTTTTGATTGATTTCATATCGATTTTCAATAATTTCATTGTTTTTCTAATGTTTTCAAACAGTTATTGATATTTACAAACTAGCGTTAAAAAGTAGTGAAAAAAGCTAGATTTTGCATGTAAATCGCTATGTAATTAAAAGTTGTGTAAAACATAAAATCTTAAATAAAACTTTGTCAAAACTTGTGAAACTAGTTAAAATCAATAAGTTTTGATTGATTTCATATCGATTTTCAATAATTTCATTGTTTTTTTAATGTTTTCAAACAGTTATTGATATTTACAAACTAGCGTTAAAAAGTAGTGAAAAAAGCTAGATTTTGCATGTAAACCGCTATATAATTAAAAGTTGTGTAAAACATAAAATCTTAAATAAAACTTTGTCAAAACTTGTGAAACTAGTTAAAATCAATAAGTTTTGATTGATTTCATATCGATTTTCAATAATTTCATTGTTTTTCTAATGTTTTCAAACAGTTATTGATATTTACAAACTAGCGTTAAAAAGTAGTGAAAAAAGCTAGATTTTGCATGTAAATCGCTATGTAATTAAAAGTTGTGTAAAACATAAAATCTTAAATAAAACTTTGTCAAAACTTGTGAAACTAGTTAAAATCAATAAGTTTTGATTGATTTCATATCGATTTTCAATAATTTCATTGTTTTTCTAATGTTTTCAAACAGTTATTGATATTTACAAACTAGCGTTAAAAAGTAGTGAAAAAAGCTAGATTTTGCATGTAAATCGCTATGTAATTAAAAGTTGTGTAAAACATAAAATCTTAAATAAAACTTTGTCAAAACTTGTGAAACTAGTTTAAATCAATAAGTTTTGATTGATTTCATATCGATTTTCAATAATTTCATTGTTTTTCTAATGTTTTCAAACAGTTATTGATATTTACAAACTAGCGTTAAAAAGTAGTGAAAAAAGCTAGATTTTGCATGTAAACCGCTATATAATTAAAAGTTGTGTAAAACATAAAATCTTAAATAAAACTTTGTCAAAACTTGTGAAACTAGTTAAAATCAATAAGTTTTGATTGATTTCATATCGATTTTCAATAATTTCATTGTTTTTCTAATGTTTTCAAACAGTTATTGATATTTACAAACTAGCGTTAAAAAGTAGTGAAAAAAGCTAGATTTTGCATGTAAATCGCTATGTAATTAAAAGTTGTGTAAAACATAAAATCGTAATAAAACTTTGTCAAAACTTGTGAAACTAGTTAAAATCAATAAGTTTTGATTGATTTCATATCGATTTTCAATAATTTCATTGTTTTTCTAATGTTTTCAAACAGTTATTGATATTTACAAACTAGCGTTAAAAAGTAGTGAAAAAAGCTAGATTTTGCATGTAAATCACTATGTAATTAAAAGTTGTGTAAAACATAAAATCTTAAATAAAACTTTGTCAAAACTTGTGAAACTAGTTAAAATCAATAAGTTTTGATTGATTTCATATCGATTTTCAATAATTTCATTGTTTTTCTAATGTTTTCAAACAGTTATTGATATTTACAAACTAGCGTTAAAAAGTAGTGAAAAAAGCTAGATTTTGCATGTAAATCGCTATGTAATTAAAAGTTGTGTAAAACATAAAATCTTAAATAAAACTTTGTCACAACTTGTGAAACTAGTTAAAATCAATAAGTGTTGATTGATTTCATATCGATTTTCAATAATTTCATTGTTTTTTTAATGTTTTCAAACAGTTATTGATATTTACAAACTAGCGTTAAAAAGTAGTGAAAAAAGCTAGATTTTGCATGTAAACCGCTATATAATTAAAAGTTGTGTAAAACATAAAATCTTAAATAAAACTTTGTCAAAACTTGTGAAACTAGTTAAAATCCATAAGTTTTGATTGATTTCATATCGATTTTCAATAATTTCATTGTTTTTCTAATGTTTTCAAACAGTTATTGATATTTACAAACTAGCGTTAAAAAGTAGTGAAAAAAGCTAGATTTTGCATGTAAATCGCTATGTAATTAAAAGTTGTGTAAAACATAAAATCGTAAATAAAACTTTGTCAAAACTTGTGAAACTAGTTAAAATCAATAAGTTTTGATTGATTTCATATCGATTTTCAATAATTTCATTGTTTTTCTAATGTTCTCAAACAGTTATTGATATTTACAAACTAGCGTTAAAAAGTAGTGAAAAAAGCTAGATTTTGCATGTAAATCGCTATGTAATTAAAAGTTGTGTAAAACATAAAATCTTAAATAAAACTTTGTCAAAACTTGTGAAACTAGTTAAAATCAATAAGTTTTGATTGATTTCATATCGATTTTCAATAATTTCATTGTTTTTCTAATGTTTTCAAACAGTTATTGATATTTACAAACTAGCGTTAAAAAGTAGTGAAAAAAGCTAGATTTTGCATGTAAATCGCTATGTAATTAAAAGTTGTGTAAAACATAAAATCTTAAATAAAACTTTGTCAAAACTTGTGAAACTAGTTAAAATCAATAAGTTTTGATTGATTTCATATCGATTTTCAATAATTTCATTGTTTTTTTAATGTTTTCAAACAGTTATTGATATTTACAAACTAGCGTTAAAAAGTAGTGAAAAAAGCTAGATTTTGCATGTAAACCGCTATATAATTAAAAGTTGTGTAAAACATAAAATCTTAAATAAAACTTTGTCAAAACTTGTGAAACTAGTTAAAATCAATAAGTTTTGATTGATTTCATATCGATTTTCAATAATTTCATTGTTTTTCTAATGTTTTCAAACAGTTATTGATATTTACAAACTAGCGTTAAAAAGTAGTGAAAAAAGCTAGATTTTGCATGTAAATCGCTATGTAATTAAAAGTTGTGTAAAACATAAAATCTTAAATAAAACTTTGTCAAAACTTGTGAAACTAGTTAAAATCAATAAGTTTTGATTGATTTCATATCGATTTTCAATAATTTCATTGTTTTTCTAATGTTTTCAAACAGTTATTGATATTTACAAACTAGCGTTAAAAAGTAGTGAAAAAAGCTAGATTTTGCATGTAAATCGCTATGTAATTAAAAGTTGTGTAAAACATAAAATCTTAAATAAAACTTTGTCAAAACTTGTGAAACTAGTTAAAATCAATAAGTTTAGATTGATTTCATATCGATTTTCAATAATTTCATTGTTTTTCTAATGTTTTCAAACAGTTATTGATATTTACAAACTAGCGTTAAAAAGTAGTGAAAAAAGCTAGTTTTGCATGTAAATCGCTATGTAATTAAAAGTTGTGTAAAACATAAAATCTTAAATAAAACTTTGTCAAAACTTGTGAAACTAGTTAAAATCAATAAGTTTTGATTGATTTCATATCGATTTTCAATAATTTCATTGTTTTTCTAATGTTTTCAAACAGTTATTGATATTTACAAACTAGCGTTAAAACGTAGTGAAAAAAGCTAGATTTTGCATGTAAATCGCTATGTAATTAAAAGTTGTGTAAAACATAAAATCTTAAATAAAACTTTGTCAAAACTTGTGAAACTAGTTAAAATCAATAAGTTTTGATTGATTTCATATCGATTTTCAATAATTTCATTGTTTTTTTAATGTTTTCAAACAGTTATTGATATTTACAAACTAGCGTTATAAAGTAGTGAAAAAAGCTAGATTTTGCATGTAAACCGCTATATAATTAAAAGTTGTGTAAAACATAAAATCTTAAATAAAACTTTGTCAAAACTTGTGAAACTAGTTAAAATCAATAAGTTTTGATTGATTTCATATCGATTTTCAATAATTTCATTGTTTTTCTAATGTTTTCAAACAGTTATTGATATTTACAAACTAGCGTTAAAAAGTAGTGAAAAATGCTAGATTTTGAATGTAAATCGCTATGTAATTAAAAGTTGTGTAAAACATAAAATCGTAAATAAAACTTTGTCAAAACTTGTGAAACTAGTTAAAATCATGATTGATTTCATATCGATTTTCAATAATTTCATTGTTTTTCTAATGTTCTCAAACAGTTATTGATATTTACAAACTAGCGTTAAAAAGTAGTGAAAAAAGCTAGATTTTGCATGTAAATCGCTATGTAATTAAAAGTTGTGTAAAACATAAAATCTTAAATAAAACTTTGTCAAAACTTGTGAAACTAGTTTAAATCAATAAGTTTTGATTGATTTCATATCGATTTTCAATAATTTCATTGTTTTTCTAATGTTTTCAAACAGTTATTGATATTTACAAACTAGCGTTAAAAAGTAGTGAAAAAAGCTAGATTTTGCATGTAAACCGCTATATAATTAAAAGTTGTGTAAAACATAAAATCTTAAATAAAACTTTGTCAAAACTTGTGAAACTAGTTAAAATCAATAAGTTTTGATTGATTTCATATCGATTTTCAATAATTTCATTGTTTTTCTAATGTTTTCAAACAGTTATTGATATTTACAAACTAGCGTTAAAAAGTAGTGAAAAAAGCTAGATTTTGCATGTAAATCGCTATGTAATTAAAAGTTGTGTAAAACATAAAATCGTAAATAAAACTTTGTCAAAACTTGTGAAACTAGTTAAAATCAATAAGTTTTGATTGATTTCATATCGATTTTCAATAATTTCATTGTTTTTCTAATGTTTTCAAACAGTTATTGATATTTACAAACTAGCGTTAAAAAGTAGTGAAAAAAGCTAGATTTTTCATGTAAATCGCTATGTAATTAAAAGTTGTGTAAAACATAAAATCTTAAATAAAACTTTGTCAAAACTTGTGAAACTAGTTAAAATCAATAAGTTTTGATTGATTTCATATCGATTTTCAATAATTTCATTGTTTTTCTAATGTTTTCAAACAGTTATTGATATTTACAAACTAACGTTAAAAAGTAGTGAAAAAAGCTAGATTTTGCATGTAAATCGCTATGTAATTAAAAGTTGTGTAAAACATAAAATCTTAAATAAAACTTTGTCAAAACTTCTGAAACTAGTTAAAATCAATAAGTTTTGATTGATTTCATATCGATTTTCAATAATTTCATTGTTTTTCTAATGTTTTCAAACAGTTATTGATATTTACAAACTAGCGTTAAAAAGTAGTGAAAAAAGCTAGATTTTGCATGTAAATCGCTATGTAATTAAAAGTTGTGTAAAACATAAAATCTTAAATAAAACTTTGTCAAAACTTGTGAAACTAGTTAAAATCAATAAGTTTTGATTGATTTCATATCGATTTTCAATAATTTCATTGTTTTTCTAATGTTTTCAAACAGTTATTGATATTTACAAACTAGCGTTAAAAAGTAGTGAAAAAAGCTAGATTTTGCATGTAAATCGCTATGTAATTAAAAGTTGTGTAAAACATAAAAACTTAAATAAAACTTTGACAAAACTTCTGAAACTAGTTAAAATCAATAAGTTTTGATTGATTTCATATCTATTTTCAATTATTTCATTGTTTTTCTAATGTTTTCAAACAGTTATTGATATTTACAAACTAGCGTTGAAAAAGTAGTGAAAAAAGCTACATTTTGCATCTAAATCGCTATGTAATTAAAAGCTGTGTAAAACATAAAATCTTTAATATCCCTTTGTCAAAACTTGTGAAACTAGTTAAAATCAATAAGTTTTGATTGATTTCATATCGATTTTCAATAATTTCATTGTTTTTCTAATGTTTTCAAACAGTTATTGATATTTACAAACTAACGTTAAAAAGTAGTGAAAAAAGCTAGATTTTGCATGTAAATCGCTATGTAATTAAAAGTTGTGTAAAACATAAAATCTTAAATAAAACTTTGTCAAATCTTGTGAAACTAGTTAAAATCAATAAGTTTTGATTGATTTCATATCGATTTTCAATAATTTCATTGTTTTTCTAATGTTTTCAAACAGTTATTGATATTTACGAACTAGCGTTAAAAAGTAGTGAAAAAAGCTTGATTTTGCATGTAAATCGCTATGTAATTAAAAGTTGTGTAAAACATAAAATCTTAAATAAAACTTTGTCAAAACTTGTGAAACTAGTTAAAATCAATAAGTTTTGATTGATTTCATATCGATTTTCAATAATTTCATTGTTTTTCTAATGTTTTCAAACAGTTATTGATATTTACAAACTAGCGTTAAAAAGTAGTGAAAAATGCTAGATTTTGAATGTAAATCGCTATGTAATTAAAAGTTGTGTAAAACATAAAATCGTAAATAAAACTTTGTCAAAACTTGTGAAACTAGTTAAAATCAATAAGTTTTGATTGATTTCATATCGATTTTCAATAATTTCATTGTTTTTCTAATGTTTTCAAACAGTTATTGATATTTACAAACTAGCGTTAAAAAGTAGTGAAAAAAGCTAGATTTTGCATGTAAATCGCTATGTAATTAAAAGTTGTGTAAAACATAAAATCTTAAATAAAACTTTGTCAAAACTTGTGAAACTAGTTAAAATCAATAAGTTTTGATTGATTTCATATCGATTTTCAATAATTTCATTGTTTTTCTAATGTTTTCAAACAGTTATTGTTATTTACAAACTAACGTTAAAAAGTAGTGAAAAAAGCTAGATTTTGCATGTAAATCGCTATGTAATTAAAAGTTGTGTAAAACATAAAATCTTAAATAAAACTTTGTCAAAACTTGTGAAACTAGTTAAAATCAATAAGTTTTGATTGATTTCATATCGATTTTCAATAATTTCATTGTTTTTCTAATGTTTTCAAACAGTTATTGATATTTACAAACTAGCGTTAAAAAGTAGTGAAAAATGCTAGATTTTGAATGTAAATCGCTATGTAATTAAAAGTTGTGTAAAACATAAAATCGTAAATAAAACTTTGTCAAAACTTGTGAAACTAGTTAAAATCATGATTGATTTCATATCGATTTTCAATAATTTCATTGTTTTTCTAATGTTCTCAAACAGTTATTGATATTTACAAACTAGCGTTAAAAAGTAGTGAAAAAAGCTAGATTTTGCATGTAAATCGCTATGTAATTAAAAGTTGTGTAAAACATAAAATCTTAAATAAAACTTTGTCAAAACTTGTGAAACTAGTTTAAATCAATAAGTTTTGATTGATTTCATATCGATTTTCAATAATTTCATTGTTTTTCTAATGTTTTCAAACAGTTATTGATATTTACAAACTAGCGTTAAAAAGTAGTGAAAAAAGCTAGATTTTGCATGTAAACCGCTATATAATTAAAAGTTGTGTAAAACATAAAATCTTAAATAAAACTTTGTCAAAACTTGTGAAACTAGTTAAAATCAATAAGTTTTGATTGATTTCATATCGATTTTCAATAATTTCATTGTTTTTCTAATGTTTTCAAACAGTTATTGATATTTACAAACTAGCGTTAAAAAGTAGTGAAAAAAGCTAGATTTTGCATGTAAATCGCTATGTAATTAAAAGTTGTGTAAAACATAAAATCGTAAATAAAACTTTGTCAAAACTTGTGAAACTAGTTAAAATCAATAAGTTTTGATTGATTTCATATCGATTTTCAATAATTTCATTGTTTTTCTAATGTTTTCAAACAGTTATTGATATTTACAAACTAGCGTTAAAAAGTAGTGAAAAAAGCTAGATTTTGCATGTAAATCGCTATGTAATTAAAAGTTGTGTAAAACATAAAATCTTAAATAAAACTTTGTCAAAACTTGTGAAACTAGTTAAAATCAATAAGTTTTGATTGATTTCATATCGATTTTCAATAATTTCATTGTTTTTCTAATGTTTTCAAACAGTTATTGATATTTACAAACTAACGTTAAAAAGTAGTGAAAAAAGCTAGATTTTGCATGTAAATCGCTATGTAATTAAAAGTTGTGTAAAACATAAAATCTTAAATAAAACTTTGTCAAAACTTCTGAAACTAGTTAAAATCAATAAGTTTTGATTGATTTCATATCGATTTTCAATAATTTCATTGTTTTTCTAATGTTTTCAAACAGTTATTGATATTTACAAACTAGCGTTAAAAAGTAGTGAAAAAAGCTAGATTTTGCATGTAAATCGCTATGTAATTAAAAGTTGTGTAAAACATAAAATCTTAAATAAAACTTTGTCAAAACTTGTGAAACTAGTTAAAATCAATAAGTTTTGATTGATTTCATATCGATTTTCAATAATTTCATTGTTTTTCTAATGTTTTCTAACAGTTATTGATATTTACAAACTAGCGTTAAAAAGTAGTCAAAACAACTAGATTTTCATCTACATCTATGTAATTAAAAGCTGTGTAAAACATAAAATCTTAAATATAACTTTGTCAAAACTTCTGAAATTAGTTAAAATCAATAAGTTTTGATTGATTTCATATCGATTTTCAATAATTTCATTGTTTTTCTAATGTTTTCAAACAGTTATTTATATTTACAAACTTGCGTTAAAAAGTAGTGAAAAAAGCTAGATTTTGCATGTAAATCGCTATGTAATTAAAAGTTTTGTAAAACATAAAATCTTAAATATAACTCCGTCAAATCTTCTGAAACTAGTTAAAATCAATAAGTTTTGATTGATTTCATATCGATTTTCAATAATTTCATTGTTTTTCTAATGTTTTCAAACTATTATTGATATTTAAAAACTAGCGTTAAAAATTACTCAAAACAGCTAGATTTTGCATCTAAATCGCTATGTAATTGAAAGCTGTGTAAAACATAAAATCTTTAATATAACATTGTCAAAACTTCTGAAACTAGTTAAAATCAATAAATTTTGATTGATTTCATATCGATTTTCAATAATTTCATTGTTTTTCTAATGTTTTCAAACAGTTATTGATATTTACAAACTAGCGTTGAAAAAGTAGTGAAAAAAGCTAGATTTTCCATGTAAATCGCTATTTAATTAAAAGTTGTGTAAAACATAAAATCTTAAATATAACTTTGTCAAAACTTCCGAAACTAGTTAAAATCAATAAGTTTTGATTGATTTCATATCGATTTTCAATAATTTCATTGTTTTTCTAATGTTTTCAATCAGTTATTGATATTTACAAACTAGCGTTAAAAAGTAGTCAAAACAGCTAGATTTTGCAAATACATCTATGTAATTAAAAGCTGTGTAAAACATAAAATCTTAAATATAACTTTGTCAAAACTTCTGAAACTAGGTAAAATCCATAAGTTTTGATTGATTTCATATCGATTTTCAATAATTTCATTGTTTTTGTAATGTTTTCAAAGAGTTATTGATATTTACAAACTAGCTTAAAAAGTAGTGAAAAAAGCTAGATTTTGCATGTAAATCGCTATGTAATTAAAACTTGTGTAAAACATAAAATCTTAAATAAAACTTTGTCTAAACTTCTGAAACTAGATAAAATCAATAAGTTTTGATTGATTTCATATAGATTTTCAATAATTTCATTGTTTTTCTAATGTTTTCAAACTATTATTGATATTTAAAAACTAGCGTTAAAAATTACTCAAAACAGCTAGATTTTGAATCTAAAACGCTATGTAATTAAAAGTAGTGTAAAACATAAAATCTTAATTACAAATTTGTCAAAACTTCTGAAACTAGTTAAAATTAATAAGTTTTGATTGATTTCACATCGATTTTGAAAAATTTCATTGTTTTTCTAATGTTTTCAAACAGTTATTGATATTTACAAACTAGCGTTAAAAAGCAGTCAAAACAGCTTGATTTTGCATGTAAATCGCCATGTAATTAAAAGTTGTGTAAAACATAAAATTTTTAATATAACTTTGTCAAACTTCTGAAACTAGTTAAAATCATTAAGTTTTGATTGGTTTCATATCGATTTTCAATAATTTCATTGTTTTTCTAATGTTTTCAAATAGTTATTGATATTTTCAAACTAGCGTTTAAAAGTAGTCAAAACAGCTTGATTTTGCATGTAAATCGCTATGTAATTAAAATCTTTCTAAAACATATCCTCTTTAATATAACTTTGTCAAAATTTCCTAAAACTAGTTAAAATCAATAAGTTTTGATTCATTTCATATCGATTTTCAATAATTTCATTGTTTTTCTAATGTTTTCAAACTGGTATTGGTATTTAGAAACTAGAATTTAAAAGTAGTCAAATCAGCTTGATTTCGCGTTTAAATTGCGATGTAATTAAAAGTTGTGTAAAACATAAAAATTTTAATATAACTTTGTCAAGACATCTGAAACTAGTTAAAATCAATAAGTTTTGATTGATTTCATATCGATTTTCAATAATTTCATTGTTTTTCTAATGTTTTCAAACAGTTATTTATATTTACCACCTAGCGTTAAAAATTATTCAAAACAGCTAGATTTTGCATCTAAATCGCTACGTAATTGAAAGCTGTGTAAAACATAAAATCTTTAATATAACTTTGTCAAACTTCTGCAACTAGTTAAAATCAATAAGTTTTGATTGATTACATATCGATTTTCAATAATTTCATTGTTTTTCTAATGTTTTCAAACAGTTATTTATATTTACAATCTAGCGTTGAAAAAGTAGTGAAAAAAGCTAGATTTTGCATGTAAATCTCTATGTAATTAAAAGTTGTGTAAAACATAAAATCTTAAATATAACTTTGTCAAAACTTCTGAAACTAGTGAAAATCAATAAGTTTTTATTGATTTCATATCGATTTTCAATCACTTCATTGTTTTTCTAATGTTTTCAAACAGTTATTGATATTTACACACTAGCGTTAAAAAGTAGTCAAAACAGCTAGATTTGCATCTAAATCTATGTAATTTAAAGCTGTGTAAAACATAAAATCTTTAATATAACTTTGTCAAAACTTCTGAAACTAGGTAAAATCAATAAGTTTTGATTGATTTCATATTGATTTTCAATAATTTCATTGTTTTTCTAATGTTTTCAAACTGTTATTGATATTTACAAACTAGCGTTAAAAAGTTGTGAAAAAAGCTAGATTTTGCATGTAAATCGCTATGTAATTAAAAGTTGTGTAAAACATAAATCTTAAAACTTTGTCAAAATTTCTGAAACTAGTTAAAATCAATAAGTTTTCATTGATTTCATATCGATTTTCAATAATTTCATTGTTTTACTAATGTTTTCAAACACTTAAAGTATTTACAATCTAGCGTTGAAAAAGTAGTGAAAAATCTAGATTTTGCATCTAAATCCCTATGTAATTAAAAGTTGTGTAAAACATAAAATTTTAATATCACTTTGACAAAATTTCTGAAACTAGTTAAAATCAATAAGTTTTGATTGATTTCATATCGATTTTCAATAATTTCAATGTTTTTCTAATGTTTTCAAACAGTTATTGATATTTACAAACTAGCGTTGAAAAAGTAGTTAAAAAAGCTAGATTTTGCATGCATATCGCTATGTAATAAAAAGTTGTGTAAAACATAAAATCTTAAATAAAACTTTGTCAAAACTTCTGAAACTAGTTAAAATCAATAAGTTTTGATTGATTTCGTATCGATTTTCAATAATTTCATTGTTTTTCTAATGTTTTCAAACAGTTATTGATATTTACAAACTAGCGTTGAAAAAGTAGTGAAAAAAGCTAGTTTTGCATGCAAATCGCTATGTAATAAAAAGTTGTGTAAAACATAAAATCTTAAATAAAACTTTGTCAAAACTTCTGAAACTAGTTAAAATCAATAAGTTTTGATTGATTTCATATCGATTTTCAATAATTTCATTGTTTTTCTAATGTTTTCCAACAGTTATTGATATTTACAAACTAGCGTTAAAAAGTAATCAAAACTGCTAGATTTTGCATGTAAATCGCTATGTAATTAAAAGTTCTGTAAAACATAAAATCTTTAATATCACTTTGTCAAAACTTCTGAAACTAGTTAAAATCAATAAGTTTTGATTGATTTCATATCGATTTTCAATAATTTCATTGTTTTTTTTAATGTTTTCAAACTGTTATTGACATTTACAAAATAGCGTTAAAATTAGTCATAACAGCTTGATTTTGCATGTAAATCGATATGTAATTAAATTTGTGTAAAACATAAAGGTTTTAATATAACTTTGTCAAAACTTCAGAAACTAGTTAAAATCAATAAGTTTTGATTCATTTCATATCGATTTTCAATAATTTCATTGTTTTTCTAATGTTTTCAAACAGTTATTGATATTTACAAACTAGCGTTAAAAAGTAGTCATAACAGCTAGATTTTGCATCTAAATCGCTATGTAATTAAAAGCTGTGTAAAACATAAAGTCTTTAATATAACTTTGTCAAAACTTCTGAAACTAGTTAAAATCAATAAGTTTTGATTGATTTCATATCGATTTTCAATAATTTCATTGTTTTTCTAATGTTTTCAAACAGTTATTGATATTTACAAACTAGCGTTAAAAAGTAGTGAAAAAAGCTAGATTTTGCATGTAAATCGCTATGTAATTAAAAGTTGTGTAAAACATAAAATCTTAAATAAAACTTTGTCAAAACTTGTGAAACTAGTTAAAATCAATAAGTTTTGATTGATTTCATATCGATTTTCAATAATTTCATTGTTTTTCTAATGTTTTCAAACAGTTATTGGTATTTTCAAAATAGCGTTAAAAAGTAGTCAAAACACCTAGATTTTGCATGTAAATCTCTATGTTATTAAAAGCTGTGTAATACATAAAATTTTTAATATAATTTCGTTAAAACTTCTGTTTCAGCGTTGAAGAAGTAGTCAAAACAGCAATATTTTGCATGTAAGTCACTATGTAATTCAAAACATTGTAAAACATATCATTTACAATATACCTTTGACAAAACTTATGACACTAGTTAATATCAATACATTTTGATTCATTGCATATCGATTTTAAATAAATTAATTGAATTTCTAATATTTTAAACAGTTTTTATTTTTTCAAACTAGCGTTGAAAAAGTAATCAAAACAGCTAGATATTGCATGTAAATCACTATGTAATTGAAAACATTGTAAAACATATTTGAAGGTGTTTAAAATCAATATATTTTGATTGATTGCATATCGATTTTCAATAATTTAATGGATTTTTTAATGTTTTCAAAGAATTATTTATTTTTTGAAACTAGCATTGAAAAAGTATTCTAAAATGTTAAATTTTGCATGTAAATCACAATGTAATTGAAAACTTTGTAAAACATAAAATATAAATATATCTTTGTCAAAACTTATCAGATTAGTTAAAATCAATACATTTTGATTGATTGCATATTGATTTTCAATAATTTAATTGAAATTCTAATGTTTTCAGAGAGTTAATTATTTTTTCAACCTAGCGTTGAAAAAGTAGTCAAAAGAGTTAAATTTTGCATGTAAATCACAATGTAATTGAAAACTTTGTAAAACATAAAATTTACAAATAAATTTGGCAAAACTTATGAAACTTGTTAAAATCAATACATTTTGATTGATTGCATATCGATTTTCAATAATTTAATTGAATTTCTAATGTTTTCAGAGAGTTATTTATTTTTTAACACTAGCGTTCAAAAAGTAGTCAAAACAGCTAGATTTTGCATGTAAATCACTATCTAATTTAAAACATTGTAAAACATAAATTTTACAATATAAGTTTGTCAGAACTTATTAAACTATTTAAAATCAATACATTTTGATTGGTTGCATATCGATTTTCAATAATTTAATTGAATTTCTAATGTTTTCAGAGAGTTATTTTTTTTTCAACCTTGCGTTGAAAAAGGATTCAAACAGCTGTAGTTTTGCATATAAATCACTATGTAATTTATATGCAAAAATAAATTTACAATGTAACATTATCGAAATTCATGAAACGTGTTAAAATCAATACATTTTGATTGATTGCATATCGATTTTCAATAATTTAATTGACTTTCAAATATTTTCAGAGAGTATTTATTTTTTCCAAACTGGCGTTGAAAAAGTATTCAAATCTGCTGGTTTTTGCATGTAAATTACGATGTAATTGAAAACATTGTAAAACATAAAATTTACAATATAACTTTGTCAGAACTTATGAAACTAGTTAAAATCAATTCATTTTGATTGATTGCATATCGATTTTCGATAATTCAATTGAATTTATAATGTTTTCAGAGAGATATTTATTTTTTCAAACTAGCGATGAAAAAGTAGTCAATACAGCTAGATTTTGCATGTAAATCACTATGTAATTGAAAACTTTGTAAAACATAAAATTTACAATATAACATTGACAAAATTCATGAAACTAGTTAAAATCAATACATTTTGATTGATTGCATATCGATTTTCAATAATTTAATTGCCTTTCTAATGTTTTCAGACAGTTATTTATTTTTTCAAACTCGCTTTGGTTAATTAGTCAAAACACCTAGATTTTGCATTTAAATCACTATGTAAATAAAAACTTTGTAAAACATAAAATTTACAATATAACTTTTTCAAAACTTATAAAACTATTTAACATCAATACATTTTGATTGATTGCATATCGACTCTCAATAATTTAGTGATTTCTAATGTTTTCAGACAGTTATTTATTTTTTCAAATTAGCGTTGTAAAAGTAGTCAAAACAGCTAGATTTTGCATGTAAATCACTATGTAATTGAAATCTTTGTAAAACATAAAATTTACAATATAACTTTGTCAAATCTTATGAAACTAGTTAAAATCAATACAGTTTGAATGATTGCATATCGATTTTCAATAATTTAAATGAATTTCTAATGTTTTCAAACAGTTATATGTTTTTTAAAAACTAGCGTATAAAAAGTAGTCAGAACAGCCAGATTTTTCATGTAAATCAATATGTAATTTAAAATATTGCAAAACATAAAATTTAAATATAACTTTGTCAAATCTTATGAAACTAGTTAAAATCAATACATTTTGATTGATTGCATATCGATTTTGAATAATTTAATTGAATTTTAATTTTTTTCAGGGAGTTATTTTTTCAAACTAGTGTTGAAAAAGTAGTCAAAACAACTAGATTTTGCATGTAAATCACTAGCTAATTGAAAACTTTGTAATACATAAAATTGACAATATAACTTTGTCAAAACTTATGAAAATTTTTACAATAAATACATTTTGATTGATTGCATATCGATTTTCAATAATTTAATTGAATTTCTAATGTTTTCAGAGAGCTATATATTTTTTCATACTAGTGTTAAAAAAGTAGTGAAAATGGCTAGATTTTGCATGTAAATTACTATGTAATTAAAAACGTTGTAAAACATAAAATTTACAATATACCTTTGTCAAATATTATGAAACTGGTTAAAATCAATACATTTTGATTGATTGCATTCCGATTTTCAATAATTTTATTGAATTTCTATTGTTTTCAAACAGTTATTTATTTTTTCAAACAAGCGTTAAAAAAGGAGTCAAACCAGCTAGATTTTGCATGTAAATCACTATGTAATGGAAATCTTTGTAAAACATAAAATTTACAGTATAAATTTGTCAAAACTTATGAAACTATTTAAAATCAATACATTTTCAATGATTGTATATCGATTTTCAATAATTTAAATGAATTTCTAATGTTTTCAAACAGTTATAGGTTTTTTAAAAACTAGCGTATAAAAAGTAGTCAGAACAGCCAGATTTTTCATGTAAATCAATATGTAATTTAAAATATTGCAAAACATAAAATTTAAATATAACTTTGTCAAATCTTATGAAACTAGTTAAAAACAATATATTTTGATGGATTGCATATTGATTTTCAATAATTTAATTGACTTTCTAATGTTTAAAGAGAGATATTTATGTTTTCAAACTAGCGTTGAAAAAGTAGTCAAAACAGCTAGATTTTGCATGTAAATCACAATGTAATTGAAAACATTGTAAAACATAAAATTGACAATATAACTTTGTCAAAACTTATGAAAATTGTTACAATAAATACATTTTGATTGATTGCATATCGATTTTCAATAATTTATTTGAATTTCTAATGTTTTCAGACATTTATTTATTTTTTCAAACAAGCGTAGAAAAAGTAGTCAAAACAGCTATATTTTGCATGTAAATCAGTTTGTAATTGAAAATATTGTAAAACATAAATTTTAAAATATAACTTTGTCAAAACTTATGAAACTAGTTAAAATCAATACATTTTGATTGATTGCATACCGATTTTCAATAATTTTGTGAATTTCTAAATTTTTCAGAGAGTTATTTACTTTTTCACACTAGCGTTGAAAAAGTAGTCAAAACAGCTAGATTTTGCATGTAAATCACTATCTAATTTAAAACATTGTAAAACATAAATTTTACAATATAAGTTTGTCAGAACTTATTAAACTATTTAAAATCAATACATTTTGATTGATTGCATATCGATTTTAAATAATTTAATTGAATTTTTTTTCAAACTTGCGTTGAAAAAGGATTCAAAACAAACTACGTAATTTATATGCAAAACTAAATTTACAATGTAACATTGTCGAAATTCGTGAAACTTGTTAAAATCAATACATTTTGATTGATTGCATATCGATTTTCAATAATTTAATTGACTTTCAAATGTTTTCAGACAGTTATTTATTTTTTCAAACTTGCGTTGAAAAAGTAGTCAATACAGCTAGATTTTGCATGTAAATCACTATGTAATTGAAAACTGTGTAAAACATAAAATTTACAATATAACTTTAACAAATCTTATGAATCTGGTTAAAATCAATACATTTTGATTGATTGCATATCGATTTTCAATAATTTAATTGAATTTCTAATGTTTTCAGAGAGTTATTTATTTTTTCCAAACTGGCGTTGAAAAAGTAGTCAAATCTGCTGGTTTTTGCATGTGAATTACGATGTAATTGAAAACATTGTAAAACATAAAATTTACAATATAACTTTGTCAGAACATATGAAACTAGTTAAAATCAATACATTTGGATTGATTGCATATCAATTTTCAATAATTCAATTGAATTTATAATGTTTTCAGAGACATATTTATTTTTTCAAACTAGCGATGAAAAAGTAGTCAATACAGCTAGATTTTGCATGTAAATCACTATGTAATTGAAAACTTTGTAAAACATAAAATTTACAATGTAACTTTGACAAATTTTATGAATCTAGTTAAAATCAATACAATTTGATTGATTGCATATCGATATTCAATAATTTAATTGAATTTCTAATGTTTTCAAATATTGTAAAACATAAAATTTACAATATAATTTTGTCCAAAGAAATGAAACTAGTTAAAATCAATACATTTTGATTGATTGCATATCGATTTTCAATAATTTAATTGAATTTCTAATCTTTTCAGGCAGTTTTTTATTTTTTCAAACTAGCGAAGAAAAAGTAGTCAAAACAGATATATTTTGCATTTAAAGCACTATGTAATTGAAAACTTTGTATAACATAAATTTTTCGATATAACTTTGTATAAACTTATGAAACTAGTTAAAATCAATACATTTTGATTCATTGCATATCGATTTTCAATAATTTAAATGAATTTCTAATGTTTTCAGGGAGTTTTTTTATTTTTTCAAACAAGAGTAGAAAAAGTAGTCAAAACAGCTATATTTTGCATGTAAATCAGTTTGTAATTGAAAACATTGTAAAACATAAATTTTAAAATATAACTTTGTCAAAACTTATGAAACTAGTTAAAGTCAATACATTTTGATTGATTGCACATCGATTTTCAATAATTTAGTGAATTTCTAAATTTTTCAGAGAGTTATTTACTTTTTCACACTAGCGTTGAAAAAGTAGTCAAAACAGCTAGATTTTGCATGTAAATCACTACCTAATTTAAAACATTGTAAAACATAAATTTTACAATATAAGTTTGTCAGAACTGATTAAACTATTTAAAATCAATACATTTTGATTGATTGCATATCGATTTTCAATAATTTATTTGAATTCCTAATGTTTTCAGAGTTTTTTTTTTCAAACTTGCGTTGAAAAAGGATTCAAAACATCTGTAGTTTTGCATATAAATCACTATTTAATTTATATGCAAAATTAATTTACAATATAACATTGTCAAAATTCTTGAAACTTGTTAAAATCAATACATTTTGATTGATTGCATATCGATTTTCAATAATTTAATTGACTTTCTAATGTTTTCAGACAGTTATGTATTTTTTCAAACTGGCGTTGAAAAAGTAGTCAAAACAGATATATTTTGCGTGTAAATCAGTATATAATTGTAAACATTGTAAAACAAAAAATTTAAAATATAACTTTGTTAAAACTTATGAAACTAGTTAAAATCAATACATTTTGATTGATTGCATATCGATTTTTAATAATTTAATTGAATTTCTAATGTTTTCAAACATTGTAAAACATAAAATTTACAATATAATTTTGTCAAAACTGATGAAACTAGTTAAAATGAATACATTTTGATTGATTGCATATCGATTTTCAATAATTTAATTGACTTTTTAATGTTTTCAAAGAGTTACTTATTTTTTCGAACTAGCGTTAAAAAAGTAGTCCAAACACCTATTTCTTCCCTGTAAACCACTATGTAATTGATAACATTGTAAAACATAAAATTTACAATATAACTTTGTCAAAACCTTTGAAATATCAATACATTTTGATTGATTGTACATCGATTTTTCAATAATTTAATGGAATTTCTAAAGTTTTAAGACATTTATTCATTTTTTGAAACTAGCGTTGAAAAAGTATACAAAACAGCTTGATTTTGCATGTAAATCACTATATAATTGAAAACAGTGTAAAACATAAAATATACAATATAACTTATGAATCTAGTTAAAATCCTTACATTTTGATTGATAGCATATCGATTTTCAATAATTTAATTGAATTTCTAATGTTTTCAAACATTGTAAAACATAAAATTTACAATGTAATTTTGTCAAATGTTATCAAACAGTTATTTACTTTTAAAACTAGCGTTGAAAATTAGTCATACAGCTTGATTTTGCACTATCTAATTGAAAACATTGTAAAACGTAAAATTTACAATATACCTTTGTCAAAACTTATGAATCTATTTAAAATCAATACATTTTGACTGATTGCATATCGATTTTCAATAATTTAATTGACTTTCTAATGTTTTCAGACAGTTATTTATTTTTTCAAACTTGCGTTGGAAAAGTACTCAAAACAGATATATTTTGCCTGTAAATCAGTATGTAATTGAAAACATTGTAAAACAAAAAATTTAAAATATTACTTTAATAAAACTTATGAAACTAGTTAAAATCAATACATTTTGATTGATTGCATATCGATTTTTAATAATTTTAGTGACTTTCTAATGTTTTCAAAGAGTTATTTATTTTTTCAAACTAATGTTGAAAAAGTTGTCAAAACAGCTAGATTTTGCATGTAAATGACTATGTAATTGAAAAAATTGTAAAACATAAAATTTACAATATATTTTTGTCAAAATTTATGAGACTAGTTAAAATCAATACATTGCATATCGATTCTCAATAATTTCATTGACGTTCTAATGTTTTCAAACTGTTTCTTATTTTTTCGAACTAGCGTTGAAAAAGTAGTCAAAACAGCTATATCTTGCCTGTAAATATATATGTAATTGAAAACATTGTAAAACATAAAATTTACAATATAACTTTGTCTGAACTTATGAAACTAGTTAAAATCAATACATTGTGATTAATTGCATATCGATTTTCAATAATTTAATTGAATTTTATAATATTTTCAGATAGTTATTTTTTTTCAATCTTGCGTTGAAAAAGCAGTCAAAACAGCTAGATTTTGCATATAAATCACTATGTAATTGAAAACATTGTAAAACTTAAACTTTACAATATAACTTTGTCAGAGCTTATGAATCTAGTTAAAATCAATACATTTTGATTGATTACATATCGATTTTCAATAATTTAATTGAATTTCTAATGTTTTCAGACAGTTATTTACTTTTTCAAACAAGCGTAGAAAAAGTAGTCAAAGACTCAAAACAAATAGATTTTGCATGTAAATCGCTATGTAATTCAAAACATTGTAAAACATAAAATTTACAATAAAACTTTGTCAAAACTCATGAAACTAGTTAAAATCAATACATTTTGATATATTACATATCGATTTTCAATAATTTCATTGACTTTCTAATGTTTTCTAAGAGTTATTTATTTTTTCAAACCATCGTTGAAAAAGTAGTCAAAACGGCTAGATTTTGCATGTAAATCACTATGTAATTGAAACTTTGTAAAACATAAAATTTACAATATAACTTTGTCAAAACTTATGAAACTAGTTAAAATCAATACATTTTGATTGATTGCATATCGATTTGTTTCTTTACAAAGTCGTCTTCGAAACATGCCATGGGCGGGAGACTTCCGAAAGTTTCATTACATTGCGCCATCATCGCCCATATCTGCTTTCCAGCCACTCCTGATCGAACAACGGTGAGGACCCTTTTTCCTTTAGGAAAATTTCGAGGGTCCTCTACGTCCAAATTGTTTATTTTTCGAAAGTTTAAAAGAGGTTTCATATTTTCCACTTTTTTGGCGTGCATTAAAGCCTTTTCTTTAACGTCTTTCGAGATTCGGCACACGTCTTCCCCTGTATTGAAAATGGGTTTTGATTTTTTCTTTTTTTCCACTATTGCTTCCTGTGAATCAGACGAAGGACTACGTTGTCTTTTATGTTTTTCAGTTTTATGGGGGGAATTGATGGGTGTTTTCTTGGGGGACATATTTGGGTAAAGGATGGGAGATGATTATTTGGTTGCCTTCTTCAGTGTTGTCATGTGTGGTTGAACTTTGCTTAAGGACTTGAGACTTGGAGGAAGGACCATAGGGTGATGTTTTGTGACAGGTGAAGACGGTGCCGAAAAAGAGATGCCAGTTCTGTGTTATATCTTTTTGTTTTTAAAGATTCCTGGAGAAGTTGTAACTTTTCCTTTTTTTCAAAGGACGGCTCATATTTGATCATATTCTGCCGCAGTTTTGCCGAATAGCTGACCGTAGAGTCGCCCTTAGCACTGGTTGAGGGAGTCGGGCTGTATGTATCTTTTGCTGTTTTAGGTGTAGGACGAGGTCCCGCTGCCTGGGTCTTCCCTTTCGCCTTACACACGACCTGCCATTCCCTCTCTTCCTTGTCCCTAACCGCAATAGCGGCGGGCAAAGGCTTTTCGGGGAATGGGGGCTGAGATTTAGACCCAACCGGGGGATTTTCCACACCGGTCCTGGTCGCAGGTATGCCCACTACAGGCGAGACGAATTGAACAGACTCGACCAAAGGGGGATTTGTTTGGGCGGGGACAGAACATCAGGGGCCTTCTTCTCTGTGCAGCAAAAGGAAAGTTGACCAATCTTTCCACACTTCCAGCATGCCGGTTTTCGACCCGTGACTATTCTTGGCATCTTCTGGCCCTCTAAATCCAGACAGTTGGGGATGGAGTGGAAGGCTTTTTGACTGATCATCATCTCAAAACTCCCCCCCCCCGGTCAGATCGTCTGAGGAAGCACAGATAAGCGGCTAAATGCTCTCCGACAATCTGAGGAGGGACCTCGTCTTTAGTCACGCGTTGAAGCTTCCTCACTATCGGCAGGCGCGGGCAACAGTACGTCCCACATAAAGAAGCCTTTCCCTTTAATGACTCGCTGAGTTTTGATGCCCACAGAAGTCAAGGCTTTAATGACACTTTTGTGGAGCGACAACTCTTGCGCGAACGCTTGTCCACCACAAAGTCGGACACAATTATTTTTCAACTTTCTTTAGCACCACGGGATTGGACAAGAGCCCATCTGCTGTCACCAGATGTGCGTAGCTCTTGGCTTTCTCCAGGAACTCCGTCATGTTGATCTTACATTTAGGCCGTAACTTCCAGCATGAGGGCGTCTCTCCGGCCGCGTCATTATTCTTGGTAGTCTGATTTTCAGAGTTTCGGTTACATTCAGCCACCATATTTTCGTCTTGTCGTTTAACTTACGGAACTTTGGCCGTTATCAGCTACCATACTTTCGTCTTGGGAAACTTTATCGGTTTCGGAATTTTGGCTAACATGGGCTACCATACCTTCTTCTTGTAAAGTGGTTTCTGTTGTAGAATTTTCGCCATTAGCGGCCACCATACTTTTTCCAGGACCAGTTTTTACTTTTACATTTTGAGAAGAATTTGGATTCAATTTTTGGGGGTCTTCTGCATCTATTTCTGTTTTCTTCTCGGAAGTTTTGTCAGGATGCTAATTTTTCTTTCTTTTTTTTTGTGCCAAACAAGTTTTTTCTAGTAGTTCTACCCATATTCTCTTTTCAGACAAGGTATATTTTTTTAATTCTTTTCACAAGAACAAAATATATAATGAAAGAAAAGAAGAAAAAAAGAAAATTTTATATGAAAACAAACAGATAAACAAGCAAAAATGGGTGAAAAAGGAAAAAGGGCATATTTATACACATAAAAAAGGGCACATTTATACACATAAAAAAAAATTTAAATATTTTAAAAGTTTTGGTGCAAAGTGATTTGTATTAACCTTTTTAATTTTTGATTAGTAAATTTACTTTACACTTAATAAACAATATTATATAATAACGCAGAATTTTTAAAAAAATTATAATAATTTATAATTCTTTTTTACAATTAAAATTTAAAATAAGTCTTCATTATTCATCAAAAAAAACTTTTTTCTTAAGGCAATAATTTCCTAATAAATCTTATTTATAAAAGCAATTAAAAGCATTTCTAATTAAGTAATGTCATAGTTTTATTGCATTTTTTATTTTATGATTTGGAACAGATTTTCAGGAAATGAGTAGCAGTTTAAAAAAAGTTATTGTACATTCTCCAAGGAGTCCTGTTTTTAAATGTTAAATCATATTTTGAGATTAAAACTTAATTTCTCAATTTCATGAAATTTAGTAAGTGGTGGTGGTGTGGTAGTTATGTGTGAGTGGGGTATATGTAAAAAAAATATTTTTACCAAGATTCAAAAAACAAATTTCAAAAATAATTTCATTCATTTGTGAAAAGTTGTGAAAGTTTCATTAAAATCTGACAATTATTTGATTTTTTGCAAAAATTTCCAAATCAATTTTTTTTACCAGAAAAAAGGTGCTGAAACACTAATCATAAATATTATGTTGAATCAAAAACACGAGATTTTTAACCAAAATTTTGAATGTGCTAGAAAGGATTCAAAAATTTGATAAAATAATTAAAAAAAATACTTAGGTCTTCCTCTTAATTTAACAAACATTTTAGCAATAAAACTTTGTTTTTATTAAGTTTGGAGCCTTTTTTCATCATGTTATGCTATTTTTTAAGCAAATTAGTGGAGGTACCTAATATAGAACTTGACAAAACATAAAAAGTGCGACTAAATTTTTTTGCTAGCTCAATTAGCAACTGAGTTATCACCACTCAAAGTCTTGAGTGTGATTAGGCCAGAAGACCATTTTAACAGTGTATTTATGAAGGTGCTGGCCTCACACAAGTTAAAAATCATTATTAATGCAATAAAGTAATAAAAGAAAGATAATACTAATGAAATAACTAATTATTAGATAAGACCAGCCAAAACCAGGGGTGGTAGGGATCCTATTCTGTTTTAAAAACAGTGCAAAAATAATACAGGAAGGCAATTTTAACTGTAGAATTGAAATTTATATGAATGGTTAAGTCATTGAAGCTTCTTAGTATATTTCATAACATGTTAGAGATTAAGCTAAATTTTGTTTTTGCAGGAGTTCATCACTAAAACAACTTCTTTCACCATGTAAGTATAAGTGGAAACAAAATTTGATAAAAGGGTTGTTATGATGTTGATTTGGGGTTAGTAAAGACAAACGCCAAATAACACGTAACAAAAAAAAGGGTTTTAATAGGTTGGTAAAAAGGTACAGAAATCGCCTGAGTAGTCAATAACTAGCTCAGCTAAGAACTTCTGTCTTTCTGTCTCTCTTATGTCAACTGACATGCCACTATTTAAAGTCTTTGTTTACAGACGCAGATAAGTTCATCTTCAAGAAGGGTGGTAGGTTTCCGACACAACACCTCCCCCTTGAGATTAATTCCGGAGGAATTAATATCTTTTTTCTTTTGGGATCTGGACTTAACCGTTCCACCCTAGTTCTTTTCCTTTTGCTTGTCCTTCTTTGGACAACTGTTTCAGGCAATGATGGAGTTGGTATATCGAACAAATCATATAATACCTCCATTGGTTCTTCATTTTCTTTACTTATTTCTTCAATGATTCTTTTCCTTAATTGGTTCAAATGTCTTTTGTGCGTCCATTTTTTACTTGTTATCATGTATAACATCTTACCAATTCTTTGAGTTACCACTGCATCTTGCCAAAATTCCTTCCCATATTTCATATTTTCCTGATGCGTTTTGTTCTGATAACTCTTTTCTTTCCGGCAGCAGCCTATTGAATACAGATCTAATTTTTCTAGCAAACATCAGTTCAGCTGGAGACATCCCTGATATTGCGTTTGGATTTGGTGTTATTCTGTATATACTTAAAAACTGCTGTACATTGCCATCATCTGTATTAGTACCATTTGTTTTTTTAAGGGCTCTCTTAAACGTATCAACAAACCGTTCAGCCTGTCCATTTGACCTAGGATGGTACGGTGAAATCGTGATGTGGTCAATTCCCAGAGTCTTACAAAACGTCTTAAATTCACTTCCTGTGAATTGAGTTCCATTGTCGGTGACAATTTCTTCTGGTACTCCAAAACGTGCAAACAGTTCTGCAAAAAAATCTTTTGTTACAGAAGCAGTTGGTCTTTTGCACTTAAAAATTTCAGGCCACTTGGAATAGCTATCCACAACTATCAAGTAGAAATTACCATTCATGGGTCCAGCATAATCTATGTGGAGTCTGGTCCATGGAACATCTGTTTTTGGCCATGGTGTGTATTTTACTGGCGGTGCTTTCGCTGCCATTTGACACCCTCTACAAGTTTTAACTACCTGTTCAATGTCTTTGTCCATATTTGGCCAATAAATATAACTCCTCATCAGGGCTTTCATACGTCCAATACCAGGATGTCCCTGATGAAATTACTTCAAAATCCGCTTTTGTAGTACAACCGGTATCACGACTCTTCCAGCATATAACAGCACTTCATCACATATTGAATATGCTGGTGAAGAAGCTTTATACTTTTCTGAAGTTACAACTTCTTTCATTTTTCTAATAAAAATGTCGTTTTCGGCTTTTAATTTTATTTCATCTAATGTCACCGGTAATTCTTTTACTGTGTTATACATTACTTCAACCAATTCATTTTCTGCTTGTAACGCCGCTATCACCGTATCTTCTAGTGGTTCCGAAGACGTTGGGATCAGTCTAGATAAACCATCAGCATGGCTTAATTTTTTAGATGATAAAAATTCCATTTTGAAATTGTAATTCAACAAAATGGTTCCCCATCGTTGCAAACTGTTTGCCGTATGAGTAGGTATACCCTTCTTCGAACCATAGATTGAAAGCAGCGGGCGATGGTCGGTCTGCAATATAAACCTTCTTCCATGTATGTACTTATGGAATTTTTTACAAGCATAGATGATAGCTAAGCTTTCTTTCTCAATTTGAGAGTACTTCTTTTCTGCCGGTAATAATGTCCTTGATGCATGTGCCACTGGCTTCGTATTGCCGTCTCTGAATTTATGCAGAATTACCGCACCTATTCCGTACTCGCTTGCGTCCGATGCCACTATAATTTCCTGTTTAGGGTCATAATGTGTTAGTGATAATTCCGACGTCAAAATATTCTTTATTTTGTCAAATGCCTTCTGACACACTTCTGACCATTCCCACTTTGCTCCCTTTTTAAGCAATTTATTTAATGGAGCCGTAAGGCTGCACATATTAGGAATATATATCCTATAATAGTTAGCAAGTCCTAAGAACACTTGTAGCGTTACTACATCTTTGGGAGCATGCTTTTAATCGCTTCTGCCCTCGCCGGATCTGGTCTTCTTCCATCAGAGTCTATTATCTGCCACAAAAACTTAATTTCACTCATAAAAAATTCACATTTTTCAGCTCCAAGTTTGAATCCATATTCTTCAATTTTTTCAAAAACCTGATTAATATGTTCCAAATGTTCATTTCGATCTTTACTTTTTATCAAAATATCATCAAGATATGCAGTGGCGAAGTCCAACCCTGCCAGCATAGTGCCCATAATTTGCTGAAAAATACTAGGGGATACTTTTAAATCAAAAGGCAGACGGTTTAATTTGTATAAAACCTTGTGTGTATTGATAGTCAACAATTTAGAACATTATTCGTCCACTTTCACTTGGAGATAGGCATCCGATAAATCCAATTTAGAGAATATTTTCCTCCATTTAAACTTGCAAAAATGTCTTCTGGTGAAGGCAAAGGATATGTGTGGTCTTTTAAGCAATCATTTAGACCCGTAGAGAAATCGGCACACATCCGAATTTTATTATTCTTTTTCTTAACATATACAACAGGGCAGGCCCACTCTGAAAATTCAATGCGTGAAATAACTCCTAAATTTTCAAGCCGTTCCAATTCTTTGTTAATCTGTTCCAAAACACCAAATGGCACATTTCTTTTTCGCTTGAAAATAGGTTTTACATTTTCCTTCACTTCAAATTTTGCCTTCGTCTTTTTGCAACATCCAAGACCTTCTGAAAATACTTGTGGAAATTTTATTTTCAGATCTTTCACCAAATTTTCTGTAACCCGATTTTTACAGGGAGAAGAAACATTAATTCTATTGCAAAAAGAATTTATACGGAGTTCCCATAAATTAAAAAGTATAATCCAATCTGTTCCAAATAAATTTGAAGCATTTTGTAGCACATACACTTTAGACTTTAGTGTCTTACCAACAAATGAAATATTACAAGAAAATTCACCTTGAAAATGCAATTTTCTTCCAGAAATCCCGCGAGCCACTTTTTCAGCCTTTTTAAGCAAAGGTCTGCCTATTTTAATCCATGTTGCTGTATTAATAATGGAAATATTACTTCCAGTATCTAGCTGTAGTTTAACATATTTTCCATTAATTTTTACCTGTACGAATTTTCTTTTCTGCCCCTCCTCAATCTCCTGACGTGACAACACCATATTCACATTATCTTTTTTCGACTTAAATTTTTTTCTTTTGCTTTTACAATGAGTACTTATATGGCCTTTATTGCCACACGAATAGCAATTTTTGTCGCGAAAAAAACATTCACTTTTAAAATGACCACCACCGCATCCAAAGCACGTTGATTTTTTAACGTTTTTATCAACTATTCCCGTTTTTGGTCGAATAGCATGGACACGGGATATGTCTTTTTCTTCAATTTGCGTATTGTCATGTTGTAAGTTTTCAATTCTTTGACACTCTTCCGTAACCTTCTGCAAAGTGATCTCGGAATTTTGTTCGAGTTTTGCCAATATTCGGGACCTTATGTCCTTATCTTTGCTAGAAGTCAAGCCTTGAACGAATATCAAACATTTAAATCGATCAATTGAAAGATCATGTAACATAAAACGTTCACACATTCTGTTAACATTTCCGGCATACGTAACAATATCCTCATCGTCACGCTTTACCATATTCAAACACGAGAAACGAGTATGTAACAAACTAACTCGCTCGCCAAAAATACTAGATAAAGTATTAACAGTTTCTTCGAAAGAAATGTCACCAGTTTTTCTTGGAAGGACAAAATTCGTATACTTATTATTTTCATCTGTACCCAACTTTTGTAAAAGTAAACTCACTTTTTGTTCATCAGTCCAACCTTCACATTTTTTTTTTAAATATTGTTTCCAATCTTCTGAAATACGCAGGAAATGTTATGCCCTCCTCTGGGTTAAATTTGAACTCAGTAATAGAATTAGCAATACCTTCGGCCGTAAATGACGAATTTACTGGATTCTTAAGTAAAATCGCTTCATATAAAGCCTTTGTGTCATTTCGCTGCTGAACTTGTAAATCCAATAGTTGTTCTCGAAACAATTTTTGTTGCTCTTGTTGCTGAATTTGACTTTGCACTAGAGTTTTCGTTAATGCAATCAAATCTTCCATTATGCGTAATAGATTACACAAAAGTCAAAACACTTTTCGAAAACAGTCAAAAAGGGAAAAACACGTATATATCCACAATAAGCACAAGTTTTACTTCTTTTTGTCACGTTGAAATCCCATTTCTTCGTGAAGAACAAAGTTCGACGTATTTTGTTTTTTTGTTTTTTTCAGAGCAAGAAAAAAAAATTTATATAGTCCTCCTAGAGTTGAAAAATTCTCCACTGATGAACGAATCTCTCGTCGCCACTGTTATCATGTTGATTTGGGGTTAGTAGAGACAAACGCCAAATAACACGTAACAATAAAAAGGGTTTTAATAGGTTGGTAAAAAGGTACAGAAATCGCCTGAGTAGTCAATAACTGGCTCAGCTAAGAACTTCTGTCTTTCTGTCGGTATTTATCTATCCACCCACGAGGATAAAATGTGGCACAAGGCCGGTTTAAAGTGGGTATCTCCGAGCCCGTAGGCTCGGCTAAAAATATGGCCTTTCTGACCCCGCCTAGACGGGTTCAAGGCCTGTCTACCACCCCGGACGAAACCTTGCCCTTCGGCAAAGCTTCGTCCGGGTCCCTCTCTGCTAATGCAGAGAGTTCGACAGTCGCCGAGAGAAAGAACTTCTCTGTCTTTCTGTCTCTCTCATGTCAACTGACATGCCACTATTTAAAATCTTTGTTTACAGACGCAGAAAAGTTCATCTTCAAGAGGGGTGGTAGGTTTCCGACACAACAAGGGCAAAAAACATTAAAAAAATATACCTTCTTGAACTTGCTGTAAAAAAAAAAAGTATCCTGTGGAGGTACAAGCTTTACATTTAAAAATTGAGCCTTAAAACTCAATTTTTAAATTAAAAAAAAAAAAAATATTGAAACTAGTAAAACTATATTTATTGGAACTGATGAAAAAGATAGTTGGGCAGCTTGAACAACCCTACTGCACTTTCTCTCCTAATAGTGATTTTGAGTCTGAATTTCTTCATAGGCTTTTTCTATAGCCAATATTTCTGGAACATTCTAGATTCTACCTTCACTTGAAACTAGCATTATGTCCCATATTAAGATAAAAGTTGACTCAACCTGTACAATGTCACCCACCAAAGGCCATCGGGAATAATCATTTCTACCCTTATTTTGAACTAGAAACTTGATTATTGCACTGACTGAAGATGTAATGTCAGTTAATGACTTAGTCTATATAAAAACTGGAATCATAGTATATGACAACTCATTAGTCTGAAGATCACTTGAGGTGGTTCTTCTTTAACACAGCTACCAGAGGTTAATGTGTCTTCAAATTACTGTAATGTAATTTCAGTGGCAGTGAGTTTATCAGCAATAAAAAAAGCATCATGGTAAGAATCTAAAAAGACATCTTTTCCTTTTGTGGTTAAAATTTTCTTGGCTGAGTTAATTGTTGAACTTGCTTCATTAATCTTGACTGTTCCATCCTTGTATTAGGAACTACTGCTGAACCATGCAAAAGCCTGCAAGTAAAAACATAGAATTCTTGTATCAGGAAAGAAATAGGAAAAAAAAAAGAATGCTCCTTAAATATGTAAATTTAAAAACCTAAAGTAGTCTCCAGGCATGGAAAGCACTAAAAAAACAAAAAAAAAGACCCATGATATTGGGGAAATAAAAAATTTTGTTCACAAAAAAAACTGATATTAAGACAAAAAATTTATAAGTTTTTGCTTTATAAAGAAAAAATACAATAATCAAAATTTATGTAAAAATAAATGAACTGAAAATCTTAGTGACATTCTTTTTTCAAATGGCATTTTTTGCCCTTGAATTGTTATTGTTGAATTAGGTATTAAAATTTACTGTTAATTAAAAATATGCTTTTAAGTAAAAATTACCATAAAATCAAACCTACTTTCAAAGTTAAAAAAGTAATATTTACTAATTACCAAATATTAATTATTTTGTAAGAAATTAAAAAAAATATTTTCTGATGCTAAAAGTAAAAAATATCTTCCAAAAAATATATCCATTTAAAATTAAAAAAAAAAGGTAATATACTTTAATTTTAGAAATTGTATAAGTAATTTTTTGTGGACACAAGTATTTCAACTACATCCTTTTATGTTTTATATGTGTCCAGTCTAATTAATAATAATAAATTTAATCCATGATATTAAGAGCTAATCCCCAAAATTAGTTAATAATTAATAAATCTAAAATAAATACAATGTTTCATGTACATAAATGTGAGATTTATAAAAAAAATTATAAATATATTTCAAAATTAAATTACTTTATTTTTTTTTATGTGCACAAATTTTCCCTTTTTTTTTCATTAGCAAATACAAGATTTATATATGTACATTTCAATTAAAATTACAATATTTTTATTTTATGTACACAAATTTTTGTTTTTTTCTATGGTAAATACAAGTGTGCAAAATTTAATTGAAAAGTATATGTAATAAGTAATTTACTTTATGCAAACTTAGGATAAACATAAGAAAAAGATTTAAAATCATCTAGATTTTGTGTAACGTCCATTGATGAAACAAGTCGGTTTTAAAAGCTCTGGATTGCCAGTCGCTGCAGCCAGTGATTCAAATTTAAAAAACACCTCCTTTTATATTTGCTCTTGCTTCATGTTGGCTAAATCTAGTGATGTGAAACAAACTGATTATTAAACATAAATCATTGTTCTATAAGAAGGTGTAATTTATGTTTTTTAAGTATTGAATTTCTTTGCTATTTCATCCACCAAAGTTTTAACTTGGAAATTTTTTTTATGAAAAATAACCTCAAATTGTATGTTAAGTCCACCAAATTGACAAGCATCTTCTTTTCTTTAACATGAGAGTATTTTGAGATGCCTAAGAACAAACAACAAATTTCAAAACATAAACATAAAATTCTCTGATTTTAAGATCTATCTCCATCTTTCCTTCTGTATATGCAATAAGTAATGTAAAAATTGTACAACACCTATGGGGGTTGTTTTGTCCCATTCACTTCTTTTCTAACAATCTACTTTCATAGATTAATTTACCCAGATTATTATTCACCTGAAGAATGCTGGATAATAACAACAAAATGAGAACTTCTGACTGTAAATAATATTAGGTTGGTGCAAAAATAATGATGTAATAATGTCGTTTTTTGACGTTAAAAAATACGTCAAAAACGACATTATTACGTCATTACTTTTGCACCAACGTAATAGAAAATTTTGTTAGTATTAGAACCCCTTCATTTCACACTCTAATTATAGCAGAAATAAGTTAACTAGGCAAACATTATAGTTCAGAATTATATAATAATAAATCACTCATGCAAACACAATAACAATGACAAAAACACAGTTGATTCCCCCAACTGGAAGAGAACTGAAATCTCACCTAATGAGGGTTGGGTAGGGGAATTAAACTAAAGAAAAAGGTGAGAATAAATGGGTTAGTGAGCATACATCTTCTAGCTAATTTAAAAGTTGATAGGTTTTGAATTTTAGTTAGTTTTTCTGATGTTTAAAAAAGGAACAAACTTGGGTCCAAAATTTTGTTCCTTGCTGATGTCCACATAATGCTTAAAATTAGCACCTTTCACTTGCTGCACCTTTTGACAAATTTCAGTGAAGAGATTTACTTCTTTTCTGTCCTAATTTTGATTTTAATATGATGCTCAAACTTCAAAGTCAGGAAGTGAACTTCAATTCTTCAAGAAATTCTTGCTCTATCATCCATATCATGACTATCATAATTCCAAGTAAGCAAAGAAATACATAGTGCTTATTTTTGTCAAGTGGCTGTACCACATTGCTACAAACAGAACTGGTCTCCAAGAGAGACAAATTTATGCTCAGTTTGTGAATCATGTAGTTTTCAACTAATTTACACAATAGATGTATGTACTAGATTTCAGTGAAAAAGGCATGTCCAATGGTTACCATACATCTACTCCAGTCCTACTATACAGAGCTTTTTGCTGATGCAGAGGGAATTTTGCAACACCAGCTGAATGATGCCTTGTTATTAAGACATTTTAATTTGGTACCTAAGGCTGTTACTCTTGTTTGTAGAAAATAGTTACTTGCAGTGAACTCTCCCAAGAAGAGTGGAAGCAAATAACCTCCCAAGAAGGGTGGAAGCAAATAATCTCAAGTAACCCCCCCCACACACACACACACACCTCACAAAAACACAATACAATGCCTCCTTTGAAAATGGCTAGAGTGACATATTTGAAGGAGAACATCTTGGGGCATTGTTTGATTGTTGATTTCTCAAAGTTGGAAAGACTTTTGTTGTAAAATAAAGTAAAGGTACGTTGAAGTTTTAGGAAACATTTAATAGATTGTTCTTTTAAGGATTATGGAGTAATAGGCAAAAACAAAATAACACTGCCTTAGAAAACATGGCATGCAACTTCCAGAACATCTTCACAAGACACCAAGTCTTGCCAACTGCCCACAACTGAATGCTGATATATAGTCTTCAATAATTCTCAGTGTTTCCTCTAATGCCAATAGGTCTCACAACAATGAGGCTTTTTATGGTTAATTAGAGTTTCAGGTTCCCAAGATTTCTAGTAATAATAGTAGCAGCAGAAACCAGCAAATCTGATTGACAATGTACATATATTGTCCATCTAAATAAAGTATATTGAACCAAGTAGGTGTGACTCTGGTTTGTTGCAACTGGGTTTATATGATATCTGGAAGAATTTCATAGAAGAACAAAAAAAAACCTGATAAGTGTGCCTATTGTGGGAAGAAAGGTTACTTTGAAAGCTTCTGCTTCAATAAAAACAAACGGGCACTCCAAGTAGCAGTAATTACAGCAGAGATCAAAATTACAGTCATAGTGGACAAAGTGCACACAAGAACCCCAAAAAAGGAGTTAGCAAAATATAGAAGAAAGAAAAGATAATGACAGTGATGGCAATGACAATATCCATCTATTTAAAAGGATATATTGATCTTGAGGGTGAACATCACTATCTTACTCTTAGAGAGAGAGTCTGGTTTTCAATGCAACACGTTATCGACAGAGGACTAAGGAAAAAAGAAAAGAGTGACCAGAAATTAAACTCGTACCAAATTGTACCCCTATGTCAGTAAACAACTGCTTTCCATTTTAGGGAAATGTCTATTGAATGTGAAATTTGAAAGTTCCTGATACTGATTAGTGTTTAACTGCTCCATTCTTTGTTGTACCATAGGCCCAAGCACCACATTTAAGTGGCATAACTAACAAAATACTAAGACTTCTGAAAGTGGATATTGATGCAAGAATCCTGTGCTGTTCCAAAGTTGATGTATGGTCAAAACTGCAAACAAAATTTCCAAAAGATTTCAGTGGGTTGGGAAAAGTAAAAAAACTAACACCTGAATTTCTAAAGAAATCACTCCTGTTATTCAGCCAGTACATTGGATTCAATTCTATTCAACTGACAGGGCTTCATAATAGATACTCCAAGAGCTAGTTCACCTGGATATCAATGAGCAAGTCACAGGACTTACTCAATAGGTTAAACCACGGTGAAGAAAAAGCCTGATAAAAAAGGGAAAGCATTATAATGTTGATCTACCAACCAGAATAACAAGTGATGCCTCACCTATAGTTGTAGGTGCAATTTTGAAACAGCAACTTCTGGCTTATAAGCAATTTTTGGAATCAGTTTCTTTCAACTAACAGAGTAGTGGTACAAACTTGTCAAACAACTGTTTCACTGAGAAGTAGTCAGCACCCTATAAACTGTTATGCCACAGATGGGTCTGTTTCAAAGACTGTTCCAAGGGCCCACTTTATCTAATTAGTTGGTTTTACTTCCTCTTTAAACTGCTGATCCACAGCATAGGCACTTCCAGACAGCCTCAAAAGATTGCTAGCTCTTCCACTTTGCATAGATGACAAATGAGCTCTGCATTCTCCACCGACTAGAGAACAGGTAGGCCATTGTAGTAATATATCTGTAGTAATCCATTTTACATTTCTCACTGTCACCATCTTTGTCCTTGAACCTCACAGTTGAAACATATTCCTCACTGTTCATAATCCTTCTCCTTCCAAAGGCAAAATCTGCTGTCTTTTATGTGTGCCTCAGTCATTTATACAGATTTTTTCCTGCCCACCTACAGACATTTATTAGTCCTAAGGCACTAGGTAATTTATATGATTGTGAATGGTACAGGCAATTTGTGCCTCTTTTGTTGGGGATATAGGCCATGTCCATTACATTTCCCCCTGATGTCATGATCACATAGATAGCAGCCAAGGAAATTGGTGGGGAGGCAGCCCCTTGTGTCTGGTGCTTCTCCAAAGTGTTGGTATAACAGGCTCACTCACCTCTTCAACAGTTTCTGCTACAACCCACTGACCCTATTTCCCATCACTGCCATTCAATTGATCAGAGTCACCATCAGTTGAATGGGCGTCCTTATCATCCACCATTGGTAGACACATTCTATCATCACTTGATGTGGTGAACTCAACCTCCACGGAATTGCCCACTACTTGAGGGAGATAGCAAAGCTCTCTCACATGGTGTGGTATTCCTTCTACATAGTGCCTGGGGTCTCAAGATTCTGGCCACTGTTCCTTTTCTATATTTACTTGTTCATCTATTGGGTGATGTTTTTACCAGTACAACGTCTTTTTTATATATTCTCTGTCTAAGTTCAGCTTCCAGTGGTGTGATGTTATCAACATCTTTAACCCAAACTTTGTAGGAGTACAATGCATTGACTGGAGCATTCTCACTGTGAACACCATCCTTTGATGTAATGTTGTACCAGTACACCACTTCCTGTACAGAGCATTGCTTCCTGACAATGATCCACTTTATGATTCTGTGTGAGCATTCAGCAATACCGTTTCCAGATGGCACATATGCACATTGGAATTACAGGCAGATGCCCAATCTTTAGCAGATGTCCTGAAATTCTTGTTGTTGAATGCTATGCCATTGTCTCCCAGGATCTCCTCAGGTGGGCCTCTTTGAAGAAAGATTTCTGTGAGACGCTAGATTGCAGCAGCAGAATCTTCTTGTGTTAACGAGGAAGACCCCAAAGCAATTCTATGTCCATCCCCAGTCTTTGTCATACACCTGCTGTCTCCAGTTTCCCTCTCTGCCATTGGATCAATGCTGGATCAGTTGATTGACATTCCAAACAGGATCTAACTGCCAATATGATAGCCTCTTTTGTTGTGGATGGAGTGACTTCCTAATAAAGTGGGTTGTTCATCTAACACCAGGATGTCTGCAGTGCCAGTGTATTTTCTTAATTTAGCTGAACCCATTCCACTGCCATTTGCAGTACATACCTGTAGCACAGGTTTGGCTTCATTTCCAGCCACCTCCATTTGACTCTGGTAATCATGTCTACCTTGTTTTGGTTTGATCTGACAAGAATAAAAGTCCACCAACAAAGCAAACTCCTTGATTAGTTCCCAAAAGTTTTGCAGCCTTCTGATTACATTTTACCCACAGCCTTGGTGTATCGGTTAGCATATCTGTGAGCCATCTATACATGCATAGTGAGTCCGTTTTTAGGTGTATGGTCTTATAACCTCCAATTGTATGTCTAGGTTGACTCCTCTAATAACCGCATGCAATTCTGCAAGGTTAATATGTTGTCTGATTGTGACCATCTTCGACAATAGACCCACCAGATTCCATTGTAACTCAAGTCACTAAAGAACATGTGTCCACCCATACAGAAAATACTTTGCTAACCATACACCATTTGCCATTGCACAGATTAGCCTGCTTCACTTGGGTACTGGTTTATGTTAACATTCTTTTAAGTGGGATGTCATTTGTTTGATTGTCCCAACTTAATGCTTTTGCTCTTCACTGATTGCTATCTGCAACCATCCATATACTGGAAGGTGTCTGACAAACCTGCCACAAGAAGAGAACACCATTCTCCTGGTGACTACTTCAGGGACATCTGGAAGTGCATTGCCATGTTTCCAGCATAGGGAACCATCCTTCCTCCAGACAACCAAGCCAAGTATCCTAGCTCCATCTTTTGGCCACTCCAGATCCTTACTTGTTTGTCCAAAGTGAGACAAGTGTTCTGCAATGCAATTTATGGACATGATATTTTCATTTATGTAGAGGTCATCGATATATGCTGAGGATGACTTTTTGATGTTTTCTTCCTGAGACAGCATTGCTTCAACAATGGATTTCATTATCAGGGGTTGATGTTCAGCCCAAAACCAATCTAGTCAGGCAGTACCTTCTGCTTTGGAAAATAACTGTCTAGTATGGCCAAAGTTGTTCATTAATACACACTTGTAAGTAGGTAGATCTGAGGTCTAGTAGTGCCACATTTGACCCTTGCTATCTCCACTCTCTTAGTTTGCTTGTGCTTTTGTGACCCATTGATGCAATCCTTTTTCATAAGATTTCCTAACTTTCATCGACATTAGGTACTCTGAAGTGCGGTTTCACAGCTTGCAGGGTGCTTTGCTGTCTGTCCATTTCCATGAGATAGTTCATTCATTTCATCACTGATTGAATTCCATATGAAAATCAGATTCTTCACTAGAGAGTGCTACTTTCACACATGCAGCAGCTTGCTTGTGGAGGAAGTGCACTTTGAAATGGAAACCCTGCCCAGGGCCTTGATTGCATCCACACCGATCAGTATGTCAAATCCAAGAGGGTTCTCTTGTGCTACCAAAGCCTCTAGTTCTGCAGTTCCTCTGTCCATCTGCCTGACACTACTGATGTCTGTTTCTCCACTAAGAGTCATCACTTCCTTTTCCATGTCCAGCACATCTTTCTGATGACATTGGTCCAAGATCACCCAGAACCCACCAGCACAACACTCCTCGTCACGTACACCTCTAGTGTGGGCAACATCAAATTCACATTTTGCTGGGGGACAAAATTGGCACAGAAGAGTCTCTGCTTTGTCCGTTTCCCAAACAATGCTGCAACAAATGACCTGGCTCCCTGCACTGGAAGCATGTGAGTGTTTTACAGGGTTTCAGACAGTCTTTTGGCCTCTGGCACTGAGTGAGGCAATTCCTTCCACTGTGTCATGCATTGGTTTTATAGCTGTCATGGCTAGTTCCATTAGGGTCATCCTTTAATATTGACCTCACATGAGCCAGCACCTGTGTAATGTCCATTTTGTCCAATCAGCAGTTTGCACAGAGTAGCTGCTTGACATGCTCCAGTACACTGGCTATGAAAGCACATATATTATACCTTATTCTGGTATACCACTGAACAGAACTGAGAGCTTCTGTATCTCCACCATAAAAACATCAACAGACTCTCCAGGGTGTAAATATCATGCCACAAATAATTCATATGCTGCAAATGAGTCAGTGGCACAGGCCATATATAGGGCTTCCTTTATGCAGCCAAAGTCGTTTTTTTTCACTCAGCTGCTGATACAATGCATATGCAACACCTGTTAGACACATTGGGACTACAAACTCAATCCTTTTCACCATATACAGTAGACATATCAATTCTGCCTTCACTATCCATTTGCCAACAGACTGTTCAGAATCAGTCATCAAATCCATCAGTTATGTCCCCAAAATAGCCTATAGTAATCCATTTCACATTCCTCACTGCCACCATCTTTGTCCTTGTAAACTCAGTTGGCCTGTTGAAATTTATTCCTTGCCATCTGTAATCTTCCTCCCCCAAAAGCAAGATCATACAGGTATTTTATTAGTCCTAATGTAACACTATTTGAGTTGCTGGTAATTAATAATAAGGCCTTTGAATATCAACCAAAAACAAGATGTAAATAAATAAACTACCATGAAAAGAGTTAAATGGATATCAAGAACAATAGACTGATAACAATTCGTTCCCAGAGAATCAAAAATTCTGAAATGAACCAAGTAGCCAGCTGAGAACAATTTTTTACAACTGGCAAGATGTTGATAATTGATACATAACACCACCAAGAGCGTATCCATGGAGTGTACATGAGGAGAATTGGATAAAATTTTTAATGATGCTTAAAGGTAAGAGAGTTATTTAAGGAATGTTTCTAAAGTGAATATGAGAGCCATGTGCCCAGCATCTGATTTTGGAAGGAAAGTAAATATAAAAACAACTTGGCAAAATCTTTCCACAGAGATGTCAGAATTGAAGACAATAACTACCTGGCTTAATTTTTTTTTTTTTTAAAAAAAAACACAGTGATATTTGGCTGAACGACTGTAATGTAAGTTGCAAGATTTTACCTGGAAATATGTCTCTGGGTTGAGGGTGAGAAAGCTAATTGTTTATTCAACTTTCAGACCAGGAAAAAGAAATCAACACTGGTGTCAATTCACTTATGAACAATATTTTTCTTTTTTTAGTTTTCACTGAATGGTGGAGGTGATGCTAAGAGGAGGAAGAAGCTGTGGGTGGAATAATGCCAACCGCCATTACCCAAGAAAATGGGAGAAGACTTCCAAATTGAGAAATAATTCATTTCTCAGGATCAAAAACAGTGAAGATGACAGGTGGAGGAAATACCAATTCCCCAACTGCAACACACCACCCCCTGCCACTAGCTTTTGGCAGACATCAATAAATACAAATGTGCAAAGCGAATTCAGAGAGACAGGGAGAGATTGCCCCGAGACTCTGTTCCAGTTGCTGAGTGAAAGACAATAAATGTGACTATCTGATGATGAAAAAACGCCTACATAAGTCTTGAGCCAAATTTACCAAATCAGATAAACAAACTTTGCTAACTCTGCAAGCCAAACCTTACCAGCTTAACCAAATGTTGCATCTGATTTAGGATCGGGTTGGGTTAACAAACATCTATATGCTAACACCTGGACCCTAGCAACTATTGTACATAGTACTCAATATAAGGAGGAATAACTGCACATAGAATATGATAGGAGTGGAATTAGTTTTAAATATGGCAGAAGGAGAAACATGTTTGTTATTTTTATTTTAGTTAATTTGGGACTGCAGTTTTTTGTTTTTTTTACTACCCTTATGTTCATGGCTTTGTCACTATTTGATAATTATAGTTTGCCACTAGTAGCAGAGTTAGTCTTGAGCCATGGCAAAACATGATACATCAGGACTTTGTAGTAGACATCAGCATTCACCTTTTCTCCTAAGTTTGTAGAAGAATATTTTCCATAGCTGAAGGCAAAAATCTGCTCTGCTGCCAGTGACAAACTATAATTATCAAACAGTGACAAGCTGCGAATGTCTCTCACAAACTGCAGCAGTTTGCTGTTATATGTAGGTGCCTGGTTTTATTGCTGTAGGAAAAAAGTCATAACACAATAGGTAGCCCAATAGGAAAATAAACCACTCAATTTACACAATATATTCAGGCTTTGGTAAGATTAGTTGCATAAGTGAAATCTTCACAGACTATTTGCTTTGAAAATCTTGTGGACTGATCTTCAACATTCTCTTCCTGTGAGTCATACAGAATTTCACTTTTCCTGTTACTTTTAGAATCAACCTGATCACTATTTTCACTTTCCTGTTCTGTCCCTTTTAGAATCAACCTGATCACTATTTGTGAATTCAATTCCTGTAGATGACTGAATTTGATGATGCAAATCTCTCTACAGTCTTTTTAAATGTTCAGCCTGAATAAATTCCCTTCTAGCAGTATGCAATGCACTGAGATTGTTTGCTTCAATCTCTCTAGAAGAAGTAATCTCAAGAGTAGGTAACTTATTTTCTAGGACAGACTGTAGATTAGGATTTAGTCTTAACCAGCTTGTATACAAGTTGGTTATGGTCAAATCCATTGATCCATTGATAGAGAATTTTTGGTGCTGACAACTGATCCTAAAGCATCATCAAAGGTGCAACCAACATCTTCAATTGTTTTAATTACCATTAGATTCAGTATCCATTTAAGTTGTTACTCCACAGGCTGTGCTGTGGTTGTCTTTACAACGATGTTCAGGTTCTTTGCCATATCCCTGACTTCACTATTTTTTAATTCTCTCCCAGTATCTGTTAAATATGTGTCAGGAGCACCAGAAAATCCAGAATCTGAACACCACATTAATCATATCACTAGCTTCTTTGCTGATAATTCTTGTTGCTACACTATACCTTGTTGCATGATCAGTTATATGCAGCACCTTTTTTCCTTTGATTTTCTTTATATCCATGGCTACAGTTTCATTAAATATGAAGGAAAACACTGTATCTCTTAACTTGGTGTTTTCTACTACTGAGCACATTTTTTAGTACGAGGCTGACTAAACTGTTTATCTAATTTCTATGTTTTCATTTTTGCTTTTGCCATCCAATTTTCTCACAAATAACTGTTCTTTCACTTTACTAGTACTTGCAAAAGCTTACTGTGGTAATAAAATAAGCATCCACTAATAAAATAAACTTTTTCAACACTAAAGCTGAATTAGTCAAAGCTTCATAGGCTTCTACTTAGAGTTGTTGCTATATTACACTTACCTAGAGGAACATAATAATGAGCAGAATCAGTGCATAGAAATTTTTTGTTTTTTGTCCCAAATTCCCACATCATTTTCAAAATCAAGTACTGTATTAGCCTTTATTGCTTTCTTACTTAAGAGCTAGGGAATTTCTAAATCAATCATGTCAACATTTATCTCCATTTCTATCTAAAACACATGGCAGATTCATGTTAAACATAGATTTTATTTCAAGAGACTGTTTGCTTGTGCTTGCAGTGCTGTGTCTCTAGCATCTTTGGTGTTATAACTTATATTATTATAATTTTTCCCTGTCCATTCATTCTGTGACAGACTTCTCATAATTTGTTTCCCCATTTACAGTTTTGACAAGAGGGGACGAAACCAGTCGACTTGGGTTTTTGTTTTAAAATTTATCATGGCCTATAGTAAAAAATTTCTTGCCTTTAATGCCATAATACATTTTTGTACCATTAAAAACATATATATATGTGTGTATAAAGTTTCATTGAATATGACAAACTGCTTTGATTAAGTTTTTTATACAATTTCTCATGTGATCTTAGAATTTTTTCTTTTCAGTAGATAAATTATATAAACACTGTCCCATTGGTGTTTTTTCCAAGCACTTTCATCTATACATTTATCCATTTTCAATATATTAACTGTTAACAAGAAATAGATTGTTGGATGCATGTATTTATATAGTTTCATTTTCAAAACACAGTCAAGATATTGTGTCCATGTTCATAGTTGATATTATTGAGTGTTGGTCTTTTTGCTTTTATTAATAAGGCTCTCATTATTTTTTGCCTTTTTCTTTACATGTAGACAATGCTATTATATTTGTGTTATCAACAAGTATGTTAAAACAGGGTCCATTAGGTCTCCATGAATATTTAAATGAGACCTAGTTGAGCTATGATCAGAAAGATGTAGTGTGAGTCATCTTGTCAAACATATTGTACTATATAATAGTTTATGAATTTTGATTGATCAGGAATACAATTCTTTAATGGACATTTAAATTCGTAAATAATATTTCTTCTATTTAATTTTGTTCTAAGAAGTGAATTATTATTTTTAACTCTAAGGTTAGCGGTGTTAAATTTTTTGTAATTTAATAATTAGTCTAATTTTTATGCTGTTGTCTACTGGTGTTGTGTATTTTTTTATAATGTTCTTAATTGTATTTTCATCTTGTTTGTAAGTTTCATTCATTATATAAAAAATATTAATCTTATTGTTTTTTATATTCTCGCCATTCTATTAGCTACTTTAAACAGAAAAAACATAGCTCAATTAGGGCTCATTTAAATACTCATGGAGACCTGTTGATAACACAAATATAATATCATCATCTACATGTAAAAAGGGATAAAGATAATAGAAGCTTTATTAATAAAAGCAAAAAGACCAACACTCAATAATATCAACTATGAACATGGACACAATATCTTGATGGTGTTTTGAAAATGGAACATTATATAAATGCAGACATACAACAATCTATTTCTTGTTAACAGTTAATATATTTCAACTTTGAAAATGGCTAAATGTATAGCCAATAGTGCCCAGTAAAAAAAACCCATTGGACAGTTTTTATATAATTTATCTACTGAAAAGAAAAAAATGATAGGATCACATAAGAAATTGTATAAAAAACTTAAAGCACCTTGCTTGTCATATTCAATGAAACTTGTATGCAAGGAGGATTGCTGCCTAAATTCACAGTGTGTGTGTGTGTGTGTGTGTGTGTGTGTATATATATATATATATATATATATATATATATATATATATATATATATATATATATATATATATATATATATCTGCAGGGGAAATAACTGCATATATTATTTTAAGAGGTTACCTCCTCCTAGGAGAGGAAGACTAGAAAAGGAAAATCATCTTTTTGGTTAGGGACATTAGTTTTGAATATGACAGGAGAACAAAAATTTTTTTTTTTTTTTTTATTTAGTTGAGGTCTTGCCACATGTGGAGGAAAACTACGAATTAGATTAATACCATTGTTTGGGACTGTTTTCTCCCCAGATGTTTTGTTCCTTTGTCTAAAATAATTTAGATTATTTTTTTCTGTGACCACAAACTTTTTCTACAGATAGTGTAGTGTAAAATTCTAATTTTTCAGGACCCAAGTAATTTGGACAATGCATTAATTGTCTTTAATAATCAGGATATGGATAGGGTTAGAAATCTTGGTTTTGCTCAATTTTACTGAATCTTGTCTAGTTAAATCTGGATTCAATTCTCCTTAGAACTGTTCTCAATTTTATTTTATTTTAAAACACAAATTTTAACGTGTTTTTAATTTTCTTCTCAAACATTTCAGAGAATTTTAATAATTATTATCCAATTAGAAATCTCTCCAAGTCAACATCCAGTAATTTCATGCATTTAAATGTTTAAACAGAGCCAGTACCCTGTTACACTAATCCAAATTCCCCATCTCCTAATTTGACCAGAACTTCTTTCAGAGCCAGGTCTATAATTCCCCAACTCATACTAATTGAATCAGGACTTCTTTCAGAGCCAGGTCTATAACAGTACAGCAGAAAGAATGCCATATCTTAGGGCATTTTTAATAGATAGTTATCTCTCTTTATTGAAAAAAAATAAGAGGATAAATGTAGTGACAGTGGATTTTGCACAAGGTGATAACTATAATTTTAGAATCACTTTTGTCTTGCTGCAATGAAACTTTCGGATTCCTGGGGACTTCTGGTAGTAGCAGGAGCCAGCATAGGTGATTGACACTACACACACAAGCACACATATTTTTTTTTTTTCATATATATATTGAGAAGAATTTTGGTGGAAAGATGTAGGACAAAGTGGGAAAAGTTTTTGTATGACACGTTTCGTCCTTTAGGACTTCATCAGACTAAGTTTGTCTATGTTGATGTGACTACATCTGTACATGAACAAGAGACCCTGGGAATTTTAAATTTTAGGTAGGTTTGTCTGGCTGACTAGGTGCATCTATATATATATATATATATATATATATTGAGTGATGGCATGTATTTTCTTAGAATTTCTTGAATCTGGTCCTTTCCTAAACAGTCAACATACTACCAATTTATTGATGATGTTCTATTAATATATCACCATGAAACTGATTTACCTGGTTTTGTAGGTAAATTAAACAAAGTTGAACATACAAATCAAAAAATATATTGTTCTACTCACTAACTCTATCACAACTACAACTGAAAAGAATTTATCTAAACTAAACATAAAATTTGTCACAACTATGTCTAAAAAAGACTTAATCAATATAAAGCAAATTGAAGACTTGAAGGAGGAATTTACTCTATCACCTGTAATGATTGCCACAAAGAATACATTGGAGAAACCTCAAGAAGTTTAAATGAAACATTATATGAACATAAATGTGATATTTTACAAAATAACACATTAAGCATATTAGTTGCTCACTGTAACAAGACTGACAACAATTTTGATATAAAAAATTCTACCCTAGTTAAAAGAGAGAACAATTCACTATGATGAAAATGTTTAGTAAGTGCTTTAATTGCTAGTTCATCCACAGTAAATTTGCATCCAGGTTCTTATAATGTTTCACCATCCTTGGCAGATCTGTTATGACAATGTGAGATATTTAATAACAAAGGTAATGGAAACAAAAAGAAAAAAGAACCTAAATGAAATCAGCGAGATTATATACCCAAAACATATATATATTAAAAAAATTATTTTTAAATTTAAAATTCCCAGTGTCTCATTTGTGTGCATGTGTAGTTGCATCAAAGCTTAGACTGAAGAAGTCCTAGAGACTGAAACATGTTAAACAAAAAATTTTCCAAACTGTCTTACAACTTTCCCCCAAAAAATAATCATTCATGTAAGGTAAGGTATGTTAAGCCATATATATGAGACAGTTTGCTACATTTCCCATAAATTTCAGCCTCTGTTATGGATCCCTAACACCTCAGTCACCAAGAGGTGAGGAAAGTCAACTAAATAGGCACTGAACTGAGCAGTGCTTTGAAAAACCATACATCTTCATTTGTAATCAGTTGTCATCCAGCTGGCAATGTGATGCTGATCTGTCATATTCCAAAGATCCTCTTTTTGCAATTCCATAACCATATTTGTTGCTTTGAAAGGCATTCTTTTAACCTTGCCCAAACTAGGCTCATTCTTGATAAGCAAAGAGGCCAGCTCTTCTCTTACCATAGCTATTTTCCCACTACCTCCCAATTTTACAGTCTTGTTAACTCTAGATTTGTTGCTGTTTGCTCTGTGAATATATCTGTTGAGCTGATGATTAAAGTCAATGTCAAATGACATAATCATAGATTTAAGCTAGCCCCACTATTTATTCCCAACCACAGCCACCTGTCAGTTCCTGTTTTAGTATTAAAAAATGGTCCTGGAAATCCTCATAAAGTAATGCGTTGAATTTCTAGAATCCATTAATTTACTAAGCTTAGGTACAAAGCTATAGTGAAGATTGAATTCACTACTCACCGGTAATAGTTACTCAGACTAGTCTCACTAACAATTACTCGATACCAAGGTAGCATCAATAACCACTTGCATAATAACTTTTTTATTGCTTTTTTTGTTTTAAGATGTATCACGTGCAGAAGGACCAGCTTTACCAAGTAGTCCCTTGTCACCAGGCATCATGAGGGTTAATATGAGAGCACCTCACAAACTCCTAGACAACCAAGCTGACTCTATCTCCACTCCAAAGGAATATGCATCATATGAAACTTGTGCTGGGCTGTATGTTTTGTGATCATGAGATCAACAGGGAGTGTAGTGAAATAGGACCAAGAAATTTTAATCTGCTTGTGGCTAAGAGTTCACAATGTCTAGCCCACCTGGTCAGAGTCACCATTTGCAATTTAATTAAAGTGCATGTGTGGATCTAGTGCTTTTAAAACTATTGCTAATTTGCATGTATGGTCAAAAACTTGAATAAAAGGTTAGACACACAGATTAGCAAACAGAAAGATTGACAGAACTTGACCTGTGCAACTATCTACTATATTCATAAAACTACAAATACATATACACAAACATATGTATTTTTTATTACTATAAACATTTTTTCAGTAGGTACGTGTTTTAGTAAACATCCTATTTTTATTTTCTTAAACAATTAAATTAAATTCAACTGGGCAAGAACAAGATGTCCTACTGTAGAAACATTTTTCTTTAGAAGATCGAAAAGTCCTACAAAAGAAACATTTTTCAGCTGCAAAAACAAAAACTTATTAAGAGCTACAAGGGACAGGAAGAGGTGGAGGCCCATGATTGCTTATATCCTGAATGGTTCAGTTTGGCATCCATCCATCTTGGGAGACGATGGAGTAGCGCTTTTTTCTTCTTCTTTTTTAAATTCTAAATTACATCGATCTTACCCCATTCACTTCCACCAGCGCACTGGGGGTCGCATACAAATGTCGGATCCAGGAGCGAAAGTCGGCTCCGAAACCGGCCGCCGAAAGGACAGCCTCCAGAAACCGATGGTCAACCCTATCGAAGGCCTTGGACTGATCTAAATTGATCAGCGCGGCTTCACTGTCAACTTGTTCTAAGATCAAGCGTATCATATGAAGGTTATCCTGAATAGTCCTGCCCTTCACTGCACAAGTCTGTTCAGGGCCTATCAGTCTAGACAGGACAAGCTGCAAGCGGTTGGCTAAGATCTTCGCCAAAATCTTTAACTCAGTGTTTAACATGGTTAAAGGACGAAAATTCCCTAACCCATCCCCACCGTTCTTGTCCTTACGCAGCAACTTGATCACACCCCTGGTGAAACGTTGAGGTATAGACCCCTGCTTCATCCAGTGGTTGAAAATCAGTTCCAGCAAAGGAACAAAAACGGACGACAACCTCAAGTAAACTTCGTAGGGCAGAACATCTAGTCCCGAAGACTTATCCAGGCTAACCTGCTTCAGCGCTTCCCAGATTTCCGACTCTGTAATGGGACCCTCGCACCTAGCCGCTTCAGCTGCCTCGAGGCAGGGAAAGTCAGCTAAATAGGCGTCGAACTGAGCAGAGCTCAGACCGGGCTCCCTGGTGAAAAGATCCTGGAAGTAATCTCGAAAGGCCTTGCATATGCCCGCGTTTGTAGTCACGGTCCGCTTATCCGGCAATGTGACGCGCGCTATATGTCGTCAAGCCGCGTTCCGATTCTCCTCTGCACGCATTTCAGCGGCCATATTCGTCGCCCCAGAAGACATTCTTTTTAACCTAGCCATAACTACCAGAGCTTGATCCTTCTTGATAAGCAAGGAGGCCAACTCTGCTTTAGCTAAGGCTATTTCCCCACTAACACGGGATTTCACGGCCCGATCGACTTTTTCTTCTAAAGCCGTTTGCGCCGCTAATCTATCTAGATTGAGCCGACGACTAAAATCGGCAGCAAACGTTCTAATTTTTTATTTTAATTTATCCCACCAGGCGTTTCCCACAACCGCCCCCGTCAATTCCCTCTGAATCATTAGTAGCAGCTGGTCCCGAAAACCCTGCTCACCAAATAATGAACAGTTAAATTTCCAGTAACCAGCCATTCTAACCTTAGGCTTATCTAAGTTTACACGGACCCGGACAAGCCTATGATCCGTATAAACTATATAGTGGAAGCTTGGACACCCTAAGAGCACTACGTCGACACTCCTAACTAGGACTCGGTCGAGGTAGCTCGCAAGCGTCCCAGGAGCCGAGTTGCCACTATTAGTCCAAGTCTATGCTACCTCCCGAGGGTGTTCATTCCGAAACTTATCGACAAGATCAAACTCATCGATAAAATCCCGAAATGGTTTCACGTCCGGGGTGTTAGTACCCTGTTTTTGCCCTATACGATCTATATCGGGGTCAAGGACGGCATTCCAATACCCCGCTAAATCTACCCGACGAGATGTCGTCAAGTACGGCGCGATCTGCCGAAACAAAGCAGGCCGCTCGGCATGGTTATTGGACGCATAAACCCCAATGAGACGTAGAACCTTATCCTTTATGGTAACATCCAGCACGCAAAGTCTGCCCGCCGGATCCGCAAAGACAAGGGTACATGCAGCCTTCAAAGACCTGCTCACTAGCCAAGAGACACCCCTCGAACGACCATCAAAACATGGCAGTATGTTCTCACGGTCATGAGAAGAAAACCGGGTCTCTTGCACACAACACACATTCACCCCGAGGCGCTGAAGGTCACGAAAGAGCCTCGCCCTGCGAGACTCGGACCTCAGGCCCCGGACATTTACACTAACTAACCAGAGCGCCATCATGAAAACAGATTAGGGTTGTACTACTGGTTTGAACATAGTCGGTTTTAGGATACCAACAGCCTCCCCCATAAACCCATCTCAGTCTTGATGGTGCCGTCTTGGGAGATTCCGCCGATATCCCAGGGAAACGTTAATTTTAGGGCTCTATACAGGGATGGGTGAACTAAAACGGGGACCCACCCTGCACAAAATTGCTTGAGATGTTCTAGCTGTTTGTTTTGAACAATGGCTATCGGTAAGACCATCTTGAACGCCATGATAGCCTCATCCACCATTGTCCAGACCAGTTCTTATGACTGTTAGGACCCTTTGAGCTTGTGGAAAGTTCTGCGGGTCCTCAACGTCCAGGTCGGCATACAAATATTTCAACAAAATATTCCAAGTCCTTTATCCAGTTACCGTAATCTCGGGCTCTCTCGGCCTGAGCCGGCGAAATCCGACAGACATCCTCCCCCGTATTGAAGTTGTGCTTTTGTGTCCTCTTTCTCCGTTCTTTCGGATCCAGCGTCGGGCTTCTTTGCCGTTTACTAGCGGGGGGAGACATTTCAAATTTTTTAGAGGGGGGAGGACTGGGAGTCTGCCGAGTGGTATAGGTGGATTCTTGTTTAACAGGGGAAGGGCTGGGAGTATGAAGGGGTGTGTAGAAAGACCTGTGTTTGTAAGGGCTGGGATCTCGAGATTTGGGCGGGGTTGACGAAGGTGGAGGTTTCTTCTTAGGAGAAGGTGTGTGCCGGGCAGAAGACGTGGACGGAATCGGATTTGAAGGTAGTTGTTTTTTACCATCCAATTTCTTCTTCAGTGTTTTTATTTTTTCAGATTTTTCGAACCCTGGGTCGTACTTTTTTTATTGCTCCTGAAAGTTTTGGAGAGCGGCCGGGGCATCGCCTTTAACGTTGCCTGAGGGAGTGGGGCTGTGCGTGTCATTGGCCCTCGGGGCTTCAGGGGACTGAGGTCCCGCTGTCCGGTGCTTCCCTCTGGCCCTACCAGCTACCAGCCAATCCCCCTCCCCCTTCTCCACAACTGCACTAGCAGCGGGTGAAGGCTCTTCGGGGATTGTGGCCTTTGATGTTGAACCAACCGGAGGATTAACCGATCCGTTCCCGGAAGCTGGTACGCCCATTACAGGCGAGGCGGAAGGTACAGACGCGGTCAGAGGGGGATCTTGGTCTACTGGAGCTTGACTACCAGAGGCCTTCTTCTCTGGGCAGGAGGAGGAGAGATGACCAGTCACTCCACACCTCCAGCATACCGGTCTTCGGCCCGTTACAATGACCGGTAACTTCAAGCTTCCAACATCCAGACAGTTGGGGATGGAGCGGAAAGCTTTCTCGTCCAACATTATATCAAAGCTCCACCCCCCGATCAGGCTATCACAGGAGGCGCCCAGAATTTTGCCGTACTGGGGAAAAAAAGCAGCGATAACCTGAGGAGGGACCTCGTATACTGCTAAAGTGGTCCTTTTTCGGCCTTCGTACTCCGTTCTTAAGACAAGCTCTTTCGTTATTAGCTGGTGGCTAGCCGCGGCAACGCAGTCTTCTGGCGTGGGTAACAGTACGTCCCACATGAAAAATTTGGCACCCTTAACTACTCGGAGGGGCTTAAACCCCAAGGACTCCACTGTTTTCAACACTGTGTTTTTCGTCGAGCGACAAATTTTGCGCGTACGCTTGTCGACGACGAAAACTGACACAATTCGTTTCTCAATTTTCTTCAATTCTTGGGGGTCTTCTAAGAGTCCAACTTTTACGACAAGGTGACCGTAACTCATAGCAGGCTCCAAGAACTCCGCTAAATTGATAACACATTTTGGTGGGGACGACCAACAAGAGGGCGATTCCCCGGCCTTAGTTTTTTCTTGTGAACCATTCTTGGCATCCATGTCATTATTGAGTTTATGGCCATTATTGGCCTCCTTATTTATTTCTTTGGAGTTATTGCCATTTTTGGCCTCCTTATTTTTTTCTTTGGAGTTATTGCCATTATTGGCCTCCTTATTTTTTTCTTTGGAGTTATTGCCATTATTGGCCTCCATACTCTGAGTGATTATATTCAGATTTTCTTTCTTCCCGGCACTTTCATCCTCGCTAGAGGAATTGCGATCAAGGTCTGGGTATTCTTTTAAACAGTCTTTATCAGGAGGTATCTTTTTTGTCGGGGGGGGGTGTAAACAAATGTTTTCTAATAGACTTTCTATAGTCTGCCAGATTCGGGTTTTTTTTTAATTATTAAGAAGGAAGGCGCTTTCTTTTCCTTCTTTTCCATTTTTTAAGGGGGAAGGAAGGGGTAAAAAGGGGTGGGAAATAATAAATTCCGCCTTAAAGGCGAAAAAAAATTAAGGAAATATTAACATCCAAAAAATTTCACAAATATTAAAAATACAAAGCGAGACAAACAAATAAAAGCACAGAAAGGGGAAAAAAAATAAAACGTACAGTAAAAAGATTTAAATGTTCGCCTAAAGGCGAAAAACTATAAATTTAAAAAAGGAAAGCTTGAAAAGAAAAAACGAAAACGCTAGACAAAAAAGAAAAACAAAGAAAATACGAAAATATGAAAAACAGACAAAGCTAGTCACAAATACAAGATGGCTGACACCAAAACAAATAAACAATAAAAAGTAAACAATACAAACGTTAGAACCAAATAAAAGGACAAATAAATTGGCAAATAGACAGGGAAAAAAAAGTTAGAAAAATTACATAGACAAATACAAATATGGAAACAAAAACACGAAAATTTAAAAGATATTAAAAGGGGCTTGAATTAAAGCATTAACGGTAAAAAAAAAAACGAAAAACAGGTAAGGGTTATAAACAAAAGAAAACGAAGATATAATTAAGAGAAATTAAAGTAACTGGAAATGAAAAAGGGTAAAACTAAAAAAAAGAACAAAGTGAATTATAAGGAGGTAAATATTAAAAAATGACGGGGGTAAAAAAAAGGAAAAGAAAAAATCAAAAATCTTTTTTTTTTCCAAAAACAGTCGTAGTTAATTAAGAAAAACCGTAATAAAATAGAAAACTTAACAAAACTGAAAAAAGTCCAAACAGTCGGGCGGCAAACACCTGTCAAAAAAAGAACAGCACAGCAAAAATATAAATGACGTAAAGGTCAAGGAAGTTCGGCGACAACGCGTGTTCGAATACTCGTCGGTATTTATCAAAAAAAGTCCTGTCTACCTCCCCGGACGAAACCTTGCCTTTCGGCAAAGCCTCGTCCGGGTTCCTCTATGCAAAAGCAGTGAGTTCGACAGACGAACGCAAGATCGACTCGAATCTTACTACTCGTCGGTATTTATCAATCCACCCACGAGGATGGAATGTGGCACAAGGCCGTTTTAATGTGGGTATCCCCGAGCCCGTTGGCTCGGGCAAAAATATGGCCTTTCTGAACCCGCCTAGACGGGTTCAGGCCCTGTCAACCTCCCTGGACGAAACCTTGCCCTTCGGCAAAACCTCGTCCGGGTTCCTCTTTGATAATGCAGAGTTCGACAGTCGCCGACGAATCTTACTCCTCGTCGGTATTTATCAATCCACCCACGAGGATCGAATGTGGCACAAGGCCGTTTAATGTGGGTATCCCCGAGGCCGTAGGCTCGGCCAAAAATATGGCCTTTCTGAACCCATCCGCCCTGGAAGACGTATCACCTGATCGGCTTCGCCAAGTGATACACTTTGGCGCGATCCCGTTTCCGCGGTCGATCCGCCCTGTGAAGTCTATCACTATTCTGCCTTGGCCCTGTTTAGGGACTCCGTCTTCGCCAAGTGATACACTTTGGCGCGATCCCGTTTCCGCGGTCGATCCGCCCTGTGAAGTCTATCACTGTTCTGACTTGGCCCTGTTTAGGGACTCCGTCTTCGCCAAGTGATACACTTTGGCGCGATGCCGTTTCCGCGGTCGATCCGCCCAGTAAAGCCCTGTTTAGGGACATCGATCAACCTGCTGCTGTTCCCGTCTATTCTCCCATCCGGCAGTCGACCAGCTACATCCGTTTCGCCGATCAACTCTATATTCGTTTTACCGATACGACCGAAAGCAGCTACCCCTAAACAAAACCAGTCATACCGGACCCGACACCGACTTGAACACATTTCTTCAGAGTACACTCTTGTACAATTGGCATTAATAAAATCGACATTATTGTTTCATAAACCTTTGCCTTTGTCCCCTCATTGTCTTGGCTGTTCACACGTTTCTTCATAAAGCTTGCGGGGGCGACATCCTTATCGGCCCCGCAACAGGACCTTAGAAGCCAATCGATAAAAATTACCGATTGGCTTCCAATGTCCACAACGAGCCTGTATTATTAGTAAACTGTTTACTCGGAGGAGTGAAATTATATGTCAGTACGCTTGCACTAGAAAAACAGATATGTCACCAGTTCTATATATAAAGAAGCGAACCAATCGGAAGAAAGGAGAGTTTTGGCTTGTCTATCTTCGAGTGAAGTTGAACTGGGTGGAGAGATGTCGGAGATTGAAAGAGCAGAGTTGGGTTAGAGACAGGGAGCAGAGTTGAGTTGGAAGTTCATAGAAGAGAGGAAGTGACGTCAGAGATTAGAACGAAGCATCCACTAAAATGTGCTGTTGATATAAGTACCGCTGCTCCTGCTACCACCATATTACTACTACTGTTACTACTACTGAGAACGGGAACATCGATGGTTCTGGTAGTTGCGCTAAGAACAGACCAAAAAGGGTTAAAACGAAGCCACCTCTCCTCTTTAACGACATTACACGAAGTATTTTCTTTTGTCGATCATCGTTCATACACAAGAGACATTTAACTTTTTGCCACGAGAATTGTATTATTTTATGTATTGTTGATGTTTATATATATATATATATATATATATATATATATATATATATATATATATAAAACTTTTGTCCCTCTAAAATCGGAACGACTTGGCCATATCTATTTGCTGTTAACCCAATTCTCACCCAACAATCTTACAGGAAGACCAACGGAGAGCTTTCGGAATTCTACGGCCCGATAACTACTCGCCAGGATAAAAAATGACAACGTGGCTGGTGAGTGGAATCAAATCGACATTTGAAACCAGAGACTTAGGTCTAACCTGTAATACTGGACCATACAGGACCAACGTCTGGTCTTGTGGGTGACGTCGGCCTAGTGGAGTTAGGATACGGTGTCACATGGATGCCTTGACCAGAGATCGCGTTACAACTGACACCGTGCGAGAGGATCGGCATTACAAGACTACTAATTGTATAATTATTAAAATTCTTAGGAGAGTAAGTTGAATGATTAAGAAAAATGAGAAAGAAGCAGAATAAAAATTGTTTTAAACTAATAAAATATAATTTTCGAACAGTTCCAAGGAGAATTGAACCCAGAATTAACTAGACAAGTAAATGTTTAGACTATTTACATCGTTCGAACTGTTGTCCTCATCTTTGTTGCTAAACTCACAACGTTTTGACCAGTGTTGAATTTTGGGGACTTATAAAATTAATGTCCATTAATACAAGTGCATAGTGAGAAACAATAATAACAAAAATAAATTGTAATATGATAAAAAATGGTTAACATTAAGTTTATAAGTCCCAAAAATTCATACACTGATGTTCTCAAGAACACATATCGCAGTGAATAAAAACGTTGGTTGAATTCAGTAACTGGCTACACAAGTAACCAGGTATTGAACTCACAAAAGTTGAAGAATTGAGTTAAAAGGGAGATAACTGATACTGAAATATCCATGAGATGTCGGCTGTAGTCAACTCCCAGTCTTTCTCCTACCGGCGTTTTGGTGTTGACTCTTAGTCGCTGCCACCAGCCTGTGTCCCGGTCAATCGGTGGTCGTCGCTACCCGGCGGAATCCTTTGGTCAGGGTACCAAGTGGGATGGTCGGTCGATGCTAATGGCTTCACACCAGCTGCAACCGGTTCGACACAAGCTCCGTCGTTCTCAGCTCACTTCCAATGTCTGGTTACCGAAGTAACTGCTTCAATCTCAAGTTTAACCTACCCACGTTGTGATTTTGATCTTAGGTAGACAGGATCAGTCAAATGAGTCTAACTGGAGGTGATATCGCGTAAGCGTAAAAAAAAAGACGCAAATAAAACCCCAAGAGTATGTTGAAAGTAAGAAATTAGCTTTTATCCGCCTGTTATATATAGGAGTGTGTATTTTTCTCCCAACCCATTTTCTACGGCGTGTGATACTTTTACGCTTCTTAGGCAAGTTCTGGTCTTCTGGGTTTAGTTTTTAAGTGTTGGCTTAGCTTCTTTCGTCAGTATAACTTGCTATTGGTAGGATAGGTCGTGGAATCTCTCAGTCAGCTTCTGCGAGGCAACACTCTTGTTCCTGTTACTCGAACTGAAACTCCAACTCAACAGTCCAATTTCTGACTCCAACTGTCGAACTTCAACTGGCGATCAGTCCGAGAACGTTCATTTATATGGATATCGACTAAAAACCGGTGCAGGGTTAGACGCAATCTAGGGATTTTGATAAATCCTGATTTATGACAAGAAACCTCTTTGTTGTCAGGCCAGGAAAATTGATTACTTCCCATTTTGGAAAATTAATCACTTTCAATTTTGCGGGATCCCTTCCTCCGTGAGGAGAGGCTGCAGCAGAGCTATCCTCCTAAACTCCCCCCTTCCCACATTGATACCTCATACCAATTCCTTTCAGTGGGCGTTAATAATTTCCCCATCTTTGTCATCAAATTACCTCTGCCTATCACCATTGTTACCACACGACCAATGGCGTCCCGGCCTCATTAAAATTATAACCTAGAATTTTTTTGTATACAAAATTCTCGTTCCCACCGGCCAAAATTCTTACGAATACCCTATGGCCACTTAAAATCTCTCAGATCTTTTGGTCATTTTGAGTCTTCTTAACCAACACTTTATACAAACACATCAATCAATTGTCAAACTCTACTATCTGGTCCCTTCATGAAATTAGCGTCTACAAGAACCCTTGCCTTCTTGAGAAAAAATAAATAAATTGCTAATAAATTTCTTTATCTCCAAATCGGCAATTTTTCCGAGATATTTTTCTCATGCCAAAATTTTATAATCGACACATGGCCACTTAACGTATTGGTACTGAAGATGACATCTTGGAAAAATAAACAAGGGTGCTTCTTTCTACCCCGTATCGACAATATTTCAGAATATTTCTCATGCCAAAATTTTTGTAATTACCATATGGCTGTGCCTTGCTGGCACTTAAGATAATATCATGTTCTTGGGTTTTTCGTTAATCAGTAGTTGAGCCAGAGAATCAAAAGCCATATTGATTGTTTGCAAGGTGAGATGCTTAAACAATACAGAGTTGATTAGAGTTTATAGGACATGCTAAAAAGAGGTCGACAGAAGGATGACGATTAACTCGAGTTCTTACAAATAGGAAATACAGAAGCTGATTTCCAACTAGCAGGAAAGCAAGAAGTAGCAAGACATTTGTTGTAGAGCTGAGAAAGAAAATGAGACATTTCAGGATCTATTGCAGGGATATTATCAAGTCTGCATACTTTATAGGGGTTAAGTTTAGAGTAGAAATCATGGTCGGAATTAGATGCATATCACGCAGTAGAGACTCGGTTCTAAGTGGAAAATCAGGCAAATGATGAGTCAAGATTAAAATTGGAAATTAATTTACAAAGAAAGCCTTCTGCATTATCGGCAGATGATAATAATCACGAGAACAAAACTTATTAGAAGCTATACAGTACCTCATTCTATCAGTTTCAGTGGACAACACGTTTACAATTATTGTGAGCTGACACAAAGAGGTGTCTGTTATGGTGAGAACTATCACTTTGGTATAGGTGTAAAAGTGATTCTTGTGGGCTATGGAAGCTGAACAGACAGCTGTTAACCAAGGACACATTTGTGGTTTCACATGGATGTCACAAAAGCATTGATGTCGGCTTTTACCCAAGAAGAAAACTCAATGCCACAATTTTCAATAGGAAATTTAAATTTAAAATATTTAACTTCAAGAAGCATCCATAAGAAAATCACGAAATGAGCCCCAATCTGTACGCGGAAAGAAAAATAAATCTCTTTATCTTCAAATCGGCAATTCTTTAGAGATATTTTCTCATGCCAAAATTCTATAATCAACACATGGCCACTTAAAACCATATCCGCATTGCTTGATTATTCTGTTTTTCTTGGCCAGTACAACGTCATCAATCAAGACCAAGATTTTGTCCCCTTCGTGGAGTTTAGCGTCTACGCAAATCCTTGGCTTCTTTGAGAAAAATAAATATGGCAATTTTCTCTACCCCGTATCAGCAAATATTTCGGAATATTTTCTCATGCCAAAATTATTATAATCAACATAGGGCCTCACCGCCTGGTCGACTTCTAAAATCTTGCGATTTCGAATGATATCGTGTTCTCAATTTTCTTTAACCAGTACTTTTACAAATATCATTATCAGTTGTCAAAAGCTCACATATGGCCTTTTTGTGAGTTCACTGTTTACGCCAATTCTCGGTTATTTTTTAGAAAAGTAACTTTTTGGGAAATAAAATAAAATCGTTTTAATATCGAACGGTATATCTTTCGGGATATCTTCTTTCCGTTCTTAGTATTTCTTGTTTAATTTTTATGGTTAATTAGTTAATCAATTACCATAGCTAAATAACTAAATAATAGCTTTTTAAGTTGCAGAAATTTGTGTAAACGGCGTCAATTTCAATTACATTTTCCATATTTTCATAAGTTTGTAAAAACCAATTTTTAATATAACTTTTTGTCTGCTGCTATCTACTTCCTGATAAATTTGACCGTTGAATTTAAATTTTCTTTGTGGCCAAATAAAAAAGCAAAAGGGTGTAGCGATATGGTCCTACGACGAACGTCGGGGTTGCCAAATATTGTAGGGATTGAGTTACCAATATATGTGATGGCTAAGAAAGATGAGATTAAGGACAATGCGTGAAAGCAATGCAATTTATACTTGACGTAAATAGCACATAGAATAAAATACAAAACTGAACTGAATGATTCCAAAACATAACAATTAGATTTATTAATGTTTGATGTACATGCATGCGAACTGAAAAGGTAGGACAGAGTTGTGTCCCTTTGATTAGGTATTAGTTGTACCGGAGTTAAAAATTAAGAAAGTTTGGAATTATGAGTTGTAAGTTGGTAAAAGTTCAGAAGTGATAGAGTTCGTGAATGTTGGTAATTGTCTTTAACGTCTGGTCAGCAATGGCTAAGACGGGAGTTCCTGAAGGTTATATCTTGGCACTTGGTAGCAAGGATCATCCCTGCGAGAGAGATGAATGGAAAGAAAAACTCGAGGAAGTTTACACGTGTTAGGTTTAATGGTCGTGTATCATGTGGGAGGCTCAAACGGAGAACTAGGGAAAAACAGATTGGTCGCGTGCAGGCGGTTTGATTGGTCGGAACTGACCAATCAGCAAGCAAGATTGGAGGTGATTGACCAATGAATACTTGTTATAATTGCGTGAAAGTAGGATGTTACTTACCAGATAGGAAGAGTGCATTTCCTAAAAAGAGGTAAGGCTGGTTTGTTGTGGAAGATCCCACAAGGGTTTAACACACAAAAGGTCTTGTCTAAGATTTACAAAGAATTTATTAAAGATTCTGAAGAGGAGTATTAAGAAATTAACGCAATAAAATTAACAAAAATAAAAGCAAGCTTGCAAACAATTTCCTATTCACTTTTTACAGCTATGTTCAAAGTGGATTTGACTAAATGATTTTATTTGACAAATTATTCATGATTATGAAGGCTCTTTTTGTTTTTACTTATTAGTGGATGAAGAAGTAATTTTAGAGCAGCTAAAATGTTGATAAACTAAAGGTGTGTCATAATTATGAAAGATATTATGTAAAGCAGACACTTATTATTATTCTTAAGCTACTTTCAAATCTTATGCAGTGCAATGATAGAAAATTTTGTTTGTCGACAAATGAAGATTGATTTGAAAAAAAAAACTTTTCAGATATGAATTATTCTTTTAAAAAATGCAAATATTTTATTGATTGTATTATCAATGACCTAAAAATGAAGAAAGATTGAAGAACATAAAAATAAAAAGAATGGAGAAAAAAATAAATATTTGATGAAAAATAAAGAAGTGGGGAAAAAGCCAGATTCTGAAATGAATACCATTTTTGGAGAATACTGTCAGGGGAAGTAACTACACATGTTTTTTTCTCCTTAATTTCTTCCAGCACTTCAGTTGTGAACAAATTATTATTATTATTAGGCTGAGTGAATATGTAGCTTAACAGTTAGTGTTTTTATACTGACTGGGAGAACAGTCAGCTGAAATGATCTTAAACATATCAGACTTATCTAAAAAAAAAAAGAAAAAAGAATGAAAACGAAAGTAGAATAATACTATCACGCTTGAAAAACTCACTGTTAATCAGTTGTCTGTTCTTATCTTTTATATTTCTTTGCTTTGCATATTTTGGTTTTATTTTGCAAAGGTGTGTTTACTGGCCATAAAAAGCAAGAAAGAAAATAAAACAGGAATTTGCTTCCCCAAATGAAAGTTCACATTATTTATATCTATCAAACAAAATCAATACTCAACTTTTTCGGCATAAATTTTCGATACCTAAGTTTAAAATGAATTTTTTAAAACGAAAAAACATTCTTGAAAATTTCATTTTAGCTTTAATTGAAAGTTTAATAATTAAATTTATTATTTCCATTAAGTAAACAATTCTGGTGTATTTCAGATATAAATTATATACATTGGAATGTCAAATTTAATTTAATTTCCTAAATTTTCTTAATTTGTAAATTTGTAAACAAACACAAATTTATCGATTTTAAAAATATTTTAAAAAATGTTTGACACGTCATTTTAGTAAAATTTAAAGTTAAATTAATCTGATTTGAAAGAAATATTACTTACTTATAGCATAAAAAAGTAATATACAACCAATTATTAACGATTGGTCGTGTTCATCTGATCCAGCGATTGAGAGACCTGATTTATATTTTTTTTATATATTTTTCATTTTATTTTTAAATTATTGTTATGACAATTATTAAATTTTATTATTACTTTAAATTTTATTATTAATTACATTACTAAAACTTTTATTAACCCAATAAGCATTATTGAAAATAAATTGCTACTATGTGTAACAAGAAAAAGACTGTTAGGAATATTTTGTGGCCCTGAAAAGCGCCATTTTCTTTTCTTTTTTTTTTGTTTTTTTTTGTTTTCTTCTGCTGCCTCTTCAATCATCATTGCTGGGCTGATCAAAATTCAAGTCCTGCATTAGATAGTCAGCGCCAATTTCACATTTGTTCAGTTGACAATATTCAGCTTCATCATCGAGATATGAAATCGTATAAAAACTGTCCAGTGAGTATTTCATGCAGGACATCTGCTACTTCTGGTTGACGATACTCCTCCAGCCATTATTATTATTAAGTCATTATTGACGCATCTTACAGTCGATTTAAAGATTTCTGTATGGAAGCTCTCCTCCTCCTTTCAGCCTGGACTGCCTTATCTTGGCTCTTTTTAGCAAGTCTCTCATTCACCATTGCTCAGCATCCAGATCATCGATGAATTTCCTTACTTGATTCCGATTGGCCTTGATGATATCGCTTATGCTGGAAACATAAGCATTAGGCGAAAGCTTCTTTCTTTCACAAAATTCACCGATTATGCTTTCCGTTAGCATGGTGTGTTTCCTCACAGATGTCAACAGTGATGGAGATGAAGCCGCTACGGTGAAAGACTTCTCGTACTGCCTGTTTAACACCTCCACAATCCATTTCAAACAGGCAGTCGTCATTGGTCGAAACAGGAGTTCAACTGTGGGAGAAATCAATTTTTTACAGTCTTTGGTATTGGTTTTCCAAAGAAGTCCTCTACACAGGCGAAAATAGATATTGGGTTCTCGCTGAGTACCTTCACCTTGTCAATGACCCCTTTGACGATGTCTATTGTGTTGGTGGGGTCATTTTGAGTTTCAAGAGATGTATAGTAGGTACTCATCCAAGGCCCTGAAAGCAGCTTCCCTATGATTCCCAGCACTTGCAACTCGACGATAGCGGCTTCTTCTGTAAAAAGTAGCTGCAACCTGGAGATAGTTACATTTGTTGACGGAACCCCTGGGACAAATTACTTGCACTGTGCGAAAATAGGGAAGTAAGTTGCACCCAGATGGAAAATTATATGCAGACGATTCCCTCGAAATCTAGTGATTTGGGATAATGAAAGCCCTTGTTGTTTAATGAAGGTTTTCATATCATTTATAGTCCCTAATTTATCACTAAATCTGAGAGAATTCAATCCCACAATAATTCGTCACGCTAGGCACTCACTCACAACAGATGATGTACAGGCCTCATAACCATCAGGGCTTTCCTTGTTTTTCTGGTAATTGATTCTAGTGGGTGCAAATTACAGTACAGCTCCAAAAATGTAACCTGCTACTCCTAGCGAAACTGTTGAATGATTGACAGGAGCTCTGTCCGTTAAGCAGCAGTTAATTTTCGAAATTATTTTTTTCAAACTAGCATCAACACTTGCGCCAATAGATATTGAGCCCACTTTGGCTAATCTGTTGATGGAGCCTGTAATATGCTGCTTGTAGTCCATGGCAGACCCCCCAGGAAGACGTTTCAACGGCACAAGATGAGAGGATGTTGGGGTTGTTAATACTACACAGTTCACGTGCTGTCTATCTTGTGTCGTTGAATCAAAAACTAAAGTGCAGTTTTCTGAGCTTTCCACTGCATGGAACGTCTTCATATCTGAGAGGAAGCCAAGCTCCCCAACCATTCTATATACTGTCGTTGAGCTTTTTGGTACAATCTCATCTGCCAGTGACAATGTCTTCAAAACACTGTTCACAGTTTCTGAAATACTTGAAGAAGGAACTCCAGATAAAATGCAATCATAATAAATTTTTCTGCTCAGCAATCGATTGGAATGTTCTGTTTTTTCTTTTGATTTTTGTTTTTTTCAGTACTTTTATTTATTTTTTATTTTTTTTCGAAGTGACATTATTCTTTCATTTTTTGTTGTTGTTTTTTCAAAATTTTTATTTTTTCAACTTTTTTTTGTCACTGGAAGATGAAGACTGGGAAGAAGTTTTAGGCAGACTTGGAGTTGCACCCAATTCCGAATTTGAATAGAGTTCTTGACTTGCAGCAGACAGGGTTTGATTTGCAGCAGACATGGTTTGAGTTGCAGCAGACAGGGAAGCATCAGAAATGGTTGCAGCTATAGCAGAAATGGTTGTACAGGAAGAGAGATTCATACTTGCTACATATAAACTTGTGGTAGGATCAGACAGGGTTGCATCTGAAGCAGATGTAGTTGCAACTGAGGTGGCAGCTGAAGAGGCAGTAGAAGATGGGATAGACTGAGTCACAACTTTTCTACATTTTTGGGGAATTCAGAAAAGTTTGTCTCTTTGTATCTATTTTTAGAGAATCCCCAAAGCCTTCTCACAGAATTGCACGTTACTGGTGGAAAACCATTCATGGCATTCTCCAACGTGGCCCATTCTGCTACTTTCTCGAGTGTTCCATATTTTCGGAAAAATTTTTCAAAAATATGGCCGCAGAGAATGGGTTGTCCACGTTGGATGCTGCTATATGGTTTCAGAATCTTTTCTGTTCTCTCCATCTATAATTAAAAAAATTAAAAATAACGTAAGTAAGCAAGAAAATTAACGCCTTGATTTAGAAATTTCTTTTTAATAAATAAAATATTTAATCAGTAATAGTTAATCAACTTTAATTAACATTAACTGAATTAAAAAATACGTTTTTCTATTTCGAAAAAAAATGTGAAAATAGTAGAAAAGAAAACCATTCAAAATTGACAGTAAATGAATAATCTAATTTCAAATATGCATGAAATAAAGTTTAAAAATAACTTAAATTAATTAAACATTATTTTCAAAATTAAATTAAACCTATTTCTTTATCAAAATTAAAATTAAAATATAAAAAAAAATTAAAATAAAAAAAATCATTTAGAGAAAAATTGTGAGCACAGTTGAAAGGAAAGCTATTCAAAATTAACAGAAAATGAAAAACCTAATTTCAAATATGCAGGAAATAAAGTTTTAAAAAAATTAATCTATTTGAGTATGACCCACACTAATGAAAATACATAAAATAGAAATATTTAGTGCAATAGTAAATGAAAAAAGGAAAACTGAATTTAAATTTTACACTTTTAAAGCTGAACGGAAAATACAACTGTCGGAAGGCAACTAAGAAATGAAATGTTATTCTAATGAAAAGAGACCTTTTTAGAAAGTTGAATATTACGGTTTTATAATTCAACATAAAAAAAAGCATACATAGTTACCAGTTTTACATAGTTGGAAGATATGGACGAACGGACGCCAGAGAGGAAGAAAGAGGCATCCCACCGTTATTTATAAACACAAGATCACGTGACGTGAACCAACGCGAAATCACACAACAGTTCGTATGCAGATAAGTAGAATGTATTAAATGAATGAATACAAAAGAATTATAAGTATATCACAACACTCTCCGCTACATTTTATTGATACGGGTTACGGATGATCTTTCGTCCTCGTCTTGATGATTCGAGAAGAAATCCCAGAGCATCCTTCTCTAAGTGCGACCGCTGCTGCTGTTCTATATCCCGAGACTTCGTTTCGCCAACTGAAGAGGAGGATTCCCCATTTGTTGTGGTTTCTTGTTGGCCAGTAGACATTTCCGGTTCATTGTTATTTGATGGATGACTCACAGTGATCGGTGAAGACAGGAGAATCCGAATCTACAAACGATGGGACAGTAACAGGAGTGGGGGCAAGGTTTTCTGTTGAGACTGTTGACTGACGGCCGTCAGGGAAACGAATTCTCGCAAAATTGTGAATTGCTGATATTATTTCCACCGGTTCCACTAGTGGGTCAGACTTGTGTTGACGGACAAACTTTCTTAGCAGCGCCGGAACTCCTTGCAACCATTCAGGTAGGGTGTATCCGGTACCCGACCTCCTCGAAAATTGAACAATCTTTCATGTGGTGTTGTTTTAGTTCCTGTGCAAAGGAGAGATCGAATTCAGTGCAGACCAATGTCGAGTACAGCTTGCCAATGACGTTCATCCAGTTGCCTCGTCTTGAGTGCAAGTTTTATCGTTTTCCATATTGTTCTGTTTGCCCTCTCGCATTGTCCATTGCCGATTGGATGGTATGGTGTTGAGTGGCTCCCTCGGTCACTATGGATTGAATCTGGGTAGCCAGAGAAGGTAAAGAGATTTGGGAGACATTTTATTACAGTTCCTGTTGAGATGTCTTGGCATGGATAGACGAAAGGATAGCGCGAGTATTCATCTACAATCACAAGTAGATATTTAAAACTATTTGTTGATGGTTTTGGGCCCATGAAATCAATAGCAAGGCGTTCAAAAGGGGATCGAGAATGGATTAAACGACCAGGGGGAGGTCTGAAAAACCTTGGTTTTAGTTCAGCACATATTTGGCATTCAGCACAGATATGTTTAACATCTTCCATAGAGAAAGGCAGATTCTTTTGTTTAACAAAATGGTACAGTCTCGCTACTCCTGGATGACAGAGTGATGCATGAAGATCTTTTAGTGATAATGAACACGAAGCAGAGCATGAACGGGAAAGAGTATCTGCAGAGCTATTAAGTGAACCTGGTCGGTATACAATATCATAAGAGTAGTTAGAAAGTTCAAGTCTCAATCGAAGTAGCTTATCGTTTTTAATACGGTTTGGTGTCCGTGTGTTGAACATATATGAGGCGGCCTGTTGGTCTGTAACGATAGTAAAATATCAGCCGAGTAAAAGATCACGCCATTTACGAACAGATTCTACAATGGCTGCTGATTCACGCTCCACTGCTGAGTGTCGACGCTCAGATTGCGTAAGAGTTCTAGAAAAATATGCTACTGAGCGTCCATTCTGAGAGAGGCAGGCTGTCAATGCCGTCGCAGATGCACCCGTTTCTATTATGAATGGAATTTCATCCTCAATGGGCGCAACCGAAGCCTTGAAAATTTCATCTTTTATTGCCTGAAATTGACTTGAGTTCTTCGACAATAGGAAATGAGGAGATATTTAGCAAAGGCGAAATGCGGTCAGAGAAATTCTCCACCCATGGTGAGTAGCATGAGAAGAGACCCAGAGCTCGTTTGAGTGACTTACCACAGTTCGGAGTCGGTAGTTCTTTGAGTGGTGTAAGTCTGTCTGGGTCAGGACTGATTGTTCCATTCTCCAACAGGTGCCCTAGAAACTTAAGTTTGGTGATGCCATACTCACATTTATCAGGGTTCAGCTGCAAATTGAGACGATCAGCAACTTCTTTGAATGCCCTCATATTTTCATTCAATTCTTTATTTGTCTTTCCCCCGATGACAATGTCATCAATATAGGCGAAGGTGCCTTTAAGTTCGTGTTCTTGGATTGTATTATGCATGATACGTTGGGATACAGCTACAGAGTTTGTTAATCCAAAGGGTAACCCAGAAAATTCGTACAGGCCTCCGTCAGCATCGAAGCCTGTATAAATTCTTTCCTTCTCACGGATAGGGCATTGGTAATATGCAGACTTCAAATCTAACCTGTTGAAAATCTTATATTGAGATAGATGGCGTATGTTTGAAATTTTTGGAAGAGGGAACGCATCGAGAAAAGTATAGCGATTGATAGTGGGCGAATAGTCAGTGACCATGCGACGCTTTTTTTATTCCTTTCATTATGAGTCACCAAGACTTGGGCTCGCCATGGGGAATTAGAGTTAATTATTATCCCTTCTTTTAAGAGCTTCTGTACTTCGTTCCGAATAAATTCGCGATCAGATGCAGAATAATTCCTGCTCTTTGTTGCAATTGCCTTACAGTCATCTGATAAATTGGCAAAAAGAGCAGGTGGCTCTATTTTTTTTGGGCGGTGTTACAGATTTGTAAAGGAGGTATATCTCCGTTAAAAAGGAATTCCACCCGGTTGTGTAGTTGCATGAATTCTTGTCCAAGTATGACAGGAGTACATAAGTTGGGCAGAACATACAGATGCATATCAGGGTATGTTTGTCCATTAATTGCGATAGATGCAATACAGTAACCATAGGTTTTGCTCGTGAGATTAGAGGAAGCCATACTTACTGTGTCACTGGAAGGTAGGAAGTATGAGTATAGGAAGGCCAAGTGATTTCACGACGTTCAACTTTATGAAATTATGAATGCTTCCGCTGTCTACCATGGATTTCAGACGAGTGTTGTTTATAGTTGCAACTACTATGGAGCATTGTGTGCGGGGTGTGCATTGGGATGAAGCTGCGAGAGCAATAAAAGCAGTGCTGGTTTTTATATTAGGTGATGTCTCTCTTCTTTTAGACCGGCAGACTTTGGAAAAGTGGCCTCTTTTTCCACACGAAAGGCAGTCAGCATTTCTCGCAGGGCAATTATATCGAGAATGATTCTCACGCCCGCAGAATTGACATTTGGCGTAGCGAACTGCTTGATTAGTTCTGGTAGCAGCAGCACATTCTTTAGTTAATTCATCTGTAGAATTATTGCTGGATTCTTCTGGATAAATTGATGCTTTTGCTACAACTGACGAAGTGGCATAAGTTGCTGCACTGTGTTGGGCCATTTCGAGACTTCTCGCGGTTGCTACTGCATTATCCAAATTAATTTCACAGCTTTCTAGTAGTCTCTGTCGTATCACTGGGGAAGTGAGGCCTGTGATAAAAGTATCCCTTATAAAAGTATATATATATATAAGGTGGACATCGAAGTTACCTATGGGTGTTGATTTTGATGTCCAGTTTTATATTTACATACACTATTTTAATATATTAAATAATATTATTTTTGATCATTTTTATCTTTGTATATTTGCTCGCTTAAGTTATATTTCAATAAGCGGTTAGCATTTGTTTAATGACACTTTCAGTCTTAAATATTTATTGGTTGTGGTATCCGATTGTCTGGGTCAATGTCTGTGGATGTGTGTGCATGTATCAATGTCTGTGTATGTGTGTCTATGTGTATGGAAAGTGCATTCACTTTTAATTGTGTATGTATGTACGTGTGTGTTGGTTTCCCTTTTCCTCCCCCTCCTTTTTTTTCATAAAGAACCGTGGAGATGTTCTCTGTCTCGTCACTTTTTGTGTGTATATATATATAAATATGTCTGGGTGCTTACATATTATAATCTGATTGTGTTTGTTTTATGCGTGAGTTTAGGACCCCATTCACACACTTGGGATTAAAATGTATACATATTGTCAAAGTTCGGATATAAAATTAGCTAAAGTAACTTCAATGAAGAAATAAATTGAATAACTTATATATTTCTTCTTTTCTCCGCAGTAATTTTATAGTTGTAAACTTAATAGCGATTAAATTTTGATTTTGAAATTAGCAGTTTTTAATTTTAATATTAAATTTTATCATATAATTTAGTAATTATTGGCTAGAATAAATTCTTTTTTAATATTACCCATATTTTAAACATCTGAATAGCTATTATAACATGACTTCGTTGTCAAGCTTTTTGAATTTTCCTATACTTGTATTTTGATTGGTCAATCTAGCTTTTGTAACAACGTTTTCCCCTTGCGAAGGATTGTTAATTAATTTGAAACATTTAAAACCATTTATTTTACATTCAACATCATCACTTGATAAGACACCGAGGGTGTTGAAACAAAATGGCTATTTTTGTAGTGATTTTATAACATATTTATGTTATAAATTTTTTTTAAATAAATAATTATATATATATATATATATATATATATATATATATATATATATATATATATATATCAATGGAAGACCTAGACCTTCAGTGTTATTCAGGCTGAGTACCATTTTTTATCAACATTTCCTCTAGACATAAAATTTAGGATACTCTATTTAGTTTAATCTAACTCGAACTGACAATATCTGTCTGTACATATACCAAGATTACTCACTTCCATTTGCAACTGAAGTTGTAAGGATATAGAAAATTTGAATGTGTTTAACATTTTCAAATATACCAGATAAGAATCCCATGTCATGGCTTGACTTTTTAAATTCATTGTAATTATACAAATACTTGTGCTCATTTACTAAGGATTTTTAATCAAATATATGTGTGCTGAATAATACATATATTGCACGAGGAATGTATATCAAAAGAAAAATATGTTTTCTGAGTAATATTTTATTTTGCTCAGTAATAAATAAAATTTTCTTAAGCAAATAATGCTTTACATTATTTAATTAAGATGAAAATATATTTTTTTATTCTGAATGAACAAAAGTGTCTTTTATTAAGTTATGCCTCTGATATCAAACATAATTCTTTTTGTCTTTTTAGCCCAAGCAAGGTGAGATACAAGTGAGATCTACTAACATACAAGGGATTACTGAGAGTAAAAAAAATTTGAGAAAACATTATTGTGGAAAGAGAAAATAAAAGGACATAATCCAAAAAGACAGATGACGATGATTGACATTGCATTTAAGTTTTAGAAGATTGTTGGTGACAGTAAAGGAAGAAGCCAGAAGAGAGTTCAACAGGTGAAAAGTGAACAAATGAGTAAATAAACAAATAATAATTCGTATTATTAGTTGAGTTTCTTAGAGAAATATTTGTCAGTTATTCCTAATTTTTTTACTAGTATTTAATAGTATATTTTTGCATCTTCAATTGTTTTTGCTCATTCAAGATCATTTTGTTTTAATCATTTCACCTCAAGCAAGTTGGAAAAGCCAGTAGTATGCAGGGAGTGAAAGAGAATGAGAATTCTGAGAATAGAGAGAATTGAGAAAAGAACAAACACTAAACAGATTTCAAGAAGAAAATTTTTGCATTATAATATTTGTGACTAATAAAAATTATGTCTTGAGAAACTTTCTATATTTACCTAAAAAGAAATAGTCAAAATTTAAGCATCTGATTAATTATCTATCTAAAAAAAATATTTGTAAACTCTCCATATTTCTTTAATGCAGTATTTTATAATTAATTTTGAAAACTGAAAAATAAAGATGAGAAAAAAAAATATAATACAAAATTAATAATTAAAAAATAGGTTGCTGATTAAACAATTAGTTGCTAAAGGTGATAAGATGAAAACAAATACATACACATGTTTTTTATATACCACTCGAGAAAGTATCTGGTTTTATATGCTCTGTTCTATCTTTACAAGAGCCAGGTCAGACCAAAACCCCATCCTGTATATGATGATAAACTACATCTGCATACTGGGTAAGATGATAAACTATGTCCAACAAGCAAGGCCTCTGATCAGGAGGTTTTGAGGAGTATGGAACTGCCTCTTAATTGCTGATGTTCCCAGGTCCACCCTGTGGTAGCACCTCTTAGGGTCCCCGCTATGGGCAAATAGTTAACTCCTAAACTGGGGTCAAAACAGGATGAAAGTGTAAAAAAGGTTTTAATACCAGAAATGATTTTTTGTAAAAAAATACTACCAGCAATATATTTTTGAAAAATATATATTTTATGGAAAACCCTACTACAAGAATGATTAAGCCAACCTGACCCGGCATCAGTAAGATAAGCAAAAGAATCCTAGAAAGAATTACTAGGCAAATTAAAAACCACCTTGAATTAAAACTATGGATTAAAACCAAAGATATCATAAATTGGTTTACCAATATTAATAATAAACCTGTTGCACCCTAATACAGTTCGATTACTACCAGTCAATATTGAGGGATCTGTTCACAACTGCCCTAGAATTTGCTGCTGTGTATTCTGACCTGACAAAGAAAGAAATGAATATAATTCTCAGTGCAAAAAAATCTGTCTCATTCATAATGGAGACCAATGGATTAAAAACACTAATGACCATTTTGAAATCACTATGGGATCTTTAGACTCTGCAGAGTCTTCTGACCTTGTCGATCTTTTAATACTGTACAACCTAACCATGCACCGTGAATTAGATATTAAGGACATCGGGCTGTACAGAGATGACAGGCACATGGGAGTGAGGAGTTCCACTAATTTTAAAATAGAGAAAATTAGAAAGATTATATATAGTTAACTTAGAAAACTCAATTTAAAAACTACAGTCTGCACAAAATTATAAAGGAGTAAACTTCCTCGATGTAACTCTAGATTTAATGAACAACACATACCTACCTTATAGAAAACCTAACACTAACCCCTTGTATATACACTCTAAGTTAAACCACCCTCCATCCATAATTAAGCATATACCCTCATCAGTAGAGAAAAGAATCAGCATTAACTCCGCTAATAAAGAAATATTCCAACAACACAGTAATCTTTATAACACAGCCCTGAAAAATAGCGGATACAAAATGCTAACGTCAATTATAGAAACAATTGTACTAACCAGAAGAAAAACAGGAAAAGGAAAATCATTTGGTATACCCTTCCGTTCAACCAAATGCTTAGTATTAAGCTAGGACATAATTTCCTCGCCTTAACTGAAAAACACTTTCCTACAAATAGCAGACTTAGTAAAATATTTAATAAAAACACCCTAAAATTAAGTTACAGTTGCACTGAAAATCTAGAAGTTATAATAAAAAAAAACACAATAATAAAATCCTGAATAAACCACCATGCCAGAATAGTATTAATAAAAACCCTAAACTTAAATTAGACAAAAATAGTGAAAAATTATGCGATTGTAGAAACCCAGAAGACTGCCCACTGGAAAATATATGCTGTGTAAAATCTGTGGTATACCAATGTACTGCATCATCCATTGAGAATCCTAACACTAATATGATATACATTGGGTCTACGAAGAATGAATTTAAAACCAGGTGGAGACAGCATAAAAGCTCTTTCAACAATATTAATAATAGAAATCAGACATCTTTATCTAAATATTTGAAGGAAATGAATAAAACACCAAAAGTAAAATGGAAAATTATAAACAAATCTAGAACTTGTAAAACTTGGAATGACCCATGCCCTTTACGCCTACATGAAAAACTTCACATTATCAAGTTTCTAAATAATGAAAATGTATTAAACAATAGACCTGAGTTAATGTGTTTTGCCAACATCATCAAATTTTCACATTGAATAATTAGCATAAAAAACAAACAAAGAGTTAAATAATAAATACAAATTTTAAACTCCATAGTCTAAATAAAAAGTTTAAAAACCCTACCCAATCATATAAAAAAAAACCCTTTATGAAGTCGTCAAAAAAACAAATGTTAGCTAATTATGACAGTTTTATATACACAAAACCCTTTCAGGAAAGAAATTAAAATAAAAAAAAATAAATCTCCACAGACACTTAACAAGACTAACGATGTCATCTTCCGCTTTAAATTTAGACACCCCAACCTTAGCCTAGGTTGAACTCTTTGAATATAACTGAGATATTGATACAAATTATTAACCCTTACGCCCCTTTTGAAATAACTGCTCGAGCCATTACCATAGTAATTTTAATTTTAATAATGAATATGCTTATAAAAACGAGTAAATTTCAAGTATTAGTTATTCCAAAAATTTCACTTGAAGATGGAACAGAACTTGGTACTTTAATTCAATTTAATCCAAATAATTATATTAAAATTTTCGGCTCTTTTTTTGGAAACATGAGAACTCTTATGTAGCGAAGGAATCATATTTTTAAATAAATAATTATATATATATATATATATATATATATATAAATATATATATATATATATATATATATTATAAATTAATTGACTTAAAATATGTTGTATTTTTTTCGCTACACAGTTGAAACATGGTTAATGTTTCAAAAATGGAAGCTAAAAGAAAAATTCGCTTGAGGATGAAATGGAACTAAGGTCTTTCATTTAATTACAAAATTAAATTCGGGGCTTTTAGCTTCCATTTTTGAAACATGGTTAGAACTGTGTAGCGAAAAAAACATATTTTAAGTCAATTAATTTAAAATATTAATGCTCTGTGAATTTACATTGAGCACTATTTTGTAAAAAGAAAAATATCTATAAGAACACCGGATTATATATCTTACTGTTCTTCCTTTATATATATATATATATATATATATATATATATATATATATATATATATATTACAGCTATACATTTTTGAATGAAAAAATATTACTAGCAATAAAAATTGGCATTAAATAGCCCATTGAGGTGGTAGCACCTCTTAGGGTCCCCGCTATGGGCAAATACTTTACTCCTTAACTTAACTGGGGTCAAAACACTATGAAAATAGGTTTTAATACTAGAAATACATTTTTGTAAAAAAATATTAACAGAAATACATTTTTGAATATATATATATATATATATATATATATATATATATATATATATATATATATATATATATATATATATATATGCATATATATATATATATATATATATATATATATATATATATATATATATATATATATATATTGCAGCTATACATTCTTGAAAGAAAAAATGTTATCAGCAATAAAAATCTTGTCGGCTTTTAATAACCCATTGAGGCTGATATGCCATAAAACAAAACAAACCAAACAAAATCAGATCAAAAATGCCGAATACTCACTTTCGAAAACTGGTAAAATTTGTCTTTTTGGCAAAATGGTGAATTATTTTCCACTTCACAACTACATCACAAGCCTCTTGCTACTCTATTGCTATTTCCATGGCAAATATTCGGATGAGCTACATTCCTTTATTTCGATGAGCCTTGACTGTCACTGCTTAGACCCACCATGCTATGTACACAAGAATTAATCATCTCCATTCACTTTGTATTCCATTAGTAAGAACGAAATTCCAGTCTAACAGTTTACCACTGCTTCATTGCATTTAAACTTTTGAAGGTTGTAGTTACCAGGGAAGCAACTAAATGGTAGGGAGTTCCACAGGTGGGAAATGTGAGAAAAGGAACTATCGGAGAAGTGGTAGTTGCATTTAGCTATTTCAGCAGTAAAATGGTTACATTGTTGACAATCTATAAGCATATATATATATATAAGCATATATATTCATATATTTGAGGCAGCGGGGAAAAAAGCTTCAGAGCAGAAGCCAAAATATTTGTAGTAAAGAGAGAGGGAGAAAGTAACTGAAGCTGAGATGCCTGGTCAGGATTGATTACATTACAGATCCTTCTTTGAATTTTGTCAAGAATCTCAAGACATATAGCAGGAGCACCTGACCAGATATGGTAAAAGTATTCAATGCATGAACGAATGGTAGAACAACACAGAAAGACAACTTTCCTTGCAGTAATCAGAGCAACTGATTTAATATAGTCATTGCACTTCACGTCAGTAGAAAATGTGAGTTTTATTATGACCTATCTATCTATCTATCTATCTATCTATCTATATATATATATATATATATATATATATATATATATAGTATACTTAGCAAGTATTCATTTAAAGATGTCTTATTGAACACACACATATATCTATCTCTCTCCATATATAGATTTAGAAAAATACTGTTTGTTGATATATAAAATTATACAAAATTAGATATATATATATATATGTATGTATGAATGTGGATGAATATGTTCATAGTCATACACAGTTATGACATTAATTTTAATATTAAATTTCTTTTATATAATGTTCATTTAGTCCTTGTAATAAAGAAAGCAATTAATTCAATATAATCACTCCACTTAATTTTAGTGGAAAATGTGAAGTTCATTATGATCTCACTTTCTATATATATATATATATATATATATATATATATATATATATATATATATATATATATATATATATATATATATATATATATATATTGTTTGAATAAAAACAGACCACGTTAAGGTTCCATGTAATAAATTATTTCACCATAACCCCTTTAACAGGGCTCTGGATCATCAGACTTTACTTCCAAAAATTAAAATGAAAAGAAATTCACACATTTTTGACGGACCACATCAAGTATAACGAAGTGAGGAAGTGAGGTGGGAAAGAGGATATGAATGTGTCATATGTAGCATTTCAAATTCTTATTTTTAATTTTTAACTCCAATGTGTCGGCTAGATGTTGTTCGAATTTATTGTGTCTACGTCTCAAGATATAGATGGCTAAGGAGTGGAGGGGTGGAGACCGACTTTAACGGAAGAAGCTACACTACTTTCACGAGGACAGTTTTTCTTTCAAATTTTTTTGGACGCTGTTAGTTCGCGTTACTTTAACGGGCATGTTTGGGAGGTTAAAGTTTTTTCTGTATCTAAATGTTTAAATAATCTACGAAGAAATTAATTTGAAATTCGGTGGTTTTTTGTTATTTTCTAAATAGTCGATTAGAAAAATTCACAGATAGTACATTGAAAGAGTAATCTATTTTATATTTAGTAATCTTATAAATTAATTTATTTTTATCTTTTATTAATTAGTAAAAAAAAAAAAAAAACTTATGTATATTCCCATATTTACACATATACATCTGCAGAGAAAACGCATATTCATATATCTTCATACATATCTCCACATACACTTATACTTATATATATATATATATATATATATATATATATATATATATATATATATATATATACATTTAAAGACACCTGTATATCCATATACACCTACATATATACATATATATGTGTATTTTTTCACACACTTACGCATATACACATACACATATACACACACACATATGCACACATACATACATACATGCATATATATACAAACACATACATTCATATATACATAATATGCAGCATATCCATATACACACATATACGTTAATTTGCACTTACACTTATCTACAGACGTACATGTCTCTATCCTCATGTTCACCCATGCACCCACTTATGCCTGTGTTCGAATACTCTCTCAGTATTTAATTACATAATCCATATCTTTACACATATAATATTACCCGTTATTTCATATTTATGGCAAAATATATAGGTACCTATCTAAATGTACACCCCCACATTATATAAAAAAAAACAAAAAAAAACCTGCTTCTTATTCCATATAAAAATATATACATGTACACATCAACAGGTGCCTTAGTGTTCAAGCACATTACCATAGTTGTATACATATAGTCATGTGTTGGTGTTCATGTGTGCATAGTAATATTTCTAAAAAACAAAAGGGAGTAAAAAACACTCAAAATTGCTCTTATTATATGATTATTTTTCAATGTATCTGCTTAGGTTGAGATTGTTTTTGTGCCGGCATTTAAAAATTAGTTCACTGTGTTTATTCAGTAGTATGTCTGGATCTTTATGTTTAATTATGAAGATTTTCTCCTTTAAACATAAGTTGCATCTGTCTCTGAAGTTTTTGGGAGTTCTTGATATTTTTGAGGCTCTTGATATTATTTTCCACTTTATTTGTGGGGTTAGGCCACTCTCCAACAGATTCCAATAATCCAAACATATCTGCTCTGAATTTTACATTGAGCCCTCCGGATATCATCCTCCTCGGGTCTACCCATACGGATTACCTAAGTTTGCATAAACTATATATATATATATATATATATATATATATATATATATATATATATATATCATTTTGTCTGTCTGTCGTGGACGTTGTTACCTCGCCCAGGCCGCATTTCTCCCCCGATTTCGATACAGTTTTTACCACAAGTTTGCAAATGGCTGCCGTAAGGACATGACGGAGCCCGATTTTTGAGTTCGGACTCAGATTCCGGAAAAATCGATAATCGAAAAAATCTACTTACAACCAAATTTGACACCCTCTTAGAGTCTACCATTAGAAGTGTTGTCCAGAAGTTTCATGACCACGCACCCCTAAACAGCGCAGAAAATCGATAAAACCCCCAAACCGATACGCCCAGTTTGCGCCTGAACCGCATGTCGGAGGAGGCCATTGGGAGTAACCATGTGAAGTTTCAACTCTGAGCGCCCCCCAAACACAGTGCAAATCGACAATCGGTCAACCCATAAAAATGTTTTTCCGGTTGGGTATTTCCTAAATGCAGATTAATTTAAGGTCACGCTATGCGCGGGAAGAAACAGGTCAGTGCGTGCAGTGTGGAGTGGAAGAAAATATTTGACCTCAAATTCTGGAAAGAAAGAAAGCCATTGAAATTCGGCTTTATTTTCCCTGCTACCAGGTCTGACTTTGAGCCACAAATGACATATTCGATTTTGTCAACACTTGCTTTAATCGTCGCATCTTACCAAAATAAGCACTTCCTTTATTCGCGTCTTTACTGAAAAAAAAACCCGCATACGTGCTGAGTGAAAATGGTTCCATCCTCAGTAGTCCATTTTCCAATTATTTAAACCTTTTCCCCTAGCCCAAGGCCACATCCCAGTCCTGACGAGGAGTTTTTGCGCTAAAACAGAAGAGCTTCCGCCCAATCCATTTCAAAGCTAATGCCGGCAAACGGTTAGCGGCTTTTCGTTGTCGCACAAACCAAACGAGCAAACGCTCCATTGCAGCTCCTTGCATTCTCATCGCCGTCATCACGTGCGTTAGAGCCAAGCTGCATATTTAGCAGGCAGCTTGACCCAGTTTACGGCCAAGCCTTGCATTTGCCAAATCATGTGCGCGTGCGTGAATGCGCGCTAGCATCTTCCATTTTGCGTGAGCTCGTTCATTGGTCTAAGTCATGGCCATAGTCCAGGCTACACCAATCAATGACAAGTCACGCTCCCTTTAAATACCTTCAGCGCGGCTGCATCCGCACTCACGTCTTGATTTGATCGCCATTAACGCATCTGTTCTTGGATTAATTGACAGCTTCCTGCTACCGCAAGTTACCTATTTGCTTAAAGGTTTGCATTACCCATTTTATCTCCGCGTGCTGCCTCCCCTGCGCAGCCCAATCCATCTTAGCGATCCATACCTATTTCTACCTTTTCTTAGTTCAGTTTTGCTATTAGACAGTTAACTGCTGTCGCAAGTTACTTCTCTTCTGCCTTTACTACGCGGCCCAGTACACCTCAGTGTTTCACTACTTTTTGGCCTTCAACGCTTCAACGTTTTGGTTGCGTAACCTCTTCCTACAGCGACGTTTTCGTGCTGCCAGAAAGCGCGGCCCATAGCTAGGAGAAGCTTTTTACATACCGCTCCACTGCATTCTATTCGCATTCTTACACAGCATTTCTACGACCCTGAAAATGGCTCCTACACGACGAACATCCGCACGTCAGCAACTGAAGACCCCTAATACCGTTAACGTTACACATGCAGAACAGGCGACTGCGGAGGAGCACATAATAACTCCGGTTACAGATGATCATATAGCGTCTACTTCAGCCTCTGCTTTGCACTCATCTGCGTGCCGTGGCGATGACCAACCCGGCAGCTCTGCAAAGGCTGCAAAAACACCCAGGCGAGGCAACCTTAGCAGGCGTTGTAAAAAAGCCTCACCGGCTAGGGAGAAACGGGGGCAGGATTCCATTGAGTGCGCTTCCTTGGGGGAGAAGCGGCTGGCGTCTACTTCAACCTCTGCTTTACACTCTTCTGGGTGCCGTGGGCGATGATCGACCCTGCAGCTTTGCTAAGCGTGCCAAAATACCACGGCGAGGCAACCTTAGCAGGCTTTCTAAAAGAGCCTCTGCGGCAAAGAGAAAGCGGGAGGAGGAAACCGAGGTAGAGGCCTCTTTAAGGCTTTCCAGTCAATCTCAGCGGAGGCAGTATGTTTTGTCACATGAAACGCTTGGTGAGCGTAACTACCGTTTGTACTGCAAATCAGTTTACACATATTCGTTGAAAAGTAAGAGGAAACTACCTAAACGCTTGCAAGACAACAAAAAAGCGGTTTCATCACAAGCGCTTTTGCGGTCTCAACAGAGCTCGCATCGAAAAGCTACTCACAATGCAGCCGACGCCACTGCAACTTCCATTCGACGGTCTCAGGAGACTACGGCTGAGAAAACCGCACGTAACGCAGAGAAAGCTGCGGCAACGTCCATTCGACGGTCCCAGGGATCCATGGCTGAGAAAACCGCATGCCATGCAGCCGACGCCGCTGCAACTTCTGCTGCTCCGAAGAATCTGTGAAACGCACCGGTCCTACAATGCACTGCAATACCCACTTTGGCATTCTGCAAAATGGGTCCACCTTAAAAACAGTTTCTTGCAGAACTTATGCCAGGGCAATCGGCCTACGACCGTCCAGACCTCATTACGCGCGTGTACCATCTGAAGTTGGGAAAGCTAATGGATGTGATTACAAAGGGCCAGGATTTAGGGGCTGTTTGCTGTTGCATGCACACTATTGAGTGGCAGAAACGCGGCCTGCCTCACGCACATATACTTATTTGGCTGTGCGACAAGATTGAGGCCACAGAAATCGATCATCTTATTTCTGTTGAAATTCCTGATCCGTCGGCTGACCCTGAATTGTACGAAATAGTGACAACCAACATGATTCATGGTCCGTGCGGGTCGCATTACAATTACACCAGCTGTCACAACGGCGACGGCAAATGCACCCGGCAGTACTCATGAAGTTTCGTGAGCGAAACCATTACAGGGAGCAATGGTTATCCACTGTACCGGCGAAGGAGTCCCGCTGAGGGAGGATTTACAGCCGTGGTAAAGGGAGACCAAGTGGATAACAGATGGGTAGTGCCATACTGTCCCCTGCTAACAAAACTGTTCAATGCGCACATCAATGTCGAATATTGCCATTCAGTTCGCTCTATCAAGTATGTATGCAAGTACATCAACAAAGGGACTGATGCTGCAATGTTTGGTATTAGGCAGGAAGGTTCCGTAGACGAAATCCAGGACTTCCTTGCAGGGCGCGTCATTAGCAGCACTGAGGGCCCATATTCAGCTTCCCCATCCACAAACGCTTCCCAGCAATCGTCCAGCTTGCTGTTCACCTCGAAAACGAAGATCTTCGTTATTTTTCTGCAGATACAGCAATGGATGTGTCTGCGCGTACCAAAGACACAACGCTTACAGCGTTCTTCAAACTTTGTCGACAGAACGAATTTGCTAGGACCCTACTGTACCCAGACGTGCCTTCATACTATATGTGGACAAAAAAGAACACCTGGACTCGGCGGAAGTGCGGGGCCAACGTCGAGGGCTATCCAGGCGTCAAAAAAGAGGCCACACTCGGAAGGGTATTCACGGTTCCCCCATTGCGACAGGAATGTTTTTACTTGTGACTCCTTTTGCACGAAGTTAGTGGTCCAACGAGCTAAAATAACTTACGGACGGTTAATAGAGTTTTATCTGACACTTTTCGTGAGGCTTGCCTCCGTCTCGGCCTTTTGGAAGGCGACAGCCAATGGGATGCCACATTGGCTGAGGGAGCTCTTTTAAAAATGCCCTCTGCTTTGCGCCACCTCTTCACCACAATCTTACAAATGTGCGAATCCAGTGATCCCATATCACTTTGGGACAAATACAAGGACTCTTTGTTCGAAGACATACTCAGAGAAGCGCAACTTCTGTGTCCAACAATGCCTCTTACATTCAACGATGAAATTTACAACAGGACGCTTATAATCATTGAGAACCTGTTTGTTAAAATGGGGGGATCTCTCGCCGCTACTGTGGCTTCCTTCAGTCTCTCACCTGAGATTGTGCGGCAGACATCCTACTCTGTTCAGGAGCTCAACGCCTATGTCACAACAAATAAGCCAAAACTTCTCATAGACCAAAGGGCCACTTATGATGCGGTTCTTGCATCCACCAGGCAGGATACAGGATCAATTTTCTTTCTGGACGCGCCTGGGGGAACGGGAAAAACGTTCGTAACAAAACTGCTTCTTGCAGAAATTCGGCGCCATGGCGAAGTGGCGCTAGCAGAAGCGTCTTCAGGCATTGCTGCCACATTACTACCGGGTGGCCGAACAGTGCACTCAACGTTTAAACTTCCACTTGACCTGATTAAGGCAGAAACAACTGTATGAAGTATAGCCAAGCAATCAGGTCTAGCGGAGGTACTCAGGCTATGTAAGCTCATCGTCTGGGACGAGTGCACTGTCAGTTCCAAAACTGCACTCGAGGCTGTAAACCGCTCTCTGAAGGATATTCGAAACTCCGATGACCTTATAGGAGGTATAACTGTCCTTCTATCAGGTGACTTTCGCCAGACCCTCCCCGTTGTACCTAAGGGGACAAGGGCCGACGCTATTTGAGCGTGCTTGAAATCGTCACTACTTTGGCCCACTGTTAGACCATTGCACCTTACCACCAACATGCGTGCACACCTATCTGGCGAATTTGGGTCCGCCGAATTCTCGAATTCATTATTATCCCTAAGCGAAGGTATTATTCCAGCGGACACTGATGGATTTGTAAACGTCAAAGGGTTGTCTACAGTGGTCACAACGCAAACAACACTCAGGGAATCAGTTTTTTCTGATCTTCAAACCAACTACAACAATATTGAGTGGCTTGCTGGGCTGGCAATTCTTGACCCAAAAACACCACTGTGACAATCCTTAATAGACAGCTTCTGGAAACTGTGCTAGGAGTGTTGCACGTTTACAAATATATTGACAGAACTACAGACCCCGCTGAAATGGCGAACTTTCCAGTGGAGTTCTTAAAAGGCCTCCACTCCGCTGGTTTCCCACCTCACATTCTGGAACTTAAAGTGGGGATCCCGGTTATGTTGCTTAGAAACCTGCGTCCACTGAAACTCTGTAATGGGAGCAGGATGGTTATTCAGGCCCTACACCCAAACATTATTGAGGCCAAAATTATAACTGGCTGCGGTAAAGGGGAGCAAGAGCTTATCCCAAGGATGCATTTGTATCTATCAGATGCCGACTTACCCTTCACTTTCAGAAGATCCCAATTCCCAGTCGCACCCTGTTTTGCTATGACAATTAATAAGGCCCAAGGACAAACGCTGTCTGTCACTGGTGTACACTTAGAAGAGAAGTGATTCTCACACAGCCAACTTTACGTAGCCTGCTCTCGAGTCGGCAGGCGCGAGGATGTGTTCCTTTATTCACCCTCGCAAAAAGCTAAAAATGTGGTCTACACTGAAGTCCTCAACCAGTGATACGCAAACTCCTTTCCATTTTTCCTTTCCATGCAAGAACTGGTACTCCGGTATTTGGGCGGATTACATTCTAAAATTTCGGGCGTTCTTTACAATTCAACCAGAAATTCCTACGCGGCCCAGTTAGAGGTGCCTTACATAGAATGCCGTGTGACTCCGTCATGACTCAAAAATCGATACAAACCTCTGTGTTGACCATGCCCTCAGCAGTCCATTTCCCACTTCTTTAAACTTTGTTCTTTCTCCCAGGCCGCATCCCAGATCCGACTTTTCAATTTACGTCATTGTGTCATGCCTGAGCTCGATTTTTTATTTGGGACTTTGTAAAAAATCCGATTAACTCACAGGTGACACAGATTTTTTTTTTGGGGGGGGGTGAATGTCTCGCCTGCACTACGCGGCCCAGTACATCTAAGCTTTTCACCTCATTTTGGACTCTGTGCAGTTGACTTCGCGTTGTTAAACACTTTTGATCTCTTTTTATTTGAACTTAAAATCAAATCAATGTATGGTTTCCAAAGTACCGGTTTCCAAAGTCCAAAGTACAAAACAAGGGCAACAACAACCCCACCCAAGTAGTCTCAATATTTCAGGAAACTTTGTTGTTAACATTGTTTTTTCATTCGGTTTTTCCAGTTACGAGTCCTTCTTTAAAGCTGATCGTTTTGTGTTCATTTTGTTTAGTTCTTTTTCGTAACAGATTTAATGTTTAGTATAGAGCTTAGAAAAAAATCGCAGTGTGAGATAGTCAAGAAGTAAGGCATGTAGCAACATCAGCGCGGCAAAGGGCACTCCTTTAAAGGCAAGGAAGGGCAAAAATATTTTAAGTGATAGCAATTGCTGTATGAGTCGTACGATTTTTGAATCAACGCCGGCCATGCTGCTAGTATATATATATATATATATATATATATATATATATATATATATATATATATATATATATATATATATATATATGAATATGGATCAATAAGTTCATAACCAGACACAATTATGACATGGATTTTGATATTAAATTTCCTTTGTATGTATTTTTAATGTGATTAATAGAGAAGAGTTGTGTTAAGTGCATTGAAAATTATATTGAAAAATATTTACTATATTACAGACTTACCGATGCAGCTATGTAGACATGTGCGTGTCTAAGTAGAATGTGTATTTATGTGTGTGTGTATTTGTGCATGTCTGTGTATAAAGATATGTATATATTTATGTATGCTCATGTGTATTTTATATGACTTTGATGCTTAAATATTTGGAACTGACAAGACCGATATAATTTTAATGGTAAGAGAAAATTGGGTAAGAAATAAAAAATATATTATCTTTGTAAACTAAATATTTATAAGAATAAATCAATTTAAGAATGCCCGAACCCTCCAACAAAGAGTGAGGAAAATGTTACAGATATTTACATAATCATTATAAGAGATAAAGTAATCAAAAAACATCAACATTTTTCAGGAAAAAAGAAAGAAAAAATAAACAAAATTTGCTAGAATTTGGTGAAAGCAAGTTCTTTAGGGTTTAAATATAAAAATCTTTAAATTTTATTAATTTAAAAAAAATTTCTTTTGATATACTATGTTCCTGAAAATTTTTCACTTTTAAGATAAGATTAATTTGCATCACAGATATCTTATATCTCTTTGGTAGTGGGGATTTTAATCAGAATTGCAGCCATTTGATTACAATAATAATTTTAAGATTAGTGTTTTGTCTGATAAGGTATTTGATAAAATAATTTAAAAACATCAGCAATAAAATTAAATGAATAAAATAGTTGAATTTTTATCAGTCATAAACATGAAAACATTTTTGAAATGGGCTTTAATAGTGTTTATCAGAAAAAAAAACTATTACAATCTGGTCTAAATAATCAGGATAAGATATAAATTGAATTTTTTTCTGTGTGCTTAATAAACAAGCACACACATATACACTCACATACACATATGTGCACACACAGACACATAAATACACATTTGCAAAATTGAACATAGCAGATAGTAAGTCCTGACATAAAATGTCAGCGATAACTTCAACAATACTTTGAGGATTTCAAAATGCATTAGTGTATTGCAAAAAATTCTAGTATATATATAAAACATGAAATACATATATGCAATATAAAATAAACAGAAGCACTCATATATATATATATATATATATATATATATATATATATATATATATATATATCGTACATAAAATGCGGGTTCATATAAAACAGTGCTCAATGTAATAAAACAGAGCTATTAAGTATATATATATATATATATATATATATATATATAAAAGTGAACGTAAAAGTGAGAGGCTTCTATGTTCACTTTTATATTTACACACGCTCTATCTCTGATATTGAGCACTTTATCCCATAAATATAGCACACCTGAAGATTATATTTCTTCATATATATATATATATATATATATATATATATATATATATATATATATATATATATATATATATATATTCTTATACAGATAAATCACACATACACTTAAATATACATGCATGCATATATAAAATACACACATTTATATATACATGCATAGATACATAATGGCTAGCTACATTTCCAAGCAAACCTGCGTGCCAGGGCAGCTAGATGCTGTTCAATCTACAGAGTCCACTGTGGTTTATACTGCAACTATGCTGAATGTAATTTACTTAGTATTTATGGGAGATGGCACGTAAACTGACATGAACAATTTCTTGAACAAGTATGCTCAAATACTCAGTCACAATGAATTTTTTGCTGGCATAACTATCAATGGCTTTTGAACGGTTCTGTCTAAGCAATTTCACCCACAAAGATTGGGTTAATATGTGGTATGGTTTTCAGCTATGATTCTAAGTTGCTATGATCACTTCTCATGGTTGATTTAATCAAGAAGTCACTTCCCTGACAAATCAACCATAGTGAGATACAAACCTGAAATTTTATGGCCAGGATATGAAAGTGTTAGCTACAGGGTGGGGGCAGAAATACAGATACCTCCCAGAAATAACTTTGACATAACTAGCTAATGTCTTATCATTATGTGGAAGCTATTTCTGAGAGGTGTATGTGGGAGGTACTTCTGCTGCACCCTGTATGCATATATATATATATATATATATATATATATATATATATATATATATATATATATATATATATATGTCATAGCAACTTAAATTTTCAAACAACCGTGTTTAACTTACAAAAACTAGCCACAACAGCTTGCTTCGGCACGTAAATCTAAATATTTTTCAAACGTTAGTAAAACCAGTTTGTGAAAACTGTTGAAACTTGTCTGTTTCCTTGCTTCCCTGATAATAATAATAATTTGAATGCAACGTCAATCGCCATCTTCTATGTTCTTGAACCACGTTCAGCTTTTACCCTTTACTCGTTTCCCTCTCTATCCAGTCTTTTCTCTCTCCTTTGCTCTCTGGGATCCCCTGATTACTAGTGACATTCCCGCCTTACTTGGGGTGAAACTTTTCTTTTTTATAATCGGTATCACACCATGCAAAGCAGTACAGCCATTAGCACGGAGGGGGCCACAATCGAGAATTGTGAGAGAAGAAACTGTTAGCATAGAAGTTCCGGCTACATCCAACTAGCTCAAATTAAATGTAAATAGATGCGATCTCGTAGACAGTCTAGTATGGCGCTTAAATTCATACAATCTAGGTACCATAGCGAAGAGCTCATCCAAACAATTACCATGAAAGTATTTATAAAAAAAAGCACAGACAGGCAACCTTACGGCGGTGGGCAAGTGACTGTAGCCGCGTCGCGAGATCAGGCCCAGTAATATTGCTGATTCTTCGTTGACCCTTATTGAGGTGCTTCAGGGAAATAGTAGGGGCATCGGACCATATATGGTAGCAATATTCTAAGCATAGAAGATATGCAAGATAGATTCCACAGAGAAACACTGTCTCACTCGACACACTGAACAGACCTTTCTTTCAGCAAGTCCTAGCGATGGATTCAATATAGTGTTTCCATTTCATGTCAGCTGCGAACGTTAGCCCAAGAAGGCGCAATGAGTCACTTTCTTGGAGGATAGCATCAGCAAGTCTGATGGAAAACAGAGAGGAGTCTCTCAGATGATTAATGGAGGAAAGTTTAGTTTTGGAGTCGTTAAAATTGACAAGCCATCTTTTCCACCAGTTAAAGACGGTCTTGGGTTCATTTTGTCTATCGGCTTCCACTTTGACCTTGTCTGACTAATCAGCCTTATTATCGAGGCTGGAGTAGACAGCAGTGCCATCAGTGTAAGATAGCAAGCTGAGAGACGATGTCATCGGGAAGGTCGTTAATGAAGATTTAAAATAGTGTAGGACCAAATATAGAGTATTAGGGGACACCCGCATTAGTACAAAAGGATGTAGACGAATGGCTGCTCAGGACAACTTTCATATTTGATAGGAACGATTGGATTAGCCCAAGAACCTGGCCGCAGATACTGTAACTTTTCAGCTTGTGGAGAATGCCTGAATGCCAAACCCTGTGAAAGGCTTTCGAGGTATCCAATGCGGGCTTCACCGTTTTGAATTAAAGCACGATAGACTCTTTCTGCAATTATTGTTGTTGACCTGGAGAAACGTAAGCCTTATTGCTTGACTGGAGAAAGGCCCTGTGATCAGAGATGGTGAACCAATTTAGCATTGATTAGGGCCTCTAGGAGTTTCCCCAAAAGTGACAGAATGCTAACAGGCCGATAGTCGAATGTTTCTGACCATTCACTAGAGTCCTTAAAGACTGGAACAGACGATGACTTCCAACAAGCAAGAAAGCAGGCGGCAGTGAGGCATTTATTATACAGTTTTAAAAGAACTGGAGCTCGTTCGGGGACACACTTCTTAATGACAATTATGGGGATGCCATCGGGTTCACATGCTTTGTTGGGATCAAGGTTAGAGATGACAGCAGAAACCGTGGAAGGTGTTATATGTATTGATATACATATAACACCTTCCATCAGAGAATTAGTTCTTAGTGAAGAAATCAGTCCAGATGGGTCAAAAACAGAGTTTGAGGAGAATTCATGTCAAAGCATTCATTTTTATCAGCAGAGGATGATAATCGATTGAATAGCGGGAAATAGAGACCTTACCCTCATTTAGTACCCTATTACAGAGACGCCAGTAGTCAGGCGAGTCAAAGTTTTTAGAGGCTATGCTGTGTCTAATTCTCTCAGCAAACAGACTTAGCTTCTTTGAGGAATCACATCCATTTGTTACCAGCACTATGTTATGACGAGATCTATCCCGCTGGTATAGCCAGAAATACTGATTCCTGTGTTCTATGGCGGCGAGCATGCTAGTGTTAACCATGGAAAGGATTGCGGTTTCACATGTTATTTCCGAGAAGGGAAGAAGGTGTTCCACACCGGCTTTGATCCAAGAGGACACCTCAATGGGATGTTGAAGATGTCAGTCTAAGAGACGTAACGAAGAAAATCCCGGAATGAATCCCAATCAGCATGCTGATAACAGAAAGAATTTTCAGAGTTACCGAGAGGGTAGTATTGTAAAGCTTGGCAAGAGCGGGAAGAGAATGTTAGAAATAGATCCAATAGGGAAGCATGTTGCTCGGTTTGGCTAGTTGAATTCCACGATTTGGGTGAGGGATTGGGCAATATAAAAATTTAATTTCCGAATACCGGCAACATCAGTACTTTTAGAATGTACAAGCCACGTGTAATCAATTAGAAGGTAATCAATTAGAAGCAAAAATGATAGTCTGTACGTAATTTGAACGTGTTTTTGAAAATCTACTAACGTTCTGTGTAGAAAACATGACGAAGCGAAAAATAATAGTTTGAAGGCATATTTGCACAATGTACAAGGCACTTTCTCTCCATCCATATCTGAACGTCTTTGGTGACTTTAGTCACCAAAGACGTTCAGATATGGATGGAGAGAAAGTGCCTTTTCTATACTGTCAGCTATTGCGTCTAATATACTAGAGTCTTGGGAGGAGCGATAAAAGAAAAAGAGATAGCTGACAGAGTTTAGTAGCGAAAGACGTAAGCACATGAAAGAGAAGTCAGTGACCTCGAGAGATAATTCTCTGGCCATCGGCAGATTATCCCGGATGTAAGCATCAAGGTCATGCATGCTTGAATCTGTTCGGCAAAAGGGAAAATACCCTGGAATTCATTGGTCGCAATGGACGAATTCAAGTCGGTTTCATAAAGAGCAAGGATTTCTGGCGATGTTTTAAGAGGAGAGGAAAAAAACAGCATAATTGTAACTGTCTGTCATGTAATTCAAACTATCGTGCATGTAGCTGAGAGCATAGCATAATGTGCTCTCAGGCTTGCCCACCGGAAATACATGCAGGGACACCTACCCATGCGCAACATGGCACTACAGCTACCCCGATATTATGAAACTATTGCTAATCTAAGTGCTACCAAAGAGTCCGGGCTCTAATCGGAAGCAAGCAGCCAGCAAACTATCAACCCGGTACCCTTATAATGGAATGTCACAGCTACTGGTTAGTCTGATCACAAAAGAGTTAAGACCACTAAATCATTGTGGTAAGAGAGTGAAAGAGAACCAGGAGACCATATCCTGGACAGGGAACAAAGGATGAACCTGTTTAATAGATATGGAAGGAGTGCGGACGTGACGATAGGTGAGCCTATCTACTCCTATTAACCTGTAAAAAAAAAAGAAGAAATTGCGAAAGAAATTCATATTAAGTATATATGAGTATAAGTTCTGATGTCTATTTCCAAGTAAAATGGGTAAAACTTAATTTATCAGCATTGATAAATATCAGTGGGTAAGCATATTCTAAGTTTAGCAGGATGGGTGGGGGGCTGAATTAATAAGTCCCGTAAGCACATTATATATATATAAAATAGCTGGCCACTCGTATTCGAGGATACCCGTCTACTAGGGCGGCTAGCCAATCCCCATTGCAGACGCTCACTCAGGCACAATTGTGTGTTTTTTTTTTGTTCAACACCCACTGAGCCAACCTGTGGTTTATACTGCAACTATGCCGAGAAGACCTTAATTACAGTTCCAGGGGAGAGAGCGTGTTATCTAACGTGATTAACAATCTGAACAAGGCCAGCAAACACTCGATCACGATGACCTGTGACTTCGTGCTAGCATATATATATATATATATATATATATATATATATATATATAGATAGATAGATAGATATATGTGTGTGTGTGTGTGTGTGTGTGTGTGTGTGTGTGTGTGTGTGTATAAACGTGCTGAGGCAGGTATTAAAAGAAGAATTAAGACAATGAATGAAAAACAAAAATATAGACTCTCTGAAATATGATAGCAAAAGAATAAAAAAAGATTCACCTAGATCTATTCTTCTGTCCTATCATATTTACCTTTTGTAATATGAATTTAGAATCTGATGGCTCCAAGAAAGTGGGCAGGGTAATTGCTCTATTCAATCTCTTTTATCTTCTATTGCACTACTAAATTATGAGGCGAACATAGTCTGAAAGGAAACAACTCCATTTTACAGTAGTCTACACAAATATGCCTTCAAACTATTATTTTTCGCTTCGTCATGTTTTCTACACACAACGTTAGTAGATTTTCAAAAACACGTTCAAATTACGTACAGACTATCATTTTCGCTTCTAATTGATTACCTTCTTACCATTACCAATAGAGATTGATAACTCGGACAGAGTGGGCAATGAGCTACTCTATTCAGTGTATTTTATTTTATCTTATTATTATTAATCTACAGAAATTAATTAATGACGACTCTACCTCAACTACGATAAATTCTTTTTTAGTGGTTACTTTCTTCAAATTAGTCTACACAAATATGCCTTCAAACTATTATTTTTCGCTTCGTCATGTTTTCTACACACAACGTTAGTAGATTTTCAAAAACACGTTCAAATTACGTACAGACTACCATTTTCGCTTCGAGTCAAATCTTTTCACACAATTCTTGTAAAATCATAAGAACATGTGCAAAGTTAAAAATTTTCAATGATTAAAATTTTTTGTCAATAAGTATTTAATAAAAATGTCCTAATTAATACAAATGTTTCTATTACTGTCATTAAAGTAATAAGTCATAGTGATACATTTGATAACAAACTCAGACATCCAGTGTAAAATATATATGGCCGTTCTTTGTCGCTGGTAGAGGGCTTGCATGTCCCAATGATCCCAAGAGCGAAGCCGTCTGGAATTCCAACTCCAGTACGGCCATCTATGGTGGTAAGGTCTAGACTGAACGCGACCAACCCCCGAAGATGCCTACACGATGTCAACGGCCAAACTGGCTGAAGAGAACAGCGCCAGTCAGGCTGGTGTAACCAAAGCCAACCTTCACTGATCAAGCATCCGACAGCTCGATGCAACCAGGTTTTCCAGATCTCGCCTGTCTCATTCCAACTTGAGACGCAAGGGAAGCACTTCTGGTCAAGAGTGTGGACTTCTCTGTAGCATAGAGTTTTTTTGTTTTTTTTTAAGCATTTCACCCCAAGCAAGGGGGTAAGCAGAAAATTTAGAGTAAGATCAGATAGGAGTGATAGAAGAAAGGATGAGGGTAGTGGATAGATCAAGGCAACTGGAGATGTCGATTGACATTACACCTGAATAGCTGGAGATTATAGCTCACAGGGAAACAGGAAAAGGGAAGGGAGTTCCACAGGCGAGAGGTGCGAGACATAAAGCTATTAGAGTAGAAGAGACGGCTACATTTAGGAGTTTCGACAGTGAAGGGGTGAGAGCGGGATGCCAGCCTCGTAAGGCGCTGGAACTCATGACGTCTGGGAACCAGCGAATGCAGCTCCTCGGAGCAATTTCCATGAAAGTATTTGTAGAACAGACAGAGGGAGGCGACGGCGCGTCTGTGAGAAAGTGACTGTAGACGAGACGCCAGAGCAGGGCCAACTACATTGCATATCCGCCTCTGAAGCCTATCAAGAACCCTGAGGCAAACAGAAGGGGCACCAGATCATATATGGCAGCAATACTCCATGCAAGGGCGAATTGTTGATTTATAGATCTGGAGGATCGACTCCGGGGAGAAAAACTTCCTGGCGCGGCTCAGGGAGCCGACTTTCCTTGCAGTGGACGAGGCAATTGACTCAATGTATTTATTCCATCTCAGGTCAGCAGTCAACGTGAGACCGAGCAGCCGCAGAGAGTTGCTCTCGAGAAGTTGAGCGTCGGACATTCTAATGGAGGGAAGAGAAGGATCTCTGTGGTGATTAATAGAGAGCAGTTTTGTGTTAGAAGCGTTGAAGTTGACCAGCCAATTCATGCCCCAGTTCACAATCGATTGGAGGTCCTCTTCGAGGAGGCGAGTTTTGTCAGCGAGACTAGATTTGTTTTTGAGGCAGGAATAAGTTGTGGTGTCATCCGCGTAGATGCCAACTTGGGAAGTTGTCCACTAAAATAAAATTAATGCGAATGGCCTCGATAAACTCTCTTTGATTCGCTTCCAGTGTGGGGAGAATGGAATTAAAGAAAGAGAGGATGACGATCCCGATGCTCAGCTCCCGACGACAACAAATTTTCCAGTGATTTATTATTTATTAAGATTTTCCAACGATTTAGTAAATATGTAACGAATTCTAGTAAATTTTGTAATTATAAAAAATCCATTATTTAATAATTGATAAAATTTCCAGTGATTTGCTAGTTAATAAAATTTTCCACTGAATTAATAACTTTTCCGGAGATTTACTAATATAATTTTTCAGTGATTAACAAAAAATTTTGTTCAATTTATTAATTATTAAAATTTTTATTCAGTAGTAATTAAATACTTTCCAGCGATTTAAAAGTTATTAAAACATTTTCAATTATTTAGTTTGAATTATTAAAAAAATCCTTTGATTTGGTGCAAAAATAATGACGTAATAATGTCGTTTTTTGACGTTACGTCAAAAAACGACATTATTACGTCATTATTTTTGCACCAACCTAATAAGTAATAAAAAAAAAATCCTAGATTTTTAATTTTTTACAGATTTCCCTTGATTTAGTAATTATTAAAAATTTCCAGTTTTATTGTAATTAATTATAATATCTACATTAATCGAATATTTAAAAAAATATCAAAAATAGTTAATAGAAGATCTTTGGAATTTTAACAAGAAAGAAATTTGTTGAGACGACGATTTATTGATAAAATAATATCACACGTAGATAAATATTTAGAAAATGATAAAATAGAATGTCGGTTAGCACAGAAATTAAATTTATATTACAATTTTCTCTCGTTAAAGATATAAAGAGATTAAAATCTTTAAAAAGATACATTAATTTAATCAACACTTTATTTATCAATGTATGTTGATTTCTCTTACATCCACGGCGCCCAGTAACCGCCATGGAATTTAGGATTTGAATTTGGGTCGGCATCTGGATAGATTGGTGGAACTGAGCTAGAGTTGTAATAGGCCAAACGGGCAAGCATCCGACGAATGACACCCGGGTGATTTTGAGAAACATCATATTTCTCGTGTGGATCAGCTGTAATGTTAAACAACCAGATATTTTGCTGCCATTTGAAATCCGAGCGATTGATTGAACCATGGACTTCAAAATCTTCTGCATCGAATTTTATTATACTCTTTTTTTGCCACTGTCCTTTACCTGTTATTGATAAATTAGTTCATTTTAGGCTTGCAAATGAGCACCTCTTTCGAGTTTTATCTGAAAATACTTTAAATTCAAAATTTAAATCGAAAAAGTACAAGAAATATATCCAGTTTGGCCATTCATTGCATTCTCATTTAAATAAGTGTTTCTGATTATAGATTTTTTTTTCTGTTATGATAAAAGGCACGAGAAGAAATACACCAAATGCAGTGAAACAGAAGCAAAGAAAGGAACGTAGATCTTAATTCCCGTGCCCAGTACATACACATTCTAAAAACGGCATCTTCTGTTCCCTTTCTTGAACGGTATTACATTTCCTATTGTTCAACATTGTTTATAAGATTGTAATTTCTAAATAAATGATGAGTTTTTATTTATTAATCCGACAGATTTTATTACTTTAACGTTAATTATAGTAGATACTTATATTTAAGTAGACGCTCCGTTTATTATTTATTAAAACAGTATATTTATTTTCGTCTGCCGGCTTGAATATCCGAGAAATCTTATTAAAGAAATATATGCGCTCTCCAGTAGGATTCAAACTGAGACTTCCTGGACAGGGAAAACCGTGGTTAGATCCGATTTGCTTTAGTTCTCTCGACCACGAAGTACACCAACGATAAGCAAAGTTGAATAGTTTTCATTAAATTTATATTTCCCAGAAGTCTGTAAGATTTGTTTTTCCTTTAAACGTTAAAATACTTGCCTTTTTATTCACTCCACACACCCAGATACACACATACATACTATTAGGTTGGTGCAAAAATAATGTCGTTTTCTCACATATGTTACTATGTGAGAAAACGACATTATTTTTGCACCAACCTAATATATCTGTGATGTTGGTTTCTAGAATTAACTAGAAATCTTTGGCATATTGAAGACAAAATTAATTATTTCCTCTGTGAAATTTGAATTGTTTTTAGATTATTTCCCAAGTACAATTCCAGGGCAATAATTTCTAACACATAATTTCTAAATATACTCGTTTTATTTAGGAAGCTTATATTATTTTACTTTGCACACAGAAATAAAATTAATTCACAAAACTCAAAAAGATATTTTGGTCAAAATTATTAGCAACTACCAACTTGCCGATGTCAGTTGTGTATCATTACCAAGTTTCTTCTTGAACTGTAATCATAAAAACTGGTTCTTATGATTACAGTTCCAGATGCGCTGAAGCATCCCACAACATTATACTTCAGTGTAGGGAGGTTTTACACTATTTTCCCCTCATGTTATTGCTTTACGGTGTTTCTGCAGTCTTATCTTAAGGAGTGGGCTATTTCTCCATTTTATTTATTAACACCGTTGCATGGAATGATTTACGTTCTTCTCTATGGGAGTTCTTACTCGGAAGAGGTGTTTGCGAAGTTTTGAAGGTCGTTCTGATGTTATATCGACCACAGATCTTTTATATTTTTTCCGATAATCTCTTCACATGAGGGTAGGCAGACCGAATCTGTTTCCTGAGTGTTGTTATCCTCTTGCACTCTTCTATCTCAGTTTGTCGGAGCTGCTGTCGGAGCTACCCAGGGTAGCTGTTACGTTGTAGGGTACTGCTTATACTGATCATTTCTTGTTCTGGGTCACCATTTATGACTTTTGCTCGATGTTTTTAGCAGCGGAAGATACATTTCTTTACACAGTATAAGGTAGTCCAGTGACTGTTGGCATGCGGTACAGTCTTAATCCTATGCTCTGTTCGAGATATTAATATATCCAGGAATGCTACAGGGGGCCGACACTATTTTTCAGACACTTTATTTTTCCAAGTTTTAGGTAGCACAGGCAGTCTGTACTGTTTTAGTGTAATGGCAATAACATTTAAAAACTGTTTCAATACTACAAATGGAAAAGCAGAATTCAAATTATAAGTATTTTTATTTTTTTTACAAATTTTCACATTACACAGGCGACAGTATTTTTCAGACATTCCAGAAACAATGCTAATAGTTTATGGCAGCTCCTTTTTTTTCAATGACTTCTATCACTCTATCTTCATAATGTTCGTACATATTGATAATAACGTCTCCTCGTGTTTCTAGCAGTCTATTTTTAGCATCTTGTATGCGCTGCCACAGTTCAGCCTCTCTGGTTATTTCTGGCCCGTCGTAAACAAGCGCTGCAACCATTTCCCATGTTTTCAATTAAATTTAAGTCTGGACTTCTTGCAGGCCATTCCAGAGTAGTTATATTTGCTTAACACATCGAATTTTTCACTGATTTGGCCACATGGATGCTGCAGTTATCTTGCTGCGAAATAAAATTACTTCCCATTTTTTTTTCTATGAGTGGTAGGGCTCTCTTTTCCAAAAGTTCTCTGTAGCTCAAGCTATTTTGGCGTCCTTTTAACCACTCGAGCCACAAGTTTCCATTCGGAAATACCATACCTCAAACCATGACTCCTCCTCCTCCCATCTGTCTCTTGTTGAGAATGACAGGTTCACTTTTCTCGACCATGTACACCACCCGTCAGGTCCATCGAACTTAAAACGTTTTTGTATCAGTAAATATCACTTTCTTGAAGTCGACATGGTTTGTTATCAATCTTTTGGCGCCTCTCAGCCTTGCCTCCTTGTGTTTTCTCGTTAGTGTAATTCTTTTCTTGATTTTAGCATACTTAAGTCCAATTTCGTGTAGCTTTCTTTGTACAGTTCGAACACTGATGTCAAGTTCACACTTCTTTACTTTCTTCGCTGTCACCTTTTCTCCAGATGATAACAACCTCGTAATACTCCTCTTCATTCTTCTTTCTGTTCTCTTGGAAATTGTTTTTTTCCGTCCTCTCTTCTTCTTCCGCTCATAGTCTGTACTTAGCATGTATTCAACTGTTGACTTTGGTAACTTCATCTCAGCGGCGATCTTTCGGATGCTGAGTCCGTCTTCTCTCTTTTTTGGGACCAAACTGATGTCTTCTTTTGAATGCATTCTTCTTTAGGATTTTAATACGTTTTCGCAGTGAATGGTAAAGATACTCAAATGTAATGGTCAGGGTACAATTTACCTGCAGAAAATTTGCATATTGTAGACGTTCGACGACTAAATCATTAAAAAAAAAACACGGAATTTGTGTCATGTCTGAAAAATAGTGTCGCCTAAGTTGAAGTAAAAATAAAGAAAACATGAAACCAAAGACAAACCCATCAATCAATGTTCATACCATTAATGGACAGTTACTGCTGAACTACCTACTCATCAACACAAAAGCTCTCGGCAGCAAAACACACCTTTAAGCACACTTTTCAAAGTATCCCAAAAATAGTGTCGGCCCCCTGTAGTTTTTTGTTGTTTTCTCCCTCCACCGTTATTTACGTATCTCAGTCACAGAGTTGGCTTTAGTGATGTGGATTCAAATGCCATTTCTTCGAAGTATTCCATGTATATGTTAGACGTCACTGGTGATAATGGCGAGTCTATTGATAAGCCTTGATCCCATTTCGAAGTGTGTTGTTTGTGTACAGAAAGTCAGCATATCCACCAGGCTATCTATCTATACGTTCTCTTAGGGATGGGTCCGAGGCCAATCTGTCCCGGACTACCAATAGTGTCTCCTCTGTGGGTACCTTCTGAACAAACTCACCAAGTCCAGGTTCACAATCTGGTTGGATTGGATGGGAGCATCTTTGATTATTTCCAGGTGAACAGAGTTTCGGACATATGATGGTCATATTCCTATTCATGAGTCAATTATATCCACAAGGAAGTGGCTTAGAGGGTGACACACAGAGCCTTAGCAACTAACAATTTACTTGGCTTCTGTCCAGTAAATTGTTACGACTCTCCTTTCTCCAAAGGTAAGCAATATCTCTCTGACCAAAGAGCTCCAGTTTCGTATCATCTAACCAAATGTGTCATCTTAGAATACTACATTCTAACTTGGAGGTGTCTCTTCTGAAGAAATGGAGCTTTTTATGGTTACACTCATTTCCTTTGGAAGATTCTCATGACTGTCTTATTTGAGAGTTCAGTTTTAAACTTGGCTTGGCAGTTATTCTAAGGTTATCAGATACATCCGTCGCAAGTTTTCCTGAGTCTTTGAAATGTTTCATTTCCTACCTCTGCAAATGTCTTTCTCTAATGTGTGGCTCCCTTTGAATTTCCTGATAAAAAGAAGTTTTTTCAAGATTGGCTTGATAGTTTGTAAATACTTCTGCTTTATGAACGGCAATAATTCTTTTTCTCGCACCTAAACTAATTTCTTTTCTTTTTGACATTGTTTTCACAAATGACAGATGAAACTGTTAACTTCATTTCGAAATCTTAGAAAATTAATAAGTTAAATCAACAGTTGCTTGTACTATGACTCAACAAAAAGGACTTTTTTAAGGAAGGGTAATAATACTAGCCTGTTGCTCATTTGAAAAATTCTATTATTAGGTTGGTGCAAAAATAATGACGTAATAATGTCGTTTTTTGACGTATTTTTTAACGTGAAAAAACGACATTATCACGTCATTATTTTTGCACCAACCTAATATTATATGCAAGTAAAAAGAGAATTACTATTTCTACAGAAGAATAGTATGTTTAGCAATGCTGAGTTAAAAATTCCTTATTCTGTTAAAAGGCACTTTTTATTTAATTTTCATAGGAGGTAATAATGTTTTTTTTTCTAACTTCAGTGACCGTATCACCTTTACAAAAAGTCTCAGAAATGCTAGTCTCGATTCAGATTAGAAAATTTAGTTACACAGGTTAATTTCTATATTTACACAAAAGAATATCCGAGGAATAAACCATAACTGCAATGTCAAAACGAGTAAAATATCTTCCGGGCTAAATTTAGCGGAAATAAATCTTATCAGGCAAATTTATTTTTATCTTTGACTTCCATTATTCATAATGCTCTGAATAATTAAGAAGAATTAACGAAATTTTGAAGAAATTCATACAAATTCATATTGTCTTTTGTTTTTGTTTTTTTTCTTTCCCTTTATTAATCTTACCTGGATTCCCAGTGAGCAATTTCCAGTCTCCTTGTCGTAATGCAGCCATTATTCTGTTGTCAAAAGGACTCGACTTTAACCTTCTTCCAACAGGTCGGGACATTGGGTCAATATTGTGCAGTATTTCCTGGCGACAACTTTTCTTCCCTTCGCTAAACGTGAAAAATACAATTGATGGTCAAATGTTTTTTTAAGATAGTATATATGTGTTTTATTTATCTGAGTTTGAATCATTAATGTTTTGAAATCGGTTTGTGGGAAAGCAAACGTGTTTTGTATATGAACATAAGGATTCTTTTAAATAAGTAGTGGTGTTCTTTTATCATACTTGTATTAGTGATTCGCTCAGAAAGAGAAATATGAAGGGAGCACATGTGAAAGACGAAAGCTGTGACTAACTCGACATTATACTGTTTTCTCGTCAAGTTTTAATGATGTATTCACATTTTACAAATATGCATGTGTGGGATTTTAGAATTAACGACTTATTAAAAGTTATCATCTTTTGAACAGTCACTCTACGAAAGAATAGAAAAAAATTGTCTATTCCACTCAAGAACGAAAATGAAACTTACTGGCACATTAAGATTAATCAAAAAATTAAAATTATGTCTCATCATGTCAGGATGAATTTGTTACAATCAAAAAGCAAATTGTCGATTTAATTATAAATATAAATAGCCATCATAGTCAATATTTGTCAGCGTATGATTCAAACATTGCTTAAGTGAAATTACATCATATATCGACCTTAATTTAAAAATCGACTTATTTTGTTCAAATGTTTTTGTTTTATTATCAACAAAGGAAATTTTTGAAAATAAAATGATGATTAATTATTTATGGATTTCTATTCGCTGATTTTATTCATGAAATTTACACACTTTTAAAAAGTGTGTAAATGCGGAACACGGTGTTGCAGAAATTTGCATGTTCTTTGCTTATAATTTTTAATTAATTTTTTTTTTTATAGCAACCGATATTAGCTGGGATCCATTTTCTACTTTCTACAACTTATCTCTACCGATATGAAGTATCTGTTTTTTTATTACTTCCTTTATCGTATTTTATTAGTGAATTTATAAATCGGGCTGTTTTGCATTTCAAGACAAAACCAAGGCAAATTCGTAAGTAATATGACATGCAAGCTGTGCATCACCTTTATTTACTATTTATCGACGCTCACCCACTTTTAGTCATAGTTCAAATAACTTCCTATTCTTTTATTTTGGCATTCTTTTCGATCTGATTAAAAAATCAGGAAAATCATTTAGCTGCTCACCAAGAGTTCTATGCACATTTAATATCAAATGCATTTTTAATTGAAATCGCTAATTTAACACTCCTGTAACAGTATGTAATACTATATTTCAATTAGTGTTTTTCATTATCCCTTACTATCTCAGTTTGTCATGCATTGTTTGCATATAACAATGATAATTTCTCATCGAAAAAATATGATATAGATGATGATATATTTAGTTTTTAAAAAACTAAATATATCATCGTCTATATCATATTTTTTCGATGAGAAATTATCATTGTTATATGCCTTTCTATTCAAATTGATTGCTATACTCACTTGTAGCCTATGCTTTTACACTAACCTTGAAATTTTTTAAGCGAACCCTTTATTCGATCAATTAGGGTATGTGTTCTCGTTGCACTTTCCAAGTTTAGGCGATATCTCCAACCTAGTTGCCTCTTTTTAGCGTGTTTGCTTCTCCAGCTGAATTTTGCCTTTTCCGCACTACCTGATCGAGGGATTGAATTTATGACTGCCAGGAAAACAGCTCCACTAGACCATGTGTCTCTTCGACAACCCAATGCTAGAATTTGGAAGTCTGAAACCTAATGTCTGTTAAGTCTGACAGCTGATATGGAAAATGACTTTCAATCTATTAACTATGGGAAAGAAATGGCTTATTAATTTTATTGCCACTAAACCGAAACTGCTCTCTTTTAAAATTATTTTTGCCTTCCATCAGCACGCTGACGCTAAACCCCGAGAGCAACTGACTGCACTTTCTTGCGGTTTCCACTTAAATAAAGTAGAATGATATTAATGAAATAATTACGAAGACTGTCACTTTGAAATCGGTTGACTATATCGCAAGATGATTTTTCTCGCCAGAATCTATCTTGCATATTTATGAGACTACCATACGACCATGCATCAAAAAAGCCAAAGTACCTGATTGTTTTCCATTGATCAAAGCCATCAAGAGGTTTCGTTTTGTTCAGATTTCCTCCTGCCAAGTTAACTAAAGTTGGGAACCAGTCGCTGACATGTATCAGTTCTTTACAAATCATACCTTTTCGCGATAATATATTTCCATGCACAAAACACGGTACTCTGATTCCTCCTTCCCATAGTTGACCTTTCTGGCCTCTAAGTGGCCAATTGTTGGCTGATGTCCCTGGGGCGCCACCGTTATCTAAAAGAAAATACGTTAATAAATGTCGCTAAATAAATATACGACTAAAATAAAATTAACGTTAAAAATGTAGCATATGACAAATATAATTATGCCTCGCTTCATGAAACATAAATTTTAACTAGTAGTTAGTAACTATAAAAAAAAAACTATAAAACTATAAAAGTTAGTAACTATAAAAAACTATAAAAAATATATGTAATGTTATGATTTACTTGTACTAATAACTCAATAAAAAGTAACCCCATAGTTAACTGTATAATAATCTATTTAAAAATCAATCAATCATTTATATGATCTTCCTTTTTCACTTAGCAGGAAGACATTTTGATTGGATAGAACTTGCGGAATAGAAAAAGAATAAATTAGAAAAATACTGATCGTTAGTCTCTCGTACAGTAGTTCTCAATTTTTCTAAAAGTCGGGACGCATTTGAAATCCTACCAATAATTGTAGGCGCAGTACATAGAAATTTCTGAAAAATCTGTTATAATGAAGTCAAATATTACAGAAAAGAAATAATGCAATGAAGAAAAATATAAAATGAAATATACCTTAAGTTTATTCATTCTTATGAGGAACATGAGTCTGATAAGTCACAGCAATTTCTTCAATGTTTGGGCGTATGATAAGCAAACTCTCATTTCTTCGTCAATACATTGAAGAGTTCCTCTTTTTTTTCACTTAATTATGGTGAGAGGAGAAAAGCCTAATTTACATAAATATGATGTTGCAAACTGTAGTAAAATGGTCAGAGCTTTTTTAGATATTGACACATATTCTTCTTTTATAGAAATCCAAAAAGGTTCAAGAGACAATTCATTGTTTAATCATCAACCCATGATAAGTGGATATAGTTGCCAGTTATTCTTCTTCAGTTAATGTTAAACCAAAATCACTTGAAGTTTCCATGAATGGGTCTCTAATCCAATCGTGTTGTTCAGTGTTAAGTGATGGAAAATAAAAACTCAGTTTTTCCTCCAAACTTTTTAAATGTTCAACAATTATTGGAAGTATATCCTTTATGTTTCCATTGGTAAGTAATACCAATGGAAACATTTCCAAATTACCTTCAACAGCTTTTCTTTTCCAAATAGTATTTTTCTCTAAAACGCTTTCATTTTGTCAGTAGATGTGAGAATATTTTCTTCTTTCTCTTGTATGCTAGTATTCAAAATATTCAGCTGCTGAAACATATCAGCCAAATACTGTAACCTGGCAATCCAAAATTCGCACCGAAGGAGGTCGCAATAATTGTTTCATCGGTTCAAAAATGCAATAAGTCCTTGTTGTAAGTCATGTACACAAGTAAGTACTTTTCCCCTTGATAGCTACCTCACCTCAGTGTGTAAAAGCAACTGTCTCTGTTGAGAATCCATTTCGTTACAAAGTTGTTCGAATAAACGCGATTTGACAGGATTTGATTTAATAAAATTTGTCATCTGAACAACTTGATCTAAAACTTCTCTTGATTTTTCTCCCATCAAGGCCTCACAATGAAGAAAGCAGTGAGTTACGATAACATTCTCATGCTAATAGTTGCACCTTGCCGCTAATATCTTTTGACTCATAAATTTGCAATGCAAAATTTGAATACTGAAGTTTATTACTGCATACATTTTTCTCGATATCAGAAGACATTTCTAGAATACGCCTGTGAACTGTATCATTGGACAGAGGAATCTTGCTTATTTTCATTGCTGCTTCATTTTCCAGCATCGTCATGACAATTTTTTTTTTTTTTTTGCATGCAGGCAAAATAAGTGACTCACCTACAGTATGAGCTTTCATAATTTTATCTAATTTGTAGATTTATTTTGTAAGTGAGAGTGTTTGATTTTTAAATTTTTACTCAATTTACTAAGGAGCAATGAGCCATTTGCCATTTTACAACCATTACATTGGTTTTGCTTTCTTACTTACACTTATGTTTTGCACACTTCCAGAATCGGATTCTTCAATATCACGCTTCTTTTTAAGAAACTTATCCATTTTCTATTACCTGAAAATAAGTAGTATGCACAACACTTCCATTTTTAACGCCTGTTAGATCCACACTGGCGCATGCTTGGTTGGCCGAGCTGTACAAATTTCCGAGGAAAGGCGCCATATTTGAATTTAAAAATACTGTAATGATATTTTTATATATGTGATAGGGGAGGATAAATTAGGCAAAACAAGACCCTCACTAAAAATAAAAGCATTTGAAAAAACGAAACAAAAATGTTATGCCAATTGAAGTGTTATTATAATTAAATGATTTTCTACGACAGTCTGTTTAATTAAGCGTCGTTAATTTTTTAAAATCCTTCTAAAATTTTATCATGAAATTCCCTAGAAAATCTGTAAGACGTGCTTCAATGATATTTAATGGTTGGTTAGCAGAAATCTGCTCAATTGCTAAGTCAGATTTTAAATGTTTTCTTTTAATGAAAAAATTAAAAAATGGTTTAGCGCAGAATTAAATCTTACGCATTTTAAATTCAGAAATGATATTGCAGTGCACCCACTGCATAGAATACGTAATTTTGATTGGCGTGTTTATGATAAAGTAACTAATTTATCACATTTACTTATTAACAAGTAAGTGATAAAATAAAAATGATAAATTACTATGAAAGTATAAAGAAGACAAGTTTTAAATAAACAATCCTAATCTTCATTTCATGTTACATGATACATCTTTTAGTAATCAGCTTTCTCGAACTAGGCATAGATGACCGACCAGCAATTCCTACCACTTCAATACAGCAAAACAAAAGCTTTCCTCGAAGGTTATCTGCAACGAGACGGGTACCGCAATATAATAAATATATTTATTTCTTATACCTGGACATATTTCTCTGGAATGTCAGGGCTCACCTAGACATTATGCAGGGTGCACCATTGCACCCATGCGCACCATTTGAAAATCACTGCTCTAGTATATGAGCAATATAACATAAAAAACAAAGTGCATTTTCTTTTAAATGTTTTCGTCGAAACTTTTAATTTTTCAGCGAGAAAAAGAAGGTGCCTGAAATGAAGTTCATAAGCATAAATGTTTTATGTTACGTTAAAAATTTTCTGATAACATTTTCAGTGTTACGTGGGAAGTTATTAAAAGTTTTTTTCTATAGAAAGTTCTCAATTATGAGAAAAAGTCCGAAAATGGCATAGGTATATGCTTATGTATGAGCCCATGGCCCCGTCCCTTTTAGAGGACCAGTACGCGAATGATTTTTGTTCGTTCCGTTTATGATAGGATTTGTAGGAGGAATTTCAAGTTGAATCTTTATTGTCATGATTTATTGGCCAGTTATAAGCCTTAAATTCTTATAATTGGTCAATAAAATACACAGGCATTAATTCGGTTGGCTTTTAAATGTTGTCGCAGTAAAGTCGATATCGTATTGACCTGCTGTTGTTTTAAGACTGTGAGAAAAATGAGACTTCTCATTGGCTCTTTGAAATTCTCAAAGAATGCTCATTTGATGCAATGTGTCCCAAGGCCTTACGTTAAAATGGAACTCTCAAAACGTACTTATAACCAGAGGTCCAAAATGGGCCAGACCCCTTCTACCTTCTGGTAACGTCTCATCTGTCAGAGATTTATCCTAGTTCCCTCTCGAAGAAGAGGAAGTGCCTGGGAAGAGGTAGTGCATGGGACTAGATTTAAGTGTCAGTTTCTTAAAACCCCAGAACGAAAGTATTTATTCGGACCTTCACTTTATCCAAAGTGTTGCCCAAGACATTTTCAACGTGGGGATTTCATGTGTACGTGGGAACAGAATTCAAAAATAGTCCAACCTCCTTGTCGCTTGCCGTTTATGGAGGATGCCTTATTTCTTACACATTTGTTATGACTAATTCATACATCGATCTATTTGAAGGGTTGGCAATTATATTGCAGATATGTGAGATAGATTCAGGAATAAAAAATTATCTAGAACGAAATACTGAACCAACATAATGGGAAGCAGACCTAGCAGATGATTCAAGCTAACACTAACACTACCTCTAAACCTAAGCCTAACACTAAACATAACCATAAAACTAAACATAAGAATAATCCTAAACTTAAAATTAACCCAAACCCTTCTCTACACGTAAACCTAACCCTAAAATTAATCGTAAGTCTAAAATTAACATTAACCTCCACCCATAACCCTGTCCTAACCCGAAACTTAACCGTAACCATAAAGCTAACACATAAACCTATCCTAAGAATTACCTCTAAACATAAACCAAACTCTAACACTAAAACTAACCATAGCAAAAAACCTAAACCTTAATCCTAACACTCAAACTAACCCCAAAACTAACGCTAAACACCCCAACCCTAACGCTCAACCTGCCCATACTCTAAACCTAACACTAACCCTAAACGCGAATTCTAGACCTAAAACTAACACTAACCATAAACTTAGTATAAACACCAAAAATAACCATAACACTAACCCTAGCCTTATTATAAGACTAAAACTAATACTAAACCTACGCTAACCCTAAAACTAATTCTAGCCCTAACACTACACCTAACAGTAACCCTAACCCTTCCCTAAACCACAACTTATCTCTAACCCCAAAACTGGTCACAACACTATACCTAACCCTATACCTAACACTAACACTAAATGTAACCATAAAAATAACTCTATGCCTATACCAAGCACTAATGCTAGCCCTAACCCTAAGCCTAAACCCTAACACTAACCTTCAAGCCTAACACTAACCGTAAACTTAACACTAACCCTAAAACTAAAACCAAACTTAACCCAAAACTTAACCCTAGCCCTAATCCTAACCCAAACCCTAAGTCTAACGTTAAAACTAACCCTAAGCACAATCCTAACCTAGAACTTATACTAACATTAAAACTAACCTTAACTACTAATCCTTAAACCGAAAACTAACACTAACACTAATTAAAAAAACTAACACTAACACAATCCGCCAAACCTAACACTAACCCCTAACCCTAAACGTAAATCTAACTCAAAAACTGAACCTGAATCTAACCCTAACCTTAAACATAGCAATAATCTTAACCTAGCCACTAAACATACCCTAAATCTACCCCTAACCATAATATTAACCCTAACCCTAAATATAATCCTAACCCTAACCATTGCAATAAACCTCCACTAACACTAACCATAAACGTAACACTAACCCTAAACATAACACCTAACACTAACCCTATATCTAACACTAACCCTGAACCAAAACATAACATTAACTCTAACACTAATCCTAACCCAGCACTAAACCTAAGATTAACTCTACCCTAACCTTAACCACTACGACTAAAGCCTAACTCTTATGCACAACCAAACAAAAAAACGTAATACTAACCTTAATCGTAACACTAAACCTAAACCTAACCCTTACCCAACAATAATCCTAAAACTAACCCTAATCGAAACGCTAGTACTACCCTTAAACCTAAAACCCTAAAGCTAACCCTGACACTTGCTCTAATCCTACCCTAAACCTCACCCTAAACGTAACCCTGACCCTAACACCTAAGCTAAAACTAACCCTAACTTCTATACCTAACCCTAACCCTACCAAAAAGTAACACTTATACTAACACTAAACCTAACATAAACCTATCTCCTAACACTAATGATAGCCCTAGAACTGACAGTAAAACAGCACTAAGCCTAAAAATAAAACAGGACCTAATCCTGACCCTGTCTCTAAACCCTAACTCTAAATCTAACCATAACCATAAAACTGACACTAACACTAACAATAACCTTAAAACCTAACACTAAACTAAGTCTAACACTAGGATTAAAAAGAACCCTAATTCTAACAATAAACATTACTAAACTAAAACTAACCATATCACTAAGCCATAATCCTAACAGTATTCCTCAACGTAAACATAAGCCTAAACCTAAACCTAGACCTAATGCTAAAACTAAACCTAACCCCTAGCACTAACACTAACCGTGCCCTAACACTAAACCTAATACTAATCCTAACACTAATGCTAACCTCTAAAATTAACATTAAATATAAACCTAACCATAATTATAAATCTAACACCAATACATAATCCTAACCCTAAAGCTAATACTAAACATAGTCTCTAACCAAAACCTTGAAATTAAAACTAAAACTAAAACTAACCGTAACCTTGACCTAACCCTAAAACAAACACAAAACCTAACCTTAACCAAAATTCTAACACCAAGCCCTTAACCCGAAAACTAACCTTAACAGTTACCCTAACCTAAAATTAAACCAAACTTCCTAACTGAAGAACTAATCTTAAACCTAACCCATAACTATAAAACAAAACATAAAACCTCAACCCTAAACACAACCCTACCGCGAACCTTAAGCCAAACCCATTTTGAAACTAATCATAACACCTAACCATACACCTAAACCTATCCGCAACCATAAAAATTACACTAACCCTAACACTAAACCTAAAAATAACACTTCCCTAACACTAAACCTAACCCTAATTCTAACACAATCCCTAACCATAACACTCAACCTAAGCCTAACACTAATCTTAAGATTAACACTAACCCTAAAACTAACCCTAAAATCAACACTAAACCTAAACATAACACTAGTACAAACCTAAAACTCAGCCTAATCCTTACCATAACACCTAACACTAACCGTGAACCTGAACATAAACCTAACGCTAAACCTAAGCGTAATTCTAACAATAATCCTAAACTTAACCCTAACACTAACAATAAACCTAAAACTAACTCTAACTATAAACCTAACTGTAACCCAAATTAAGCCTAAGACTAACACAAACATTAAGCCTAACACTAACGCTAACCCTGCCCTAACACTAACCCTAACCCTAAAACATAACCTTAATCGTAAACATAAAACTAACCCTAATCCTTAACCATCAACCTAACACTAAATCTAACACTAAACCCACAACTAAAACTAACCCTAACACCAAACCTAACCTTAATGTTACCTGATACTAAGCCTAAACATAGCCCTAATTCTAGCACTACACTTAACACTTACATTAGCCCTAACCCTAATATTAACCACTAACACTAACCCTAATCCTAATCCTAACCCTAACCCTAATCCTACACCTAACCCTAACACTAACTCTAAACATAACGCGGCACTTAAACCTAACCCTAACCCAATCCAAAAACTAAAACTGCCCTAACATTAACAGTAAGTCTAACCATAACCATATCACTAAGCCTAACCCTAAAATTAACCATGCCCTAACCCTAACCCTTACCTAATCCTAAAACCTAACCCTGCCCTAACACTAACCCTTACTTAATCCTAAAACTAAACCTAAACATAACTTAACCCTGAACCTAAAACTAACATAAACATAACTCTAACAGTAATCCTAAGCTAACACACAGCCTTAACGTAGTACTAACCCTAATACTATCTCTAAAACTGAACCTAAGACAACACCTAAACCTAACCCTGCCCTATCCATAACACTAACCCTAATCCTAACACCTAAGTGTAACCTTAAACATAAACCTAATTCTAACTATTACTCTAATCTTAAACCTAAATCTAAACCTGCTCTAATAATTAACACTAAAAGCTAACCATAACCCTAAACATGACACTAAACCTAACCCTAACACTGTCCATACCATAATCCTAAATCATAAAACTAACGCTAACCATAAAACTAACGCTAACCCAAACACTAAGCCTCAAATTAATCCTAACCATAAACCTAAACCTAAAGCTAGCTCTAAACCTCACAGTTATCCTAACACTCATCCTAAACCTAAACCTAAATCTAATCCTAAACATATAACACTAATCTTGAGCCCCAACCATAACCCTATCCCTAAACATAATCTTAACCCTAACACTAAAAAAAAACACTTACCCCAACGTTAGCCCTGAAACTAAAAATAACCCTTAAACCTAATACTAACCCACAACATTAACCCTATTCCAAAATCTAACCCTGACACAAAACCTAACTCTGAACCTTACACCTGTACATAACCCTAACATTAACGCTAACCCTAGCCCAACACTGACCCAAAATTAACCCTCAACATAAAACTACCCCAACACAAAACATAAAGCTAAACCTCGCACTCACCCTAAACTAACCCTAACCCTAAGCCTAAACCTAACCCAGCCCTAAACCAAAACTTCAACCCCTAACCCTAACAATAAAACTAAACCTAACACTAAGGCTAATACTAACCTTAACCCTATGCCTAAAATTAACACTGCCATAATACTAGCCTTACTTAACAATACCTAACACTATCCTGAACGTTGCATTACTCTAAACCTAAATCTAATCCTAAATTTAACCCTAACCCTAACAGTTCCCTAGCGTTAACCCAAATAACCCTAAACCTAAAAATTATACTAACCCTAACCCTAACACTAACACTCGTTCTAACATTAAGCCTAACCGTAACACTAATCATAACTCTAACCTTAAACATAACACCAAATCTAACCCTAACACTGTCCTAAAACTAACCCTAACTCTTAAGCTTAACGCAAACCCTAAACTTAACACTAAACCAAACCCAAACCATAAACCTATCTTTAACCTTAAAAATAAAACTTAAGCTAACACTAACCCTAGCCATAACCCTAAAACTAACCTAAACGTAGCACTTATTCTAATCCTAACCACTAACCCTAAAACTAACTCTGGCCTAAACCTAAAACTAGACTAACACTATGCCCTAACAGGAGCTCTAACCCTAAACCTAGCATTAGCACTAAGCCTAAAACTAAATCTACCCCTAAAACTAACTCTAACCCTGAGCATAATCTTAACCCTAATGTTACCTAACGCTAACTCCAACACTCTCTCTAAAACTAAACTTAACCCTAACGCTAAACCTGGCCTTAAACATAAAGCTAACCCTGCACTAAACCTAAACCTAATCCTAAACTTAAAACTAAATCTAACCATTAATCCTAAACTTAAGCCTAAATGAACCCTACCCTGATGCTAATCATAAACTAAAAGTTTCACTAACACTAACACTAAACCTGACGCTTACCCTAGCCATAACATAACTCTAACCCTAACCCTAAAACTAAACCTAAACCTCCTCTAAACCTAAGGCTAAGAATTACACTAAAATTAACCCCTAAAACTAAATCTAAACCTAAAACTGATACTAAAACTAACCGTAACCATATTCCTAAACTTAACGCTGCCCTAACCCTAACCCTAACCCTAATCCTACCCTAACCATAACACTAAATCTAACCCTGACCCGAATCCTAATAACTAACCATAGCGCTAATCCTAATCTTAACATAACACCTAACACTAACCCTAACCCGAAAACTAACTCTTGCCCTAACCTTAACATTCGCACTAACTCTAAACCTAACCCTAACACTAACCCTAAAAGTAACACTCAACCTAAACCTAACCCTCCCTAACACGAACAGTACCCCTAACACTACCCTATCTCTAACCCTAACCCTTAAATGTTTGAGGCCATAATCAATAAAAAGGTCGTTGAGCACCTAGAAAAGAACAACTTCTTCAGCGACAAACAGTATGGGTTTCGATCGGCTCTATCCACTGCCGACATTCTAAATACAATCATTCACAGAATCATTGGACTTTTGACGACAAACACACCTCGAGGACCCTGCTATTAATCTTGAGGTTCATGACAAAATCCAAAAATGGATCTGCAATATAATCGATCCTGACTTGGCATCTCGACGATCTTTGGCCCTTACCATTGGAAGAAGATAGTGAAACAAGACCTCGATCGAGATGTCGCACTGGGCATAATTTAACCGGTGCCAGTACAACCTGGAGCTCAAGGATGCAGACATTTCATGCCACACGTCAGGCGGTAGGCGAATCAATCACTCATTTTTAGCTGGGTAGATGATTGTGGGACTCGCCAACAAGAAGCACCAGAGTCGAGTTTTGGCTGAGACTGCCAACTAGCCACACTCGAAAAAAAGGTTGACAGACTCGTCAGCTTGGAAACAACAGTTGCTAAATGATGCTAGCCACGCAAAAAATCCAGCCCAGCAATGTCTAGTACCATCACGTTCTTTCTGACGGAAACCAACATGCACCTACTGGAAGGATTCATACGGAACCATTTCAAGTCCAATGCATTTAAACCCATTCAAACTCTTACAGACCATCAGCGGTTCACACGCCGATCTTTGTCCCTTACCATTGGAAGATGAGAGTGAAACAAGATCGGGATGTCGCACTGGGTATAATTTAACCGGTGCCAGTACAACCTGGAGCTCAAGGATGATAGTCGCACCCAAAAAAGGCGGCTCCTCCCAGACACACTATGGACTTATAAAAATTGAACGCCACCTCTATAATGGAAACCCATCACACTCCACCCCGTTTAATTTGGTCTAGAGACTTGAATAAATGGAGACGCATGGACGTGGGACGCATGGACGCGGGACGCATGAAATGGGTACCACAGCTTATAGATTTCCCCAGCCGCACGTTTATCACTGAATAGGGCCGGTACAGATATCTTCGTGCTCCCCAGGGATTTCCCCGTCGGTTCGACGATATTACAGTGGACATGGGGTGAAGAGCTCGTTGCATAGAAGATAGCCTCCCTTGTGGCGATTCTATAGAGTCCTCGTTCTGGCACAGAGTGGAAAATATTAACCACTGTAAGAAGAATGGAATTGAGTTTAACCTATACAATTTCCATTTTGCGAAGAATGAAATAGAGTTTGCCGGGTTCTTAATCCTTTCAGCCCTGACCACCGCTTTACCGGTGGTAGAGAAAAATGACGTAATACCCAGCCACCGGTTAAACAGTGGTAGAGAAAAATGACTTAATTCACAGCTACCGGTTGAACGGTGGGTAACTTGTAACTATTTTTATATCTACCGCGAAACATTACATACAAATTATTTGCGAATTTTGATTCAGGAGCTCAATCAGAAGGGTTAAAATTGTTCAGGAACGCAGGGCTCAAGGGGTTAATAACGGCCGATGGTGTGAAACCCACAAAAGAAATGACTGAGACCTTCCTTCACTTGTATCACAAGTATCATGGTTTGGACTAGGGAATCACGTACCTTACGCATTCTCGCAAGCTGAGGTGATGACCCCTTTACTACGCTCGAAGAACAGAACATTTTATTGTGGCGAAACACTTGACCCAAATTACGGTTATGGTCACTGGAAAATTATTTTGGCCGGATATCGCTTTACCAACGATACTGAATCCCGCTATAGGACAAAGGTAAAGATAAGGGCTAAGATCATGTCGGATGTTTAGATTGGGATGCCTTGATTGGCTAGTAACTGTTGACTATCAACCACTCATAAAAAAAACTTTCTCAGATTAGGCCCTCGAGAACATAAAGAACCCACATCTCTTTAATTCCAAAGAACGCACACTAATGTACAAATTCAATATTAAACATAATTCTGCACCCGACTTCGCCTCCCGCTACACAGAATGGATCCCATCAGAGTCAGAACGCCCCCAAATATCATCTACACGTATGCAACAAAAGCGTATACGGTCATTCTATGAGGCAACCACAAATAATACTTTCGAACCAATCGACGTTACAATCAAGTCTGCATCCATTTCCACATACGAGCATAACCCTAGATTGAGGGTTATCACAAGGGATAGGATCGTTGCTGCGGCAGCCATTGATGAAGAATGTCGGAATCTGACGAAATATATACAGACTGTTTTCCTCAAATCACGTCATGACCTCCCGTCGGTGATTTCTTGGCTTTGGCCCATGTGCAAGGAATTGTACAACGTCGAAGGAGCGTCGATCAAGGGGAATAAAATTCTTACACCTCGACAACTTCGTTCGGAAGTACTTGGATTCCTACATTCTGCAAACCAGTGTGTAAAGGGCATGCTAACAAATGCAAGACAAAGCCTATTTGGGACTGGTTTGGTAAACCAGACCCAATGTCAGATGTGTAACTATCGCCGTTCACAGCCTAAGGAGTCCTTGATGCTGCCGTCTAACCCGGAATTGCCATTCCAACAAACTTTTTCAACCTACACGATAGAAATTATGTTATATACGAAGATCGGTTGGGCACCTCGAGGCGGTGTAATGGTTAGCAAGGTTGTCTCGCTAAAACAATTACGACTGAGTAGTGAGTTCGATCTTCACTGGGTGCCCTCTACTTTCAGCCTTCTGCCACATCTAAGCTTCGCTTGGAAAATAATTATACCAAGATCGGTACACTGATTGGGTGGAAATGTCATCTGGGAAGGCCAAGGCAATATGCGATACCTCGAGAACTTGGTTCTGTGCATATGGGGCACCTGAAGAACCTATTTCCGACAGGGGACCACCTTTTGATTCCCAAGAATACGACTTGTCCCTTGAATTGGGGAATACGGAAACGTAATTCGTCGGCTTGTCCAAGACTACCTCCCTGTGCTACGGACAGGGAAGTAGTCTTGGTCAAACCAGATATGTAAATAGTGAAGAGAAATTGGTGAACTGAGAGAGGCAGCAAAGGCTAAAGTGCTGAACGAGAACTTTACAAGTATCGCCAATTTGTAATTCCCGAAGTGAGTGACAATATTCACATTGTCATCCACTTCGGGAATTACAAATTGGCGATACTGTTCAAGAATCAAGATGACCTTTACATTTGTCGGTGGACGACAACAGGGATGATTGCGGATATACATCGAGTACCGTGTGCAGGTGGATGGAAGCAATCGGGTAACTTTACACAATCGTCGCTTCCTCTGTAAGATCCACCCAATTATTGATGTTTCACATCATTCTTGACCTCATGGCACCACAAATTTTGGAATATAGATTAACCACATCTTGACGAGAACGGTATGATACCTTTGCCGGTCCTGGGGTCCTGCCACAGCCACCCGCTGAATTCTCTATAATGATCGACATGGATTATAATCCTTTACCACCCAACGTACAAGATAAACCAAATACCCCGAGTAATGAACAAGAAGAAATGAAAATTGACGACACCGTGAATTTAGTAGGCCAATACAAAATGATATTGGAGAACGCCAATATCAGGCGACACTAGTCCTAAGTCAACGCCACGTCGTAACACGCGAGCACCTCGAACGCTATCCCCACGAATCCGAGGTAATTCGTGCACACATTCTGAGGTAAACCTCCAATTGACAACATCAATCCGTCCTGTAGTCAGAAGAAGGAGGGATCATGTAGAATAGAAATGAAAGGTATCATTAGATAATGGGGCAGATGTTGGAGGACATGTTACCTCCTCCAGTGTTATATAAACAATTGAGTGCATTTTTTGTATTTGTATCGTGTAGGAACGAGAATAAAGTAATTCAGAATTACTACTACTATTGTCATGGTTATTTTACAAATAGCTTAAAATCCTTAACAGACAAAATATGAAAATGATTTCAATCCAGCTTGCAATTACTCACCTGAGGAGAAAATAATGATACTGTTATTGTATAGGCCAGTTGTTTTGAGTGCATTAACAACGTCTCCAATAGCTTCATCCATGGCAGCAACCATACCTAAGTACGTATTTTGAATTATACATGTATATTTTGGCAAATAAAACATTTTATAGTCAAATCTAAAACTAACACTCGTAATCAAATATAGATTTGAACTTGATCTGATAACAATAATGCAGTCATTAGTTTTGAATTTTTCGTAATAGCGAGCGTGTCATAAAATCCATAAAACGTGTCGATTTTAGATGTTTTCTATGTGTGAAAGGTTTTCAGTTCTTGACAGAAACGTTAAAATTTTGAGAATTTTTGAAGCAGGATACTTAATATTATGTCTGAAGATATAGCCAGATGTTAACACTGCAAGGTAAAACACAAATTAAACTCAAATCAGTTATTTTTGTTTCTTTGCTAACAATATCCTGTCCTAAACGCGTTTTTATAACAAGTGTAAATTTGGCACACTACAAAATATGGTACATTACACACCAAGGTCAAAATAAAATCACACAAAAATGCTGCAGCTAGAAATATTGCAGCGTAAAATGTGTCATTAGTCACCTATTAACATCAAATTGTCCACCCAAAATTTCACACAACAGTAAAATGGTTACATCTAGTTGCCAGTCTAGTGACACTTAAATTCATACAGTTGAGGCACCAAGGAGGAAAGCTCATCAAAACAATTGCCATGAAAATATTTGTAGAAAAGACAAAGGGAAGCCACATCTCAGCGGAGAGAATGTAACTGAGGTCATGATGCGAAGTCAGGATCGATTATATTACACTTCCTTCTTTGAATTTTATTAATAATCTCGAGATATATAGAAGGAGCACCAGACTAGATATGGCAGCAACATTCAATGCACGGATGAATGGTAGATTTATAAATGTGTAAAATGGATTCTGACGAGAAAAAATTGTCTGACACGACACAAACTTTTATAGCAATTTAACTAGCAGTAAACCTATTGATTCAATATAATCTTTCTACTTCATGTCAGTGGAAAACATGACGCCAACAAGGTGCAATGAGTCAACATCCTGGTGGTTACCATCAGCCATACTGATGGCAGATAGCAAGACGGTCCTCTATGGTGATCAGATGGAAGTAGTATTCTTTTGGATGCATTAAATTTTACAAACCATTTCTTACCCCAGTTAATCACTGATTGGCAGTCCTTTTCGAGAGCAGTTCCCAGTTTTACCTTGTCGGATTTGCCATATAAAGTCATGCATATATAAGAGTAAATAGTTGTGTCAATAACATAAATACCGAGTTAGAAATGAAGCTAAAAAGCTGCATAAGTTCAAAAATATACCCCCTATCAGACGCCCGCATTAATGTGAAACAAACTAGAAGCGCGTCCGTTCAATACGACCTTTATTACACGATTAGTTCGGACTAAACCAAATATTCGTCCAGACACACTAGCCCTTGAGCTTATGAAGAAGGCCAGCGTGCAAAACTCTGTCGAATGCCTTCGAGATATCAAAAGCATAGAAGATACGATTGCAACTAGCTGGCCTAGATGTTCTTATCTAAAGTCTGATGGACAAATTCAATAATAGGCATTAACACATCGGTGAAACGGAAGATATTTATCCAAAGGAAGGCTGTGTGAAGTGAGATGCTTAACCAATTCAGTACTTTCTCAAGAAGATGTAAAAAACTAATGTCGAAATTTCGCGGGTCAGAAGTTTCGCCAGAGTTCTTAAAAACAGGACCTACAGAAGAGAATTTCTAGCAAGCTGGAAAGCAAGAAGCGATGAGGCATTTATTGTAGAGTTTGGAGAGAACAGTAGTCAGTTCCGTAGCACATTTCCTAAGGACTGTTGCATGGCTACTGTCGAGTCTGCAAGCCACGTGGGGATCTAGTTTAGAAATTATTGCAGAAAACATAGACGGGGTTATTTGCATATCACTTGGTAGAGACTAAGTTCTAAGGGGAGAAATCAGGCAAATATATCCCTGAACATTCGAGAGTGGAGTTGGAAGAGAATTTCCGGGGAAAATATTCTGAGATATCTGCAGTAGATGTCAAAACTTCAAATTGATAAAAGAGAGGAGAGACTGACGATTTACCCTTGTTCATTACACTCTTACAGAGCCACCAGTAATCTCTAGAAACAAACTTATGAGAGGATATATAGTGTTTCCTTCTATCACCATTAGTGACAATTGAGGACACGCTTACACTCATTACCAACTTTTACAAAGAGGTGTTTGCTATAATCGGAACTGTTGTAGGTGGAAGACATGATTCCCTTGAGCTATTTCGGCTGAAAAGATGAGAGACACCTAAAAGGTGAGCGGAAAGAAATCTATATACACTACTGCGTGGTTGGAGTTGCCAAAATACAAAGCTGCAGAATCCAACAAGAGTCCTGAGAAAATGTATGGAACAGACCACATCTATCCATCAGAATTAGTAAGGAAACGCATAAAGAAGTTTACTACCTGAGTTAGTCATTGAGCAATTCAGTTTAAAGTGTAGATCAGTAGCATTAGAGTAATGAAACAACTTGATATGGTGGGCATTGCCGCAAAGATACTACCGATAAATGTAAAGAGAAGGACTTATCTATATCTATAATAAATTCTACCTGGTGTGCAACAGTACTGAGAGGAAGGGGAACGATAAAGGAAGAAGAGATAACTGAGTTTAATATCACACTAAGGTTAAGCATATGGACACTAATCCTTTCGAAACATAAGAAAATAGAAAGGAACGGAGAATTCAGTAGTAGAGATTGAAAAGTTTAGATTAGTTTCACAGAGAGCTAGGATTCCAAAAACAAATGATTCTACACTGCAGAAATTGGTATGAATACCATGAACATTAGAGAAAGAAAATTTAAAGGGCGTAGATGTATTTGTTTCCTTTGTTATTTCTTTTTTTTTTTTTTTTTTTTTTTTTTTTTTTTGCAAACTGTTTCAATTTTATATTGTTCAATCTTCTTGTCCATGGATAGTTTTAAGGTGGAAAAGGACAAGAATAATAGTCGCTCTGAGTCGTCAAAGGCATATGAGCTGGCTGGAAATTGACGCAAACCGCAGAAAACAGTGGCCGCGGTGCTTGCACGGACACCTATCCATGCACAACAAGAACACCGACATTATACGACTGTTGATCAGAGCGAACTCTCTAAGCGTTATTTAAGAGTGCGGGCTCCTTACTCGTTAGTAGGAATGCAGCAACCAGAAAAATCTCAAACCAGTACCATCAGAAAAGAGTTGTAGCCTCAAACTAGTCATACGCCAAAAAGGCATGAGAGCCACGCTTATTAAGATCCCAGGATAAAAAAACAAAACTCCATACTAAAAAGGAAACAAGGGATATTCAAATGATAGGGGAGTTGTATGGAGCTATCTAATTCAATTAAAGAATAACCAGGCAGAAGATGCATTAGATCAGACAACAAGCATGAATACAAATGAACTAAAAAATTCTATGCTCAGATTAAGTACAAACAGCAAATTGAACCGATGGTAAAAATTTATCACATCCAAGACCAACAGCAAAATATAGCCAGGCAGAAGATGCATTAGATCAGACAAAAAGCATAAATACAAATGAACTCAAAAATCTATGCACAGATTAAGTACAAACAGCAAATTGAACCGTTCGTAAAAATTTATCCCATCCAACAAAAACAGTAAATTATAACAGGGTAGAAGATGCATTAGATCAGACTAAAAGCATAAATACAAATGAAAACAAAAATCTACACTCAGATAAAGTACAAACAGCAAATCGGACCGATCATAAAAATTTATCCCATCCAAGAACAACAATAAAATATAAACAAGCAGAAGATGCATTAGATCAGACAAAAAGCATAAATACAAATGAACACAAAAATCTATGCTCAGATTAAGTACAAACAGCAAATTGAACCGATCGTAAAAATTTATCACATCCAAGACCAACAGAAAGATATAACCGCGCAGAAGATGCAATAGATCAAACAAAAGGAATAAATACAAATGAACTCAAAAATCTATGCTCAGATTAATTACAAAAACAAATTGAACCGATCGTCAAAATTTATCAGATCCAAGACCAACAGTAAAATATAACCAGATAGAAGATGCATTAGATCAGACAAAAAGCATAAATACAAATGAACTCAAAAATCTATGTTCAGATGTTTCTAAAAAAGCAAATTGAACCGATCGTAAAATTTATCCCATACAAGACCAACAGTAAAATATAACCGGGCAGAAGATGCATTAGATCAGACAAAAAGCATAAATACAGATGAAATCAAAAATCTATGCTCAGAAAAAGTACAAACAGCAAATTGAAACGTTCGTAAAAATTTATCCCATCCAAGACCAAATGTAAAATATAACCAGGCAGAAGATGCATTAGATCAGACAAAAGCATAAATACAAATGAACACAAAAATCTATGCTCAGATTAAGTACAAACAGCAAATTGAACCGTTCGTAAAAATTTATCCCATCCAAGACCAACAGTAAAATATAACCGGGCAGAAGATGCATTAGACCAGACAAAAAGCATAAATACAAATGAAATCAAAAATCTATGCTCAGATAAAGTACAAACTGCAAATAGAATCGATCGTAAAAATTTATCCCATCCAAGACCAACAGTAAAATATAATCGGGCAGAAGATGCATTAGATCAGACAAAAAGCATAAATACAAATGAACTCAAAAATCTATGCTCAGATAAAGTACAGACTGCAAATTGAATCGATCGTAAAAATTTATCCCATCCAAGACCAACACTAAAATATAACCGGGCAGAAGATGCATTGGATCAGACAAAAAGCATGAATAAAAATGAACACAAAAATCTATGCTCAGATTAAGTACAAACAGCAAATTGTACGGTTCGTAAAAATTTATCCCATCCAAGACCAACTGTAAAATATAACCAGGCAAAAATGGATTAGATCAGACAAAAGCATAAATACAAATGAACTCAAAAATCTTTGCTCACATAAAGTATAAATTGCAAATTGAATAAATCGTAAAGATTTATCCCATCAAAGACCAACAAAAAAATATAACAAGCAGAAGATGCATTAGATCAGACGAAAAACCATAAATACAAATGAATTACAAAACCTATGCTCAGATTAATTACAAACAACTAATTGAACCGGTGGTAAAATTTATCCCATCCAAGTTCAACAGTAAAATATAACCAGGAAGAAAATGCATTAGATCAGACAAAAAGCATAAATACAAATGAACTCAAAAATCTATACTCAGATAAAGTACAAACTGCAAATTGAATCGATCGTAAAAATTTATCCCGTCCAAGACCCAACATAAAATATAACCAGGCAGAATTTTAATTAGATTAGACAAAAATCATAAATACAAATGAACTCAAAAATCTATGATCAGATAAACTACTAACAGCAAATTGAACCGATCGTCAAAATTTATCCCATCAAAGACCAACAATAAAATATAGCAAGCAGAAGATGCATTAGATCAGACAAAAAACCATAAATACAAATGAATTACAAAACCTATGCTCTGATTAAGTAGAAACAGCAAATTGAACCGATCGTAAAATTTATCCCATCCAAGACCAGCGTAAAATATAATCGGGCAAAAGATGCATTACATCAGACAAAAAGCATAAATACAAATGAATTCAAAAAACTATGCTCAGATAAAGTACAAACTGCAAATTGAATCGATCGTAAAAATTTATCCCATCCAAGACCACAGTAAAATATAACCGGGCAGAAGGTGAATTAGATCAGACAAAAAGCATAAATACAAATGAACTCAAAAATCTATGTTCAGCTAAAGTACAAACTGCAAATTGAAGCGATCGTAAAGATTTAATCCATCCAAGACCAACAGTAAAATATAACCGGGCAGAAGATGCATTAGATCAGACAAAAAGCATAAATATAAATGAACTCAAAAATCTATGCTCAGAAAAAGTAAAAACTGCAAATTGAATCGATCGTAAAAATTTATCCCATCCAAGACCAACAGTAAAATATAACCGGGCAGAAGATGCATTAGATCAGACAAAAAGCAAAAATACAAATGAACTCAAAAATCTATGCTCAAATAAAGTACAAACTATAAATTGAATCGATCGTAAAAATTTATCCCATCAAAGACCAACAATAAAATATAACCAGGCAGAAGATGCATAAGATCAGACAAAAAACCATAAATACAAATGAATTCAAAAATCAATGCTCAGATTAAGAACAAACAGCAAATTGAACCGATCGTAAAATTTATCCCATACAAGACCAACAGTAAAATATAACCGGGCAGAAGATGCATTAGATCAGACAAAAAGCATAAATACAGATGAAATCAAAAATCTATGCTCAGAAAAAGTACAAACAGCAAATTGAAACGTTCGTAAAAATTTATCCCATCCAAGACCAACAGTAAAATATAACCAGGCAGAAGATGCATTAGATCAGACGAAAAGCATAAATACAAATGAACTCAAAAATCTATGATCATTTACGGTACAAACAGCAAATTGAACCGATCGTGAAATTTAACCCATCCAAGACCACCGTAAAATATAATCGGGCAGAAGATGCATTAGATCAGACAAAAAGCATAAATACAAATGAACTCCGAAAATCTATGCTCAGATAAAGTACAAACGGCAAATTGAATCGATCGTAAAAATTTATCCCATCCAAGACCAGAGTAAAATATAACCGGGCAGAATGTGCTTTAGATCAGACAAAACTCATAAATACAAATGAACTCAAAAATCTATGATCAGATAAAGTAAAAACTGCAAATTGAATCGATCGTAAAAATTTATCACATCCAAGATCAACAGTAAAATATAACCGGGCAGAAGATGAATTAGATCAGACAAAAAGCATAAATACAAATGAATTCAAAAACCTATGCTCAGATAAAGTACAAACTGCAAATTGAATCGATCGTAAAACTTTATCCCATCCATGACCACAGTAAAATATAACCGGGCAGAAGGTGCATTAGATCAGACAAAAATCATAAATACAAATGGACTAAAAAATCTATGCTCAGATAAAGTAAAAACTGCAAATTGAATCGATCTTAAAAATTATCCCATTCAAGACTACCAGTAACATTTAAACGGGCAGAAGATGCATTATATCAGACAAAACGCATAAATACAAATGAAATCAAAAATCTATGCTCAGATAAAGTACAAACTGCAAATTGAATCGATCATAAAAATTGATCCCATCCAAGACCAACAGTAAAATATAACGGGGCAGAAGATGCATTAGATCAGACAAAAAGCATAAATACAAATGAACTCAAAAATCTATGCTCAGATAAATTACAAACTGCAAATTGATTCGATCGTAAAAATTTATCCCATCCAAGACCAACACTAAAATATAACCAGGCAGAAGATGCATAAAATCATACAAAAAACCATAAATACAAATGAACTCAAAAATCTATGATCAGATAAAGTACAAACAGCAAATTGAACCGATCGTCAAAATTTATCCCATCCAAGACCAACAATAAAATATAACCAGGCAGAAGATGCATAAGATCAGACAAAAAACCATAAATACAAATGAACTCAAAAATCTATGCTCAGATAAAGTACAAACTGCAAATTGAATCGATCATAAAAATTTATCACATCCAAGATCAACAGTAAAATATAACCGGGCAGAAGATGAATTAGATCAGACAAAAAGCATAAATACAAATGAATACAAAAATCTATGCTCAGATAAAGTACAAACTGCAAATTGAATCGATCGTAAAAATTTATCCCATCCAAGAGCAACACTAAAATATAACCAGGCAGAAGATGCATTAGATCAGACGAAAAGCATAAATACAAATGAACTCAAAAATCTATGATCAGATACAGTACTAACAGCAAATTGAACCGATCGTCAAAATTTATCCCATCCAAAACCATCTGTAAAATATAACCAGGCGAATGATGCATTGGATCAGACAAAAGCATAAATACAAATGAACTCAAAAATCTTTGCTCAGATTAAATACAAAGAGCAAATTGAAACGTTCGTAAAAATTTATCCCATCCCAGACCAACAGTAAAATATAACCAGGCAGAAGATGCATTAGATCAGACGAAAAGCATGAATCCAAATGAACTCAAAAATCTATGATCAGATACGGTACAAACAGCAAATTGAACCGATCGTGAAATTTGTCCCATCCAAGACCACCGTAAAATATAATCGGGCAGAAGATGCATTAGATCAGACAAAAAGCATAAATACAAATGAACTCCGAAAATCTATGCTCAGATAAAGTACAAACTGCAAATTTAATCGATCGTAAAAATTTATCCCATCCAAGACCAACAGTAAAATATAACCAAGCAGAAGATGCATTAGATCAGACAAAAATCATAAATACAAATGAAATCAAAAATCTATTCACACATAAAGTACAAAATGCAAATTGAAACGATCGTAAAAATTTACCCCATCCAAGACCAACAGTTAAATATAATCGGGGAAGACGATGCATTAGATCAGACAAAAAGCATAAATACAAATGAATTCAAAAACCTATGCACAGATAAAGTACAAACTGCAAATTGAATCGATCGTAAAACTTTATCCCATCCATGACCACAGTAAAATATAACCGGGCAGAAGGTGCATTAGATCAGACAAAAATCATAAATAGAAATGAACTAAAAAATCTATGATCAGATAAAGTAAAAACTGCAAATTGAATCGATCTTAAAAATTATCCCATTCAAGACTACCAGTAACATTTAAACGGGCAGAAGATACATTATATCAGACAAAACGCATAAATACAAATGAAATCAAAAATCTATGCTCAGATAAAGTACAAACTGCAAATTTAATCGATCATAAAAATTGATCCCATCCAAGACCAACAGTAAAATATAACGGGGCAGAAGATGCATTCGATCAGACAAAAAGCATAAATACAAATGAACTCAAAAATCTATGCTCAGATAAATTACAAACTGCAAATTGAATCGATCGTAAAAATTTAGCCCATCCAAGACCAACAATAAAATATAACCAGGCAGAAGATGCATAAGATCAGACAAAAAACCATAAATACAAATGAACTCAAAAATCTATGCTCAGATAAAGTACAAACTGCAAATTTAATCGATCATAAAAATTGATCCCATCCAAGACCAACAGCAAAATATAACGGAGCAGAAGATCCATTACATCAGACAAAAAGCATAAATACAAATGAACTCAAAAATCTATGCTCAGAAAAAGTACAAACTGCAAATTGAATCGATCGTAAAAATTTATCCCATCCAAGACCAACTGTAAAATATAACGAGGCAAAAGATTCATTAGATCACGCAAAAGCATAAATACAAATGAACTCAAAATCTTTCCTCAGATTAAGTACAAACAGCAAATTGGACCGTTCGAAAAAAAATTATCCCATCAAAGACTAACTGTAAAGTATAACCAGGCAGAAGATGCATTAGATCAGACGAAAATCATGAATACAAATGAACTCAAAAATCTATGCTCAGATAAAGTACAAACTGCAAATTGAATAGATCTTAAAAATTCATCCCATCCAAGACCAACAGTAAAATATAACCGGGCAGAAGATGCATTAGATCAGACAAAAAGCATAAAGACAAATGAAATCAAAAATCTATGCTCAGATAAAGTACAAACTACAAATTGAATCGATCGTAAAAATTTATCTCATCCAAGACCAACAGTAAAATATAACCGGGCAGAAGATGCATTAGATCAGACAAAAAGCATAAATACAAATGAATTCATAAATCTATGCTCAGATAAAGTACAAACTACAAATTGAATCGATCGTAAAAATTTATCCCATCCAAGACCAACTGTAAAATATAACCGGGCTGAAGATGCATTAGATCAGACAAAAAGCATAAATACAAATGAACTCAAAAATCTATGGTCAGATAAAGTACAAACTGCAAATTGAATCGATCGTAAAAATTTATCCCATCCAAGAGTACCAGTAAAATATAACCGGGCAGAAGATGTATTATATCAGACAAAAATCATAAATACAAATGAAATCAAAAATCTATGCTCAGATAAAGTACAAACTACAAATTGAATCGATCGTAAAAATTTATCCCATCCAAGACCAACAGTAAAATATAACCGGGCAGAAGATGCATTTGATCAGACAAAAAGCATAAATACAAATGAACTCAAAAATCTATGATCAGATAAAGTACAAACACCAAATTGAACCGATCGTCAAAATTTATATCATCCAAGACCAAGAATAAAATATAACCAGGCAGAAGATGCATAAGATCAGACAAAAAACCATAAATACAAATGAATTCAAAAATCAATGTTCAGATTAAGTACAAACAGAAAATTGAACCGATCGTAAAATTTATCCCATACAAGACCAACAGTAAAATATAACCGGGTAGAAGATGCATTAGATCAGACAAAAAGCATAAATACAAATGAATTCAAAAATCTATGCTCAGAATAAGTAAAACAGCAGATAGAACCGATCGTAAAATTTATCCCATCAAAGACCAACAGTAACATATAATCGGGCAGAAGATGCATTAGATCAGACAAAAAGCATAAAAACAGATGAAATCAAAAATCTATGCTCAGAAAAAGTACAAACTGCAAATTGAATCGATCGTAAAAATTTATCCCATCCAAGACCAACAGTAAAATAAACCGGGCAGAAGATGCATTAGATCAGACAAAAAGCATAAATACAAATGAATTCAAAAATCTATGCTCAGAATAAGTAAAACAGTAGATAGAACCGATCGTAAAATTTATCCCATCCAAGACCAACAGTAACATATAATCGGGCAGAAGATGCATTAGATCAGACAAAAAGCATAAATACAGATGAAATCAAAAATCTATGCTCAGAAAAAGTACAAACTGCAAATTGAATCGATCGGAAAAATTTATCCCATCCAAGACCAACAGTAAAATATAACCGGACAGAAGATGCATTAGATCAGACAAAAAGCATAAATACAAATGAATTCAAAAATCTATGCTCAGAATAAGTAAAACAGCAGATAGAACCGATCGTAAAATTTATCCCATCAAAGACCAACAGTAACATATAATCGGGCAGAAGATGCATTAGATCAGACAAAAAGCATAAAAACAGATGAAATCAAAAATCTATGCTCAGAAAAAGTACAAACTGCAAATTGAATCGATCGTAAAAATTTATCCCATCCAAGACCAACAGTAAAATAAACCGGGCAGAAGATGCATTAGATCAGACAAAAAGCATAAATACAAATGAATTCAAAAATCTATGCTCAGAATAAGTAAAACAGTAGATAGAACCGATCGTAAAATTTATCCCATCCAAGACCAACAGTAACATATAATCGGGCAGAAGATGCATTAGATCAGACAAAAAGCATAAATACAAATGAACTCAAAAATCTATGCTCAGATAAAGTACAAACTGCAAATTGAATCGATCGTAAAAATTTGTCCCATCCAAGACCAACACTAAAATATAACCGGGCAGAAGATGCATTGGATCAGACAAAAAGCATGAATACAAATGAACACAAAAATCTATGCTCAGATTAAGTACAAACAGCAAATTGTACGGTTCGTAAAAATTTATCCCATCCAAGACCAACTGTAAAATATAACCAGGCAAAAATGGATTAGATCAGACAAAAAGCATAAATACAAATGAACTCAAAAATCTTTGCTCACATAAAGTATAAATTGCAAATTGAATAAATCGTAAAGATTTATCCCATCAAAGACCAACAAAAAAATATAACAAGCAGAAGATGCATTAGATCAGACGAAAAACCATAAATACAAATGAATTACAAAACCTATGCTCAGATTAATTACAAACAACTAATTGAACCGGTGGTAAAATTTATCCCATCCAAGTTCAACAGTAAAATATAACCAGGAAGAAAATGCATTAGATCAGACAAAAAGCATAAATACAAATGAACTCAAAAATCTATACTCAGATAAAGTACAAACTGCAAATTGAATCGATCGTAAAAATTTATCCCGTCCAAGACCCAACATAAAATATAACCAGGCAGAATTTTAATTAGATTAGACAAAAATCATAAATACAAATGAACTCAAAAATCTATGATCAGATAAAGTACTAACAGCAAATTGAACCGATAGTCAAAATTTATCCCATCAAAGACCAACAATAAAATATAGCAAGCAGAAGATGCATTAGATCAGACAAAAAACCATAAATACAAATGAATTACAAAACCTATGCTCTGATTAAGTAGAAACAGCAAATTGAACCGATCGTAAAATTTATCCCATCCAAGACCAGCGTAAAATATAATCGGGCAAAAGATGCATTACGTCAGACAAAAAGCATAAATACAAATGAATTCAAAAAACTATGCTCAGATAAAGTACAAACTGCAAATTGAATCGATCGTAAAAATTTATCCCATCCAAGACCACAGTAAAATATAACCGGGCAGAAGGTGAATTAGATCAGACAAAAAGCATAAATACAAATGAACAGAAAAATGTATGCTCAGATAAAGTACAAACTGCAAATTGAATCGATCATAAAAATTGATCCCATCCAAGACCAACAGTAAAATATAACGGGGCAGAAGATGCATTAGATCAGACAAAAAGCATAAATACAAATGAACTCAAAAATCTATGCTCAGATAAATTACAAACTGCAAATTGATTCGATCGTAAAAATTTATCCCATCCAAGACCAACACTAAAATATAACCAGGCAGAAGATGCATAAAATCATACAAAAAACCATAAATACAAATGAACTCAAAAATCTATGATCAGAAAAAGTAAAAACTGCAAATTGAATCGATCGTAAAAATTTATCCCATCCAAGACCAACAATAAAATATAACCAGGCAGAAGATGCATAAGATCAGACAAAAAACCATAAATACAAATGAACTCAAAAATCTATGCTCAGATAAAGTACAAACTGCAAATTGAATCGATCATAAAAATTTATCACATCCAAGACCAACAATAAAATATAACCAGGCAGAAGATGCATAAGATCAGACAAAAAACCATAAATACAAATGAATTCAAAAATCAATGCTCAGATAAAGTACAAACTGCAAATTGAATCGATCGGAAAAATTTATCCCATCCAAGAGCAACACTAAAATATAACCAGGCAGAAGATGCATTAGATCAGACGAAAAGCATAAATACAAATGAACTCAAAAATCTATGATCAGATACAGTACTAACAGCAAATTGAACCGATCGTCAAAATGTATCCCATCCAAAACCATCTGTAAAATATAACCAGGCGAATGATGCATTGGATCAGACAAAAGCATAAATACAAATGAACTCAAAAATCTTTGCTCAGATTAAATACAAAGAGCAAATTGAAACGTTCGTAAAAATTTATCCCATCCCAGACCAACAGTAAAATATAACCAGGCAGAAGATGCATTAGATCAGACAAAAAGCATAAATACAAATGAACTCAAAAATCTATACTCAGATAAAGTACAAACTGCAAATTGAATCGATCGTAAAAATTTATCCCGTCCAAGACCCAACATAAAATATAACCAGGCAGAATTTTAATTAGATTAGACAAAAATCATAAATACAAATGAACTCAAAAATCTATGATCAGATAAAGTACTAACAGCAAATTGAACCGATAGTCAAAATTTATCCCATCAAAGACCAACAATAAAATATAGCAAGCAGAAGATGCATTAGATCAGACAAAAAACCATAAATACAAATGAATTACAAAACCTATGCTCTGATTAAGTAGAAACAGCAAATTGAACCGATCGTAAAATTTATCCCATCCAAGACCAGCGTAAAATATAATCGGGCAAAAGATGCATTACGTCAGACAAAAAGCATAAATACAAATGAATTCAAAAAACTATGCTCAGATAAAGTACAAACTGCAAATTGAATCGATCGTAAAAATTTATCCCATCCAAGACCACAGTAAAATATAACCGGGCAGAAGGTGAATTAGATCAGACAAAAAGCATAAATACAAATGAACAGAAAAATGTATGCTCAGATAAAGTACAAACTGCAAATTGAATCGATCATAAAAATTGATCCCATCCAAGACCAACAGTAAAATATAACGGGGCAGAAGATGCATTAGATCAGACAAAAAGCATAAATACAAATGAACTCAAAAATCTATGCTCAGATAAATTACAAACTGCAAATTGATTCGATCGTAAAAATTTATCCCATCCAAGACCAACACTAAAATATAACCAGGCAGAAGATGCATAAAATCATACAAAAAACCATAAATACAAATGAACTCAAAAATCTATGATCAGAAAAAGTAAAAACTGCAAATTGAATCGATCGTAAAAATTTATCCCATCCAAGACCAACAATAAAATATAACCAGGCAGAAGATGCATAAGATCAGACAAAAAACCATAAATACAAATGAACTCAAAAATCTATGCTCAGATAAAGTACAAACTGCAAATTGAATCGATCATAAAAATTTATCACATCCAAGACCAACAATAAAATATAACCAGGCAGAAGATGCATAAGATCAGACAAAAAACCATAAATACAAATGAATTCAAAAATCAATGCTCAGATAAAGTACAAACTGCAAATTGAATCGATCGGAAAAATTTATCCCATCCAAGAGCAACACTAAAATATAACCAGGCAGAAGATGCATTAGATCAGACGAAAAGCATAAATACAAATGAACTCAAAAATCTATGATCAGATACAGTACTAACAGCAAATTGAACCGATCGTCAAAATGTATCCCATCCAAAACCATCTGTAAAATATAACCAGGCGAATGATGCATTGGATCAGACAAAAGCATAAATACAAATGAACTCAAAAATCTTTGCTCAGATTAAATACAAAGAGCAAATTGAAACGTTCGTAAAAATTTATCCCATCCCAGACCAACAGTAAAATATAACCAGGCAGAAGATGCATTAGATCAGACAAAAAGCATAAATACAAATGAACTCAAAAATCTATACTCAGATAAAGTACAAACTGCAAATTGAATCGATCGTAAAAATTTATCCCGTCCAAGACCCAACATAAAATATAACCAGGCAGAATTTTAATTAGATTAGACAAAAATCATAAATACAAATGAACTCAAAAATCTATGATCAGATAAAGTACTAACAGCAAATTGAACCGATAGTCAAAATTTATCCCATCAAAGACCAACAATAAAATATAGCAAGCAGAAGATGCATTAGATCAGACAAAAAACCATAAATACAAATGAATTACAAAACCTATGCTCTGATTAAGTAGAAACAGCAAATTGAACCGATCGTAAAATTTATCCCATCCAAGACCAGCGTAAAATATAATCGGGCAAAAGATGCATTACGTCAGACAAAAAGCATAAATACAAATGAATTCAAAAAACTATGCTCAGATAAAGTACAAACTGCAAATTGAATCGATCGTAAAAATTTATCCCATCCAAGACCACAGTAAAATATAACCGGGCAGAAGGTGAATTAGATCAGACAAAAAGCATAAATACAAATGAACAGAAAAATGTATGCTCAGATAAAGTACAAACTGCAAATTGAATCGATCATAAAAATTGATCCCATCCAAGACCAACAGTAAAATATAACGGGGCAGAAGATGCATTAGATCAGACAAAAAGCATAAATACAAATGAACTCAAAAATCTATGCTCAGATAAATTACAAACTGCAAATTGATTCGATCGTAAAAATTTATCCCATCCAAGACCAACACTAAAATATAACCAGGCAGAAGATGCATAAAATCATACAAAAAACCATAAATACAAATGAACTCAAAAATCTATGATCAGAAAAAGTAAAAACTGCAAATTGAATCGATCGTAAAAATTTATCCCATCCAAGACCAACAATAAAATATAACCAGGCAGAAGATGCATAAGATCAGACAAAAAACCATAAATACAAATGAACTCAAAAATCTATGCTCAGATAAAGTACAAACTGCAAATTGAATCGATCATAAAAATTTATCACATCCAAGACCAACAATAAAATATAACCAGGCAGAAGATGCATAAGATCAGACAAAAAACCATAAATACAAATGAATTCAAAAATCAATGCTCAGATAAAGTACAAACTGCAAATTGAATCGATCGGAAAAATTTATCCCATCCAAGAGCAACACTAAAATATAACCAGGCAGAAGATGCATTAGATCAGACGAAAAGCATAAATACAAATGAACTCAAAAATCTATGATCAGATACAGTACTAACAGCAAATTGAACCGATCGTCAAAATGTATCCCATCCAAAACCATCTGTAAAATATAACCAGGCGAATGATGCATTGGATCAGACAAAAGCATAAATACAAATGAACTCAAAAATCTTTGCTCAGATTAAATACAAAGAGCAAATTGAAACGTTCGTAAAAATTTATCCCATCCCAGACCAACAGTAAAATATAACCAGGCAGAAGATGCATTAGATCAGACGAAAAGCATGAATCCAAATGAACTCAAAAATCTATGATCAGATACGGTACAAACAGCAAATTGAACGGATCGTGAAATTTGTCCCATCCAAGACCACCGTAAAATATAATCGGGCAGAAGATGCATTAGATCAGACAAAAAGCATAAATACAAATGAACTCCGAAAATCTATGCTCAGATAAAGTACAAACTGCAAATTTAATCGATCGTAAAAATTTATCCCATCCAAGACCAACAGTAAAATATAACCAAGCAGAAGATGTATTAGATCAGACAAAAATCATAAATACAAATGAAATCAAAAATCTATTCACACATAAAGTACAAAATGCAAATTGAAACGATCGTAAAAATTTAACCCATCCAAGACCAACAGTTAAATATAATCGGGGAAGACGATGCATTAGATCAGACAAAAAGCATAAATACAAATGAATTCAAAAACTTATGCTCAGATAAAGTACAAACTGCAAATTGAATCGATCGTAAAACTTTATCCCATCCATGACCACAGTAAAATATAACCGGGCAGAAGGTGCATTAGATCAGACAAAAATCATAAATAGAAATGAACTAAAAAATCTATGATCAGATAAAGTAAAAACTGCAAATTGAATCGATCTTAAAAATTATCCCATTCAAGACTACCAGTAACATTTAAACGGGCAGAAGATACATTATATCAGACAAAACGCTTAAATACAAATGAAATCAAAAATCTATGCTCAGATAAAGTACAAACTGCAAATTTAATCGATCATAAAAATTGATCCCATCCAAGACCAACAGTAAAATATAACGGGGCAGAAGATGCATTAGATCAGACAAAAAGCATAAATACAAATGAACTCAAAAATCTATGCTCAGATAAATTACAAACTGCAAATTGAATCGATCCTAAAAATTTAGCCCATCCAAGACCAACAATAAAATATAACCAGGCAGAAGATGCATAAGATCAGACAAAAAACCATAAATACAAATGAACTCAAAAATCTATGCTCAGATAAAGTACAAACTGCAAATTTAATCGATCATAAAAATTGATCCCATCCAAGACCAACAGCAAAATATAACGGAGCAGAAGATCCATTACATCAGACAAAAAGCATAAATACAAATGAACTCAAAAATCTATGCTCAGAAAAAGTACAAACTGCAAATTGAATCGATCGTAAAAATTTATCCCATCCAAGACCAACTGTAAAATATAACGAGGCAAAAGATTCATTAGATCACGCAAAAGCATAAATAGAAATGAACTCAAAATCTTTCCTCAGATTAAGTACAAACAGCAAATTGGACCGTTCGAAAAAAAATTATCCCATCAAAGACTAACTGTAAAGTATAACCAGGCAGAAGATGCATTAGATCAGACGAAAATCATGAATACAAATGAACTCAAAAATCTATGCTCAGATAAAGTACAAACTGCAAATTGAATAGATCTTAAAAATTCATCCCATCCAAGACCAACAGTAAAATATAACCGGGAAGAAGATGCATTAGATCAGACAAAAAGCATAAAAACAAATGAAATCAAAAATCTATGCTCAGATAAATACAAACTACAAATTGAATCGATCGTAAAAATTTATCTCATCCAAGACCAACAGTAAAATATAACCGGGCAGAAGATGCATTAGATCAGACAAAAAGCATAAATACAAATGAATTCATAAATCTATGCTCAGATAAAGTACAAACTACAAATTGAATCGATCGTAAAAATTTATCCCATCCAAGACCAACAGTAAAATATAACCGGGCTGAAGATGCATTAGATCAGACAAAAAGCATAAATACAAATGAACTCAAAAATCTATGGTCAGATTAAGTACAAACTGCAAATTGAATCGATCGTAAAAATTTATCCCATCCAAGAGTACCAGTAAAATATAACCGGGCAGAAGATGTATTATATCAGACAAAAATCATAAATACAAATGAAATCAAAAATCTATGCTCAGATAAAGTACAAACTACAAATTGAATCGATCGTAAAAATTTATCTCATCCAAGACCAACAGTAAAATATAACCGGGCAGAAGATGCATTAGATCAGACAAAAAGCATAAATACAAATGAATTCATAAATCTATGCGGAGATAAAGTACAAACTACAAATTGAATCGATCGTAAAAATTTATCCCATCCAAGACCAACAGTAAAATATAACCGGGCAGAAGATGCATTAGATCAGACAAAAAGCATAAATACAAATGAACTCAAAAATCTATGATCAGATAAAGTACAAACACCAAATTGAACCGATCGTCAAAATTTATATCATCCAAGACCAAGAATAAAATATAACCAGGCAGAAGATGCATAAGATCAGACAAAAAACCATAAATACAAATGAATTCAAAAATCAATGTTCAGATTAAGTACAAACAGAAAATTGAACCGATCGTAAAATTTATCCCATACAAGACCAACAGTAAAATATAACCGGGTAGAAGATGCATTAGATCAGACAAAAAGCATAAATACAAATGAATTCAAAAATCTATGCTCAGAATAAGTAAAACAGCAGATAGAACCGATCGTAAAATTTATCCCATCAAAGACCAACAGTAACATATAATCGGGCAGAAGATGCATTAGATCAGACAAAAAGCATAAAAACAGATGAAATCAAAAATCTATGCTCAGAAAAAGTACAAACTGCAAATTGAATCGATCGTAAAAATTTATCCCATCCAAGACCAACAGTAAAATAAACCGGGCAGAAGATGCATTAGATCAGACAAAAAGCATAAATACAAATGAATTCAAAAATCTATGCTCAGAATAAGTAAAACAGTAGATAGAACCGATCGTAAAATTTATCCCATCCAAGACCAACAGTAACATATAATCGGGCAGAAGATGCATTAGATCAGACAAAAAGCATAAAAACAGATGAAATCAAAAATCTATGCTCAGAAAAAGTACAAACTGCAAATTGAATCGATCGTAAAGATTTATCCCATCCAAGACCAACAGTAAAATATAACCGGGCAGAAGATGCATTAGATCAGACAAAAAGCATAAATACAAATGAATTCAAAAATCTATGCTCAGAATAAGTAAAACAGCAGATAGAACCGATCGTAAAATTTATCCCATCCAAGACCAACAGTAACATATAATCGGGCAGAAGATGCATTAGATCAGACAAAAAGCATAAAAACAGATGAAATCAAAAATCTATGCTCAGAAAAAGTACAAACTGCAAATTGAATCGATCGTAAAAATTTATCCCATCCAAGACCAACAGTAAAATATAACCGGGCAGAAGATGCATTAGATCAGACAAAAAACCATAAATACAAATGAATTCAAAAATCAATGTTCAGATTAAGTACAAACAGAAAATTGAACCGATCGTAAAATTTATCCCATACAAGACCAACAGTAAAATATAACCGGGTAGAAGATGCATTAGATCAGACAAAAAGCATAAATACAAATGAATTCAAAAATCTATGCTCAGAATAAGTAAAACAGCAGATAGAACCGATCGTAAAATTTATCCCATCAAAGACCAACAGTAACATATAATCGGGCAGAAGATGCATTAGATCAGACAAAAAGCATAAAAACAGATGAAATCAAAAATCTATGCTCAGAAAAAGTACAAACTGCAAATTGAATCGATCGTAAAAATTTATCCCATCCAAGACCAACAGTAAAATAAACCGGGCAGAAGATGCATTAGATCAGACAAAAAGCATAAATACAAATGAATTCAAAAATCTATGCTCAGAATAAGTAAAACAGTAGATAGAACCGATCGTAAAATTTATCCCATCCAAGACCAACAGTAACATATAATCGGGCAGAAGATGCATTAGATCAGACAAAAAGCATAAAAACAGATGAAATCAAAAATCTATGCTCAGAAAAAGTACAAACTGCAAATTGAATCGATCGTAAAGATTTATCCCATCCAAGACCAACAGTAAAATATAACCGGGCAGAAGATGCATTAGATCAGACAAAAAGCATAAATACAAATGAATTCAAAAATCTATGCTCAGAATAAGTAAAACAGCAGATAGAACCGATCGTAAAATTTATCCCATCCAAGACCAACAGTAACATATAATCGGGCAGAAGATGCATTAGATCAGACAAAAAGCATAAAAACAGATGAAATCAAAAATCTATGCTCAGAAAAAGTACAAACTGCAAATTGAATCGATCGTAAAAATTTATCCCATCCAAGACCAACAGTAAAATATAACCGGGCAGAAGATGCATTAGATCAGACAAAAAGCATAAATACAAATGAATTCAAAAATCTATGCTCAGAATAAGTAAAACAGCAGATAGAACCGATCGTAAAATTTATCCCATCCAAGACCAACAGTAACATATAATCGGGCAGAAGATGCATTAGATCAGACAAAAAGCATAAAAACAGATGAAATCAAAAATCTATGCTCAGAAAAAGTACAAACTGCAAATTGAATCGATCGTAAAAATTTATCCCATCCAAGACCAACAGTAAAATATAACCGGGCAGAAGATGCATTAGATCAGACAAAAAGCATAAATACAAATGAATTCAAAAATCTATGCTCAGAATAAGTAAAACAGCAGATAGAACCGATCGTAAAATTTATCCCATCCAAGACCAACAGTAACATATAATCGGGCAGAAGATGCATTAAATCAGACAAAAAGCATAAAAACAGATGAAATCAAAAATCTATGCTCAGAAAAAGTACAAACTGCAAATTGAATCGATCGTAAAAATTTATCCCATCCAAGACCAACAGTAAAATATAACCGGGCAGAAGATGCATTAGATCAGACAAAAAGCATAAATACAAATGAATTCAAAAATCTATGCTCAGTATAAGTAAAACAGCAGATAGAACCGATCGTAAAATTTATCCCATCCAAGACCAACAGTAACATATAATCGGACAGAAGATGCATTAGATCAGACAAAAAGCATAAAAACAGATGAAATCAAAAATCTATGCTCAGAAAAAGTACAAACTGCAAATTGAATCGATCGTAAAAATTTATCTCATCCAAGACCAACAGTAAAATATAACCGGGCAGAAGATGCATTAGATCAGACAAAAAGCATAAATACAAATGAATTCAAAAATCTATGCTCAGAATAAGTAAAACAGCAGATAGAACCGATCGTAAAATTTATCCCATCCAAGACCAACAGTAACATATAATCGGGCAGAAGATGCATTAGATCAGACAAAAAGCATAAAAACAGATGAAATCAAAAATCTATGCTCAGAAAAAGTACAAACTGCAAATTGAATCGATCGTAAAAATTTATCCCATCCAAGACCAACAGTAAAATATAACCGGGCAGAAGATGCATTAGATCAGACAAAAAGCATAAATACAAATGAATTCAGAAATCTATGCTCAGAATAAGTAAAACAGCAGATAGAACCGATCGTAAAATTTATCCCATCCAAGACCAACAGTAACATATAATCGGGCAGAAGATGCATTAGATCAGACAAAAAGCATAAAAACAGATGAAATCAAAAATCTATGCTCAGAAAAAGTACAAACTGCAAATTGAATCGATCGTAAAAATTTATCCCATCCAAGACCAACAGTAAAATATAACCGGGCAGAAGATGCATTAGATCAGACAAAAAGCATAAATACAAATGAATTCAAAAATCTATGCTCAGTATAAGTAAAACAGCAGATAGAACCGATCGTAAAATTTATCCCATCCAAGACCAACAGTAACATATAATCGGGCAGAAGATGCATTAGATCAGACAAAAAGCATAAAAACAGATGAAATCAAAAATCTATGCTCAGATAAAGTACAAACTGCGAATTGAATCGATCGTAAAAATTTATCCCATCCAAGACCAACAGTAAAATATAACCGGGCAGAAGATGCATTAGATCAGACAAAAAGCATAAATACAAATGAATTCAAAAATCTATGCTCAGAATAAGTAAAACAGCAGATAGAACCGATCGTAAAATTTATCCCATCCAAGACCAACAGTAACATATAATCGGGCAGAAGATGCATTAGATCAGACAAAAAGCATAAAAACAGATGAAATCAAAAATCTATGCTCAGAAAAAGTACAAACTGCAAATTGAATCGATCGTAAAAATTTATCCCATCCAAGACCAACAGTAAAATATAACCGGGCAGAAGATGCATTAGATCAGACAAAAAGCATAAATACAAATGAATTCAAAAATCTATGCTCAGAATAAGTAAAACAGCAGATAGAACCGATCGTAAAATTTATCCCATCCAAGACCAACAGTAACATATAATCGGGCAGAAGATGCATTAGATCAGACAAAAAGCATAAAAACAGATGAAATCAAAAATCTATGCTCAGAAAAAGTACAAACTGCAAATTGAATCGATCGTAAAAATTTATCCCATCCAAGACCAACAGTAAAATATAACCGGGCAGAAGATGCATTAGATCAGACAAAAAGCATAAATACAAATGAATTCAAAAATCTATGCTCAGAATAAGTAAAACAGCAGATAGAACCGATCGTAAAATTTATCCCATCCAAGACCAACAGTAACATATAATCGGGCAGAAGATGCATTAAATCAGACAAAAAGCATAAAAACAGATGAAATCAAAAATCTATGCTCAGAAAAAGTACAAACTGCAAATTGAATCGATCGTAAAAATTTATCCCATCCAAGACCAACAGTAAAATATAACCGGGCAGAAGATGCATTAGATCAGACAAAAAGCATAAATACAAATGAATTCAAAAATCTATGCTCAGTATAAGTAAAACAGCAGATAGAACCGATCGTAAAATTTATCCCATCCAAGACCAACAGTAACATATAATCGGGCAGAAGATGCATTAGATCAGACAAAAAGCATAAAAACAGATGAAATCAAAAATCTATGCTCAGAAAAAGTACAAACTGCAAATTGAATCGATCGTAAAAATTTATCCCATCCAAGACCAACAGTAAAATATAACCGGGCAGAAGATGCATTAGATCAGTCAAAAAGCATAAATACAAATGAATTCAAAAATCTATGCTCAGAATAAGTAAAACAGCAGATAGAACCGATCGTAAAATTTATCCCATCCAAGACCAACAGTAACATATAATCGGGCAGAAGATGCATTAGATCAGACAAAAAGCATAAAAACAGATGAAATCAAAAATCTATGCTCAGAAAAAGTACAAACTGCAAATTGAATCGATCGTAAAAATTTATCCCATCCAAGACCAACAGTAAAATATAACCGGGCAGAAGATGCATTAGATCAGACAAAAAGCATAAATACAAATGAATTCAAAAATCTATGCTCAGAATAAGTAAAACAGCAGATAGAACCGATCGTAAAATTTATCCCATCCAAGACCAACAGTAACATATAATCGGGCAGAAGATGCATTAGATCAGACAAAAAGCATAAAAACAGATGAAATCAAAAATCTATGCTCAGAAAAAGTACAAACTGCAAATTGAATCGATCGTAAAAATTTATCCCATCCAAGACCAACAGTAAAATATAACCGGGCAGAAGATGCATTAGATCAGACAAAAAACCATAAATACAAATGAATTACAAAACCTATGCTCAGATTAAGTACAAACAGCAAATTGAATCGATCGTAAAATTTATCCCATCCAAGATCACCGTAAAATATAATCGGGCAGAAGATGCATTAGATCAGACAAAAAACCATAAATACAAATGAATTACAAAGCCTATGCTCAGATTAAGTACAAACAGCAAATTGAATCGATCATAAAATTTATCCAATCCAAGATCACCGTAAAATATAATCGGGCAGAAGATGCATTAGATCAGACAAAAAGCATAAATACAAATGAACTCCGAAAATCTATGCTCAAACTGCAAATTGAATCGATCGTAAAAATTTATCCCATCCAAGACCAACAGTTAAATATAATCGGGGAAGAAGATGCATTAGATCAGCCAAAAAGCATAACTGCAAATGAACTCTAAAATCTATGCCCAGATAAAGAACAAACTGCAAATTGAATCGATCGTAAAAATTTATCCCATCCAAGACCAACAGTAAAATATAACCAGGCAGAAGATGCATTAGATCAGACGAAAAGCATGAATCCAAATGAACTCAAAAATCTATGATCAGATACGGTACAAACAGCAAATTGAACCGATCGTGAAATTTATCCCATCCAAGACCACCGTAAAATATAATCGGGCAGGAGATGCATTAGATCAGACAAAAAGCATGAATTCAAATGAACTCAAAATCTATGCACAGATTAAGTACAAAATGCAAATTGAACCTATCTTAAAAACTTATCCCATCCAAGACCAACAGTTAAATATAATCGGGGAAGAAGCATAATTACAAATGAACTCAAAAATCTGTGCTCATATTAATTACAAAATGCAAATTGAATCGATCGTAAAAATTTATCCCATGCAAGACCAACAGTAAAATATAACCAGGCAGAAAATGCATTAGATCAGACAAAAAGCATAAATACAAATGAACTCTAAAAACTATGCGCCAGATGTTTTAAAAAAAGCAAATTGAACTGATCGTAAAAATTTATCCAATGCAATTCCAACAGTAAAATATAACCTGGCAGAATATCCATTAGATCAGACAAAACATATAAATAAAAATGAACTCAAAAATCTATGCTCAGATCAAGGAGAACGATCAAATTCAACTGGTCTTAAATATTTATTCCACCCAACAGTGATTTCAAGCAGTGTCAAGTTGCATTTTATGAGACATAAAGCATAAATTCAAATAAACTCAAAAATATATGCTCAGATCTGAAACCGGGGCGAATTCAACCGGACGGAAAAAATTATTCCGCTCAAGAAATCGGTAAGATACAACCCGCGTCACGTGATGCATTAAATTAGACAAAAATCATAAATTCGAATGAACAGAAAAATATATACTCAGATACAGCCAATTCCATCGGTGTAGAAATTTATTCCAGCAAAGACAAACAGTAAAATATAACCCGTCTCAACATGCATTAGATCAGAGAAAATGCATAAATTCAAATGAACTCAACGATCTATTCTCAGATGAGTAACAAACAACAAATTCAGCCGGTCGTAAAACTTTTTTCCGCCCATGACAAATAGTAGAATAGAACTAGTTACAGGATTCCTTAGATCAGGCAAAAAAGCATAACTTCAAATGAACACAAATGTCTTTACTCACATCTGGAACAAACATCGACATCAATCAGTCTAAAAATTTATTTCACCCAAGACAATCTGTATGCATCATATCAGAAAAAAAATACATAAATTCAAATGAACTGAAAATTCTATGCTTAGATCAGGAACAAACAGCAAATTCAATCGATCCTAAATATTTATACACCCCAAGACAAACAGTAAAATATAACCAGTCTCATATCGCATTAGATCAGACAAAAGCCTGAATAAAATGAACTCACAAATCTATGTTCAGATCATGAACAAACAGCAAATTCAATAGGTCGTAAAAAAATTTTTTATTCCGCCCAGTAGAAACAGTAAAATATAAACAGTCACATTAAATCAGACAAAAAGCGTGAATTCAAATGAATTCAAAAGTCTATGCTCGGATCAGGAACAAACAACAAATTCCACTAAGCGTTAAAATTTATCCCTCCCTAGACCAACAGTAAAATATAACCAGTCACATTTTGCATTAGATCAGAGAAATAGCATTAATATTAGGTTGGTGCAAAAAATAATGACGTAATAATGTCGTTTTTTGACGTTAAAATTACGTCAAAAAACGACATCATTACGTCATTATTTTTGCACCAACCTAATACAAATGAACCAAAAAGTCTATGCTCAGATCAGGAATAAAGTGTAAATTAAACCGGTCGTAAAAAATTATTCCACCCAAGACGAACAGCAAAATATAACCGGTCAGAATATATATTATATCAGACAAAATCATAAATTCAAATGAACTCAAATCCCTGTGCTCAGATCAGGAAAAAGAGCACCGGTCGTAAAAATTTATTCAACACATAAAAAACAGTAAAATATAATCTGTCACAAGGTGCATTATATCAGACAAAAAGCATAAATCCAAATGAACTCAAAAATCTATGCTTAGATCAGGAACAAATTCATCATGGTTGTGAAACTTTACTCCAAGTAAAAAGTTTTCGCTTCTTTAGGTCAACTGTTGATGTACTAACTATTATTGCTGAAACAGTCGACATAGTCTAGTGGTAAGAACGGTGAAGTTCGTGTCATTGCTTTAGATGTCTTGAAGGCATTTATCAGGTTTTTGTATGAAGTTATGTACGGTTATGTTTATTCTTGATTAATTTTTTTAACTTATTGAATTTTTCTTATCATATCGCGAAAGTTGTATTGCACGACCATACTTCAAATATTTTTGCACTAATGCACGCGCCCCCAAGGTGGACCTACGTTGTTCATACTTTTTATCAACGACCTTCCTGATGTCATAATATGTATCTATGTTGATGACACAACTATTTATTCCTGTCTTCATAGTAAGTCTGACCGGTTCAATAAGATCAAATTTGCAGCTATTCTCATAAATGATATACAATTTATTGTTAAGTGGGGCAAGAAATTGCGTCTCAATTTTAACGCCTGCAAAACAATACCTGCTCTTTTAATCGTCTGAGAGGAACTCTTTTTCCTTCTATCAGCATGGCTAATGCTAATTTCCAGAAGTCTGACTCATTGTGCCTTCTTGGGCTCATGTTTTACATTGACATGAACCAGAAAAATTATATTGAATCAATTGCAAGATCTGCTGCTAGGAAAGTTGGTTCTCAGACAATTTTTCTCGCCAGAATCTATTTTACACATTTATAGATCTACCATTCAACCATGCATTGGATATTGATGCCATATTTGCTCTGGTGCTACTTATGTATTTAGAGATTCTTGATCAAATCTAAAGAAGAATTTGCAAAGTTAGTGGTCTGGCATCTCGGCTTCAGTCACATTCCCACTACTATAACGTAGCTTCCCTCTGCATTTCTATAAATAGTTTCATGGAAATTGTTCCAATGCTTTCCTCCGTGGTATCTAAACTTTATGAATTTCAGTGTGGTACTAGATTGGCGACAAAGTATCATGATTTATAATTGCAATGACAAGATATAATCATAAATTCTATGCTAACAGTTTCTTCTCTCGCGCTTCTCGTTTGTGGGTCTATCTTCCGTCTTCTTGTTTTCCAGTCAACTTCGATTTTTGAAAAATTTATATGCAAAATTAGTCGTTACCTTCTGTCTTCTTAGTGTCCGGATTTATTTTTGCAAGCTACTAATCAATATAGAACATTTATAAACTGTTTAGAATGACATGTCAATCAAAATATATTACCTATAAAACAACTAGGTTCTGCGACTTTTCTGTGACGTTTTTGTTAATTATACCTTTAATAGTTATTTCTCAGATACTCTTGTACGTTTCATTATAGTAATCTGAATAAAATGGGCTTTCTCTAAAAGATTTTCGGCTTTGTATAAGTTTCCTTAACTCCTACTAAATGTAAACAAATAGGAAGTTCAAACTACTTTATAATGTTGTAGGGAAATTTGCTAAACTTTTTCATAGAAAGATAAAACTTGACTGTTCTCAGGTTAATAGTGATATTGAATGACCTCTATTTACATTCGATACTAACAATAACGTACAGCTGGTGTGAGAGAAAGATGAATATTTTAATTACGACATCTCTCTTTTCTCTCTTTGTAGTAGGAAACAAGGGCATAGAATTATTCCATACTAAGAATTTAAGATGAGAAACACTGAAATGTTAATGAAATCAATGTAAGTGTGCAATAAAATTATCAAATATGAATTTCTGGACTGTCCATAACATTTTATGATTTTTCTACTGAAATAACCATTGCTTTTTCCCTTATTCTACCGACCATCCTATATTGATTCTCAATTAAACGGCCTCATATATTAATATGTTCCAATGTGTATCAAGTTAAAAATGGTTAGTTATCAATAATCGTTGTGTATGTTTGTTTCTTTTTGCGGGGCTATGTTTCAAGTAATAGATGTGTATATAAAAGGACAAAAGGAAGAAAGTATATCTGACCTGCGTATACTTGTCTCTTACGACTCTTGAGGTGCTTATAAGGTCTCTTGTATTTTGGTGGAACCTCGTTCGGACCATGGACGGCTTGGAAGGGTAAATATAAAAACAGGGGCTGGAATAAACGCGAAATACATGAAATTTACATTCTTGCAGTACAATATCGTGCAATTAATGTTATGCATTAATGTTTAAAGGGAATATTTATTTAGTCTAAAAATATGTATAAATAATTTAAATCCTCATATAAACTTCGGATATAGAAATAAACGAACAATTAAAATATCATTTCATTTTAACTCTCCTTAGATATATTTCATCCTTAAATAATTGTTTTCGTTTTGTTGCGAAGTTTTCCACCATACCGACTGAATGTTTGAATGAAACGATTAAAAATTAGTGACGACCAAATACCATCATTTTTTAACTCCCTTTAAATCAAGAGTTTTTAATCGGGAATATGTTCCCACCGGGGGTACGCGACAAAAATTCAAGGTGGATATGCGCTTTTTCGCACGTTCTCCGCACTTACTATTTGAACTTAGCGACACAAAACGTTCATAAAATTCGATATAATGTTTGTACATAAGAACTGGAGAGTAAAACAATATTAAATTCAAATTAAGCTTTCTAAAGCGGTATTTCTTAACTAATCATTAGCATTTAAATTTTCATGAACTCTCTGCTCCATGAATTACATCTGTGTTTTCTGCATATATACGTGCCTATATAAAGCTGATTTAATACAATGTCCTCACTAATGGACGAAGTTACTACTGTAATTTCCGTACTATAAGTCCTACAGTATAAGAATTTGAAAAAGTTAGTAAAGTAACCCTTTACAAATCAAGGACCAACCTTGAAACCCTTTACAAGTCAACCAACCTTGAACTTACTAATCCGGCACTCTGATTGGCTAACAGCTGTCCAATCAGGAGCCCTTCCTGGGGCAACGAGAAAAACTCAATTCTGAAATATTCCTCTTTTACAACTGACAACCGTAGTCGCCACACGTTTTGCGAGCCGTCCCTTCTGACGTTAATGGAAACAGAAACCACGAAGCCCACCTTGTTCCTTGCACATTCTCCTAACAGTTAAGTTCGCAAATGTAAATTATATTTGCAAACCTTGTTTTTACCTATTACTTTTTCTGTATAATAAACCCTTTGAACATAACCAGTCATTGTGTTACTTCTCTTCTTCAAGTATGTCCGTCCTTGACTTTGACTTTGTGAACCTAAATTGTACACGGAAATCATTACATTTTACAAATATACCGATTTCGGACAAGAATCCACTAAATGTTTAAACCTAGAAGGAGTGTCTAAATAATAAAAAAAAACTTTCTGAACTGTTCTTACAAAGATTGCTACACGGTATAACCTTACCCACAATGTTTTCTCTAAAACATCCACTGATTTTCTTGGCTACAACATATCACATGGCCTACTTAGACCTGATGCAGAAAGTCTACGAGCTTTAAGAGAGCTACCTGTTCCTCAGAACAAAACCTCATTGCGCCAAGTGCTTGGATTATTCTCTTACTACTCTCAGTGGATACCCAAGTTCTCTGACAAAATTAGACCCTTAATAACAGCTGGTTGATTCCCTCTTGATTCAGAATGGGTAAAAACAATTGAAAACTTTAAGGAAGAAATTGAAAAGGCCTTACTATACTTGGTCGATGAAAACATTCTTCTTGTAGTAGAAACAGATACTGCTATTGCGGCCACTCTGAATCAAGCAAACCGCCCAGTGACATTCTTTCCCCATACACTAACGACTACAGAACAAAAACATTCTTCTGTAGAAAAGGAGGCTTGTGCAATAGTTGAATCTGTTAAAAAGTCGTCACAGCGCAGCGCAGCGTTTTGTAATAGTCACAGCTGTTAATTTGCAATAGTGTTGTTTTATGGTCACTAGAGATTGTTCCATGAAAAGGAGTTTATTGCATATCGTTGGCAATGATGGCTGGAGTGGTAGGAGCTGGAATCCTGTTGGAGATGATGATGGCTGGCTAGCTGGAGATAGATACTACACTTTGTCATCTGTGCCACAGAACACCTAGGTATTAACCCCCTCTCTACATACACACACTGGAGCGGGATGCGACGCAAGGTCAGTTAAATAAGGTGGGGGTCAAAATATTGGTCAATATTGCGTGGGATCGAGCACAAAGCTTGTCTTAGCTGGTCATGGCAGCAGAACAGATACTACAATTTCATCATATTCTCTGAACTGCTGAATATTGAGTTGCTTCTGAGGTCTCTTTATGTTCTGAACCAGTCTTACAACAACGCTGGTTAATAAGCTTTTTTTTCCAATTGTTTTTTTTTAAATGTGAGAGTGCCGACAGGATATGACAAGGTGATTATTTGCAAATGAAGTTATTTTATAGAAAATGGTAATCGGATACAACACTGACGAGATTCCTGCAGCCTGAGGTTGCTGCAAGAAAACTGATGTAGCAGATCAAGTTCAAAGCGAAACAGACAAATAGCAAATCCAGACTTGAAGAACCAGGTGACAGAAAGAAATGTCGAAATCAAGAATCGTAGGTGCAATATCAAAAATCCCAATACACGTAGAAATCCACCGCACCGTTCAACAGTCACATACTCCATCCTCATATAAAGAAACTGCTCTGTATGATTCATAGGTATGCATTATGTACGAAGAAACTACTTCCGCTTCTCAGACAGGTATTGGGAACTTTTTCAAATCTTGTCCACTGAGAAAATGGATATTGTTTTTACCGTGTCAAGACGTGAATGATGAAGAAAATGCTTCTATTTCACACAGAAGTAAGATGGTTTTCGAAATGTGGTAACATGGATATGCTGAAGGTATATTTTTGGGTCACTATATACTGAATAATCCTCATGGAACAGTTAAGGAATATCTTAAAAGTCGAGATTAGACAAAAGATAGTTAATGTGAATAAAATAAATTTTATATAACTTAATGTTAAACTAGTAATGATTGATTGATTAAGAATTGTAAAGTGTTCCTTGTAAATATGTGCAACGTTCACATCAGGTAAATGAGTATATATGGGTAAATGTTTATGCACAAATATGGAGGTGTATGCGTGTAGGGTACTAGTCATCCGTGAAAATTGTTGCAGGTGAGTTAAAACGAATGACAGGAAGTATATGTGCGAAGGTGTGTGTTGCGTATGTGTGTGAGTAAGTTGGTCTGATGGCACTCTACCACGAAAGCTGACGCAAGAAAACTGATAGAAAATATACAGGTCATCTATTTGAACATGCTATATAGGCATCCTTTTGAATCCTTGCATGGCTTCTCGAGACGGTGACGTTGTATGCTTATTGTAAACAGATCTTATTTCTGACTTGCTCGCTGGCATATATCTTCATAGCCAAGCAATCTTTTGTTTAGTATATTCCAAATTCTGTCTGTTTTTAGCAGTGATGAAAGTTGTTTGAATTTTCTAGTTTTAGTTATCACTGTATAGTAGCTGGATGACCTGAAAGAATCTTTTTGAGAAATCGGATCAATATGCAGATGAACTTTAGATCAAGTCAACTGTTCTACTGACATAAATTTCGTAGACAAATTAAACTAATTTCAAGTAAAATTTGAGTTTTGATATAAAAACTAACTGAGGTCTAATAAAAGTTTTCAGAATATGAATAAAAGCATTACAATCCTGAATGAAGAGGACATCAATGAAACCAGAAACATTTGCCTCGCCACGTTATCAGTTAGGTTTGTATTTTTTATGTTGATTATTTTCGGAATCCCTTTCGAAGTAATTCCAAATCTCTTCTAATTTTCAAGATAAATTTGTACAATTTTTGAACGGCGAAAGGTATTTTCGAAATCTTTCATCTACCAATAATTTTGGTGTTGCATGATGGAATCATACCCACTTTATCTAGAAACTGTGTGTAAAGTTTGTTTTCCCATTTGTTTACCGTTATGAACAAGATTTTCAACAATGCGAATGATCAAAACCAAATTTTGTGCAAGGTGAAAATCATATACGTATGCATCCATCCGAAACGGTTCCCAGAACTGATTCGCTTGCTGAAAAGGACCAAGCTCATCCACTTCATTAAGCATATAAAAATATACTGAATAAAATTGTAAACAAATACTATTGGTCAATTACCTATTCTATGGTTTCCATAAATTTTATACCGTAATCTTATTTACGTATGCCAACACAAACAAGCAGGACAAAAGAAAAGAAAAAGTTTTCGAAATCCCTGCCTTAGATATTTTACTCATAAATCTTTTTTTTTATTTCGTTGTGATAGTATCTGCCATAATTACAGCATTAACATGTTTGAATTAAAATGTAATGATATTATTACAAGTTGTCAATATCAAGCGCAAATATTATCAATGTCAGTAACATTTTAAAACTAAAAACTACATTAACTGTAAAATAAACTATTTAGAAAAGTAAAGTTTACAAGACCTTTCAAGGAAAGCTATAAGTATACCAAATTACAGTCTTCATAATATTATAGTTGAGTGTTTAGAAAACTTTAAAATTAAGAAGAAATACACGTTTCGTAAGAATTTAAATTATTTTAACAAACTTTACAAAATTAAATAATCAATCCGACACTTGTGATTCCAAAATGTGTCAGACTATAAACATCGAGATTCTTCTCTTCATATTTTTACTAAAGAACCAAATTTTGTCTTATGTTGTCTCCAGGTTTCAAAAACAAAATAGCCACTCATCTTAAACACAGAGCAATTTACCAATTACCACTTATTCTACATGCTTCAGATATTGCTGCTCGACATTTTAAGAAAATATAAAATATATTCCTTATATATATATATATATATATATATATATATATATATATATATATATATATATATATATATATGTTTTAAATATTAAACTGCATGCGCATATTTACTACCAACGAGCAGTTTGTCTTTCTCAGTGAGGTATGATGTTAGGAATTTAACTTTACTCTCCTTGTCTGTGTAATATATTCAAGACAACCAAAAGATTCTACTATCAACGAGCTGACTGGGACGCGTTCCGTGATTTCCTCCGCGATGTCCCCTGGGATCGTGTCTTTACGCTCGACTCTTCCGGTGTACCCATACCCGACTTCCCTCTTCGAACTGAAGCCCTATTGAGTAGGTTACACATAAGCCCGTCATTGGTATTGGGCGTTATCTCCAATTTAGACACCAACAAGGCTAGTGGTGGAGATGGAATACCAGCCATTGTCTTGAAGAAATGCGCGCCTGAACTGGCGCCCGCCATTTCTAAACTATACAACTACTGCCTCAAGGAATATTGTTTTCCTGACTGCTGGAAGTCCTCTTCGGTTGTTCCTGTCTTCAAGAACTCTGGCGACCCCTCTCACCCTTCTAACTATTGTCCTATCAGTCTCCTACCCCTCTTCGGCAAAATCTTCGAAGACTCGAAAAGGACCTCCAATCGGTTGTGAACTGGGGCAGGAATTGGCTGGTCAACTTTAATGCTTCAAAACCAAAACTACTCTCTATTAATCACCACGGAGATCCTTCCCTGCCCTCCATTAGAATGTTTGACGCTCAACTGCTCGAGAGCACCTCTCTGCGGCTGCTCGGTCTCACGTTGACAGCTGACCTGAGATGGAACAAATACATTGAGTCTATTGCTTCGAAAGTTGGCTCCCTGTGCCGCACCAGGAAATTTTTCTCCCCGGAATCGATCCTCCAGATCAACAATTCGCCCTATCATGGAGTATTGCTGCGATATATGGTCTGGAGCCCCTTCTGTTTGCCTCGGGCTTCTTGATAGGCTCCAGAGGCGGATATGCAATATAACTGGCTCTGATCTGGCATCTCGTCTACAGACACTTTCTCTCAGACGCGCCGTCGCCTCTCTCTGTCTGTTTTACAAATATCATGGCAATTGCTCCGAGGAGCTGCATTCGCTGGTTCCCAGACTTCATGAGTTCAAGCGCCCGACGAGGCTGGCATCCCGCTCTCACCCCTTCACTGTCGAAACTCCTAAATGTAACCGTCTCTTCTACTCCAATAGCTTCATGTCTCGCACCTCTCGCCCCTCTCGCCTGTGGAACTCCCTTCCCTATTCTAGTTTCCCTGAGAGCTATAATCTCCATCTATTCAAATGTAATGTCAATCGACATCTCCAGTTGCCTTGATCTATCCACTACCCTTCTCCTCATCCTTTCTTCTTTCATTCCTATCTGATCTTGCTCGAAATTTTCTGTAACCCCTTGCGTCCTAGCGGCTTCCCGCCTTGCTTGGGGTGAAACGATTAAAAAAGAAAATTCAAACGTTCAAATTATAGAATTGTAAAAGGCTTAATCGAACAAGTCACAAATCTTTTACAATCAGACGCCTTGTTAACAACTGAAAAATGAAAAAGTTGAATCAATTTTAGCCTGAAAATGCTTTTCTAGAATATGCAAGGAATGGGCTCAATCAATACTTTGTACACCCAGTGCTTACGTCTCTCGGATTATGTGATTTTATGATTTCAACACTTCTTTTGGCGAGGAGGTGGGTTGAATATTTGTGGCTGACAGTCTTGTCAAGTGGAGTATCGTTAAGCCAAAAGTCTTTGCCACAGACAGCATCGAAACAACGCTTGTGTGTAAAATAATCTTCTGCTCCAAGGTGAAAACCTAAAAAATAAGTCAAGAACGTCAATTATTTCTCTTCTCCCACACTCTTGTGTATGAAAAAATGTTAGGAGAGCAACACACGTGTATACATGCATACATAGATGGCAGAAAAGTAATTACATGTGATCCAATTATGCTCTTAAAGTAATACGTCATAGTTTATCATAGTGATAGAAGTTGAATGAAAATTTATGTTTCAATGACTGAAAATTTATGTTGCCTTGTTACAGATAGCAACAGCACAGAAATGGCATTTAGCATGAAAGTGTGTACGAAGCAGATGTTTGTCATTGAATTCCTCCGTGCCAAAAAAAATACTCATTGACATTCATCGACGATCGCTGCTATTCCTCGGGAAGCTAGAAGTTTGAAATAGTCGTGCGTGACGTCATATGTAACGTTTACTGAGTACGTGGCCGCACAAAAAGATTGCAATTTATTTATTTTATTTTTTATTATTATTTTATTTATTAATTTTTCTTATAGTAATATATGTGCCCATTAATTTTATCAAATGTGCCCATTAATTCTATCATATGTGCCCATTAATTCTATCATATACACTTCAAGATACTGTCTACTGTAGTGAATGATATTTTATTTAGAGCGTGCTGCTTATTTTTTAATTTGTATAAAATAGCTTCTAACGTTTTGAGTCTTTCCTTGCATTGAATGCTGTAGAGTATTTTAGCATTATCCACTAATATTTGTCTTACGTTAGATGTACATTGGTCGTTCACGATGTGCTGGTCGATGCGTGCACGAATTGCATCAAGTTTCGTCAGGTGACAGGTCAATCTGCGAGAGTACATGAGTGCCCGATGTAAGTACTTAATGCTGTTTTTTATCATTAATATTGGAAATGCGATCTCCCCGGGGATGCATTTGTTAGTAATCACTAATTAGATGCTTTAAGCCTTTTGATAAATGTGTTAATAAATGTTTGTTAGGATCGTTGAATGATACGTATTTTGCTATTAAAAGGAAATAAAAAAGGAAAAATAGAAATTGAAGCTTTTTAGCCATGAATGGGGAAAATTTAAATACTAGGAAATTAGGCTAAAAATACTAGCTAATTTACTAGTATTCAAATTTTCCGTATTAAATGCTAAAAAACGATTTTAACTTACATTTTTTTCGAAGTTCTACTCAAATAAGTGGTTGAGTCTTCCTTTATTTTCAATGGCCTTAAGATTTTGGCCAGCAGGGTATTGGTGAATTATGTTTTTAATTGCTTCTTCATCCTGTTTATAATTATGGTGAGTCTGGTTACAATAGCATATGTTAATGTTGTGTTTATTTTTGTTTGCATCAAAGAGGGTCATGCGTTATTTTTTTCTAAATTTTGTTAAGACTAATTTAATTTGTTTATCACGGATACTACATCCGTGATAAACAAATTAAATTAGTCTTAACAAAATTAGGGAAGTTACTGTTGATTAGATTTTGTTTAAAGTTGCTTACTTCCTTATAGAATAATATGGCGGAAGAAGAGATTACATTTGTCTCGGTAAGACATTTTTTATAACAGCTATTTGTATCTATGAGAACATTCACTTTTACAGATAAGTAAAGTCGAAAATTTGTAAAATATAATAAATAATTTAACAGATAAACCATATCGGTTCTTTTTAATCCAGCTTTCTTATATATATATATATATATATATAAAACTTTAAAAATCAGGAGATCAGTTGAATCCACTACCTTGGTTTTAACCAAGGTAGCACAATCAACTGAACTCCTGATTTTTAATTAAAACCTCTACATGTTATTTTTACTTTTATTTTATTTTTTTCAGTATTGAGCACTTTTTAATACTACTGTTTTCTGATCAGATTCAACTCTGACCATTAAACTTTTATGTAGATAGATAGATAGATAGATAGATAGATAGATAGATAGATAGATAGATAGATAGATGTTATACTCGATCAACAGAATTATAAACACTAACAATTACTTCCAATAACTCTAATTTTATGGTAAGTTCAATACATCCAAAACTAATAACACAACACAACGACGCCTCGATTAAAAGAAAAATAGGATTAAAGAGCATTATGTTTGATCGCAAATAAAAACTATATACGCCATGCATGTGTGTGTACACATACGCACACAGGCATACACATATACGCATGCATGTATGTATTGAAAAGATTCCAAATATTTGCTCTGTATAAACTCGTCTTACCATAGAAACTGTCGAATCCTCTGTAATGAGGCAGATACTCCTTTTTGAAAAAACCTAAGTGCCATTTCCCCACTATATGCGTACGGTACCCCGTCTCTTTCAATTTATCGGCTAGTGTTGTGGTATCCAAAGGTAATCCACGTGGTTGGGACGGTTTTATTACCCCGTGTTGCATTCCTGTGTGAATCTGAAAAATAAAATTAAGAGTTAAAATTTTACACTTAGTGTTGCATTCTTGGGCAATCACAAAAACATTTACGAAATTTTGTAAGCCAATAACAGTGTTATAAATGTCAATGAATCGATACAGAAAACCGAACACTAGAAAAAACTCATCGGAAAATTTCAAAAACATTCATTTCTAAGATTTGAAACTTCGAAAAATATCTTTGACTCTTAGGTGCCGATTCGTTCCCACTGGTCATAGCACTGAATAAATTTATTTTACTTGCCGTAACCCACTCCGTTTCCTTATCTCGTCAGCCCATCTTAATGAATGCCTTATTAGTGTTTTTTACGCTTCCTCAGCCACTGTATGGCGGGGTCTACCAATCCGTTGGTACGTTGTGTGTGTGTTTTTTTTTTTTTTTTTTTTTAATGGTACTCCATAATGATTTCCTTTCAAAGTTCATTTGATTGCCTGATATCCTCTTTCCGGATGTGATTTCTCAAGGAGATTTCCAGCTTCAACCGTTCCTTGGCCCTCAACTTCGTGATTAGTCTATATTCTCCCACACCGTTGTACCTCAGGTATCACTTACGTGCAATATCGCAGACATAACTTGGCTGTTGAGAAGATAAGCGCCTGTGATTCAGTTTACGTTCACCTTCAATACACCATCACTGAGCTGAACACTCTTTATCTTATCCTACGCGAGATCTCTTCCGTCGCATCACGCCTCATATTGGTTATACTCTGTTTCAATTAAATTTCTTTCTGATTCATTCTGTATGCTGACCGGATGTGAACGCCACGAAGGTCGAGAGCGAAATACAAAAAGGTGTTTTCTATGTATAAGCTCCACGCATCACATGTCCGGTCTACAGTAGCCAATTGCGATCGTTCCGACCGAAAAAAGAGATTCCCCTAGTGGCATAAAGGCAGGTGTTTGAGAACGACCAAGTCATTGGAGAGCCAGCTGGCCAGCAGGCCGCCGGCCATCACGCAGGGCAATGCTGCTGCTACTACTACTTCCGCCATGACCTCGTCACCATGATAAACACAGTGGAGGGCCAGCAGGCCACCGGCCGTCACGCCGGTTGCTACTGCTGCTGCTGATGTCACTGCCACCACTCAATGACCATTACCACTTCCGGTTTGACAAACCACCACTGCATAACCAACTACCCGAATCCAGTCGCCATTGCTGCCCCGTTTCAAAAAATAGGCCTACCAAACCACGCCAATCTGACATCATCTCGGCAACCCACCGACATGTTACAAGGCATTCCCCTGCAGTCGTCACAGCGGCCCCCTTCCATTTAAAAGGCTTCCCAATCACACCAATCCGACACCACCAAGTCAACTCGGCAAGCCACCTCAACATCCACGACTCTATACAAAAGATTTACTTCGCAGTGGTCACCGCGACACCATTCCATAGGATAGGCCACGTCACCAACCACGCCAATCCGACACCCTCCTTGTCAATCCATCGCCGTCACCTCGGTATAACCGAGTCGATAAAAGGCATTCCCTTCGTTGTCGTCACTGCGTCCCCGTTCCTAGAACAGGCCTATCAACCAACACCCTGTGACAATACTCCGTGACCTTGACCAGCACAAAAATAGGTCAACATCCAGAAACGGAGATTTCAGATTCGTAGCTTCGCTAACCACTCCGGGACAGTATCTTGCCAAACACTGGAGAAAACATTAATGATTTGCTAATTGCTATATATGTCAAAATATAAAGAAAATGTCGCTGAATTACTTTGTAGAAAAAGAAATCTGAAGAAAAAGCAGCTAATTTTATTATTTCAATAAAAAAAAGCAAAAGCTGAAGAAAACGTAGATGATTTGCCAATTTCTACAAAAAAGGCAAAATATGAAGAAAAGTAAATGATTTACTTAATTCTATAAAAAAAATCTGTCAAAGCACAAGTAGTCGATTTTCTTACCTAAGATGTATAGGCAGTTATCGCAGCGTTACACCAAGCTACCGTTTTCATAGTAGGATCCTTTTTCACTTTGCTGTAGCTACCATTGCTAATGAGGTCTTCCAGTTTTCTTGTATAATTTGATTTGTCCATCACTACAGTCGCATTACTTTGAAGTGGAAAAATCAGGCGTGCATATTCCTTAGGAGATTCGTCTTTTCTGTACCTCTTCAAGTTATTGTCATATCGCCTTGCAGGGAAAAGTATCTTTAACTAGATCGTTCCCATCTCTCTTCATATCTTGCCGCTTTTCTATCAGTTTCTTCGTTTGCTTCAAGATTCTTCCTCCTTTCTCTCTCAAACTAGCGAGTTTTATCTTTCTCAGTATCTGAATCACTGACTCGTAGTTAGTATCAATTCCCTGAAGCATATCCCAGGATTTATTTTCGGTGGCTTTCTTCAGCTGCACCTTGTTTACAGCCTTCACTCTCGCTTCCCTCGTTGCTTCTTCTCAGTCTTCCTTGACACGAGTCTTACAACGCTTCCATCCTACCATTTTCACTTATTTGATTTTCGTCACATTTAATTTTCTTCTCATTATTATTATTGTTGTTGTTGTTGTTGTTGTTATTGTTGTTGTTGTTGATATTATTATTTAGATAGTCCATTGAATTTCACCTTGCCAAAAGTGGAAGCTGCATATGAGACAATTAATCGTTTTCCCTGGCGGATTCCTTTTTTCGTAGCTTTCTATTTTTACAAACTTATTGAAATTATTACGAGTCTTTCAGAGTACCTCCACCTTTGAAAGGGCCCTTTGGTATTGTTACAACAATTCATTTAACTGGCTGAAAAGGAACCAAACAGAAGCTTCCCTGATTGAAGCTGCTTCGTCCCGACCTTGCGCGCCCCTTTTGAATGTTTCTTCCTCTTTCTCAAGTAGCACGTACAAAAACTGCTCACGGAAAAAAAACAAAAAACCTTCACCAACAGATCTGCATTCTCCGGGATTGTAGCGCCTACTCTACGTGAAGAAATATCATCTCAATCCTCAAGAAAATCTGACTCCGAGACATTGCTGCCACCACCGCAACAAGAAATCACTATTATCACAAATTACTGTTAACAGGAAGTTTTTTTTTCTGTGACAAGATAAGTCCACAAAATACCATTTTCTCAACACCATTATTGTAAATCTTCTTCCTTTCTTCTCATTCTTCTCTTACACTCGGCAATGGTTTGAATCATAAAGTTTTGATTTTATTCCTTTTTCGTCACTGAATTATCCTTTTTTTCTACAGCGGTAATTACTTATCTTTTCGAACAAACTTAAACGGTTAAAATTTGCAAAACATGAACTAACAGTTTATGGTACGGAAAATAGGGACGAGATAAGACATTTGCTTAGACGTGACTCGCTTGAGGAAGAGGTTCGATAAATGTATTACTTTGGTATCTACTAAGGACTTTGTAGCAGTTTCCTACGTTCTTTTTATTTCTTTCTCTTTCTTATACTTGTGAAATTTAATTGTGCAAAACTCTTCTTCTTCCCTTAAAATGACCTATTTTAAAACTGTAATGGTTTTGTTGTTTAACTGCCACTCCCTTAAAAGGAAATTAACTTCGGTCGTAGATATTATGCTAGCGGGGAAATCTTCAAAAAACTTTACTTTGTAAAACAAGACAACCTCATAAATAAATGGTTAGCACAGGTCGAATTAAGAAATTAAGAAATAAGTGAAACCTGTGAAAAGGCAGATATTAATTTGGAAAAAAAGTTGCCTTTTATGAAACGATTATTAGAAACTGAATTTGTCTCTAACGTATATAGAAAATGGCAGAAATAGAACAAAATGTTGTTTCTCCCAGTCCCACTATCGGATTACCACAAAATTCTAATGTGGCAAACTAAATACAATTCCAAGTGCCTGGGTCCAGACTACAGTGCTCCAAATATAGCGGCAGTAAAATCGGTAAATTTCTATTTAAGAATCTCTTGGTTCAATTCGAAAACTGAAAAGCTTGAAAATTCTGAGTAAGCAAAGCTGTCACTTTTGAAAGTTTTTTTAACCGACCCTTTCGTTGAAAATTTTGACGAAAGTCAAGTGGCACGTAGTTTAGATAAAATGTTCGATGGTAGACTCCCTTGGCATGAGGATAAAATCAAGTCTGTGTCGAATAACTCATTTTAAAAAGAGTTGTTGAAAAACTCGATCAATAAAACTTATTTCAAGATTATACAGGAGCATGAAGGTATTATCGAACGTTTTGAAGTAGCGTCCGAAAATTTTACTAATTATATTTGGATACCTCGTAGGCCTGTCATTAAAGCTGAGGAGAAAACAACACAAATTAGACCTGATTTTAACTGCTCCTTATGAACTAAGGGGAAATACTACCTAAACGACACAGCATATCCAGGTATAGCGGTTGCTGTTTTTCACTCCCACATACACTCCAAGTCATTTTATTCGCCTGCGATTGGCTAATAAATTACTACTACCTTTGTATAGGACAATTTAGCCATCGCAGTCGTTCCTTTGAATCTTTTGGTTCTAAGCACACTTACCTATTCTGTTTAGTACGTGTGTAATGATCGGTTAATTTTTAGCCAATCACATATTTTTTATCTAAGATCAAGTTTCCGAGCCTACCTCTTTTCCTTAAATAGGGCGACTTTTCGCAAGTCGCCAGTAAGATCCAGTAAGATCCCAGCCGTCAACACAAACCCACGATCTTGCTCATCACACTTTAACGTACACACAGACACAGAATTTCGTAACTACAAACTTACATTTTCTCTCTGTAACTTTCGCCAAGCACAATCAACCAGAACTTTGTTGATTCAAACCAGTTTATTCACAACACATTTCAAATAATTGTATTCTTGGTGTTATTCATTCTTCACATGCAAACTTTACTGTAACAATTATTTAGGAACATTTATCTCACAAGAGAACTTTCTTCAAACGCTTGATTACAATCAATCTACAGTCAAAGGGAAAGAACTTCTTCCTTTTAGTCTACATTGTGAATACGATTTTATTTCATGCTTCTTGTTGTATTTTATTCAATATATATTTGTTGGTTAACAAATTGGAGTTGATGTTATTATTTCTTGAATCCTGTACGTGGAAGAATCATTAATATAAATAATAGTCGTACCTATATATTTGGTGTTCTTGCTACATTTAGTGAATCGACCCGACGCTATATTTGGTACGCACGCTACACAGGTATCAATTTAATGAAATATATGATAGAGTTACTGCTATTACTTAGATCAAATCAATGTCATGTTAACAGGCATACATATGGCCTTTCTCATGATAAAGATTAGATTACTTGAAGGCCGTAGCAGGTTTTGTTTCTTTATGAAAGGAGATAAGCTTATTTGTTTTAAATATACAACCATTATTTTTGGTTTTAATGCTAGTCCCTTTATCTTAAATTTTGTAATTAAACATCTCGCTTACAAGTTTCCCGATGATAGTTGAACTGACATGTTAGAGCAAACTTCTATGTTAACAGTTTGATTAAAATGGCTAATTCTGTTGATAAGTAATCAAAACTGTGCAGTAGCTAATGATCGTATGCAAAAGAATAATTTTAATCTTAGATCGTGGAATACAAATTATGAAAAACTTAAATCCCAAATGATAAATGATTAAAATTTTGTAGAATATGGTTTTGAGCTCGAAAAATTTTAGGATACAAGTATTCTACTCTAGAAGACACACTTCAGATATCTCTATTGACTATGCTGTTAACACCAAAAGGGGAATATTATCACAGACTGCTAGCTTTTTCGACAGCCTTAATAATAATATATATTATAGCGTGCAAAACATTCAATCCTACTTGGCATTGGCGAAAGTTAAAGTGGCACCTATGAAGCCTAAGATTTTACCTACGCTGGATTTACTAGCCGTATTTTTCGCGATAACGTGTTTGTTACCATTATCAAACGCTTACTCCCGATTTAAAATCGGAGATATTGTAATATTAGTAGATGCACAATTTGCGTTGTCATCAAAACCAAAAATCAATTTGTGAAGTATTTGTCAGTAAAATTTAAATATGTTCTTAGTGAACAAAACCCAGCTGACTTACGTTTGAAAAATTTCGGCAAAATTTGGATCTTTGGATCTCGAGACCTGAATGGCTCATTGGAAATCCTATAGAAGGGCAACTAAATGAGCTTCAATGTTTAAGTTCGAGGAATAAATCCATTGTGCAATCAACTTCATTAAATTATAGTGTAACTAACAGTAAGCCACAATCCATGGTAACTTTTGATAAACACTCGAATTTTAATAAATTAATTAGTGTAACAGCTAATATATTCAAGATCCGAAATAGATTAAACCGCAAGTGCCAAACTTTATTTGTTTAAGGTAATGCAACAACAAAGCTTTGCAGAAGAAACTGCTAACCTTCAATAAAAAAACGTACCTGAATTAGTCAAAAAATTAAACTTATTCATAGACCAAAGGGGGCGGAGATAATCAGAGCTAAAAGTAGAATAGGTAAAACACCACACATGATTATGACGTTATGAATCTTGTTCTGTTGGCTAATGATCATGCCTTAACTAAACTTATGATCATGCCTTAACTAAACTTATGATCATGCCTTAACTAAACTTATGATCACTGAACATCACATCACATCTTGGTATAGAGTCAACTTTAAACAAAATCCGACTTTCAAGGTTTTGGATCCCTAAAGCGAGACAAGCTGTCAAAAACATTATTTCACAATGTATCATATGTCAAAAATTCAATAATCTAGCTTTCAAATATCCTAAAGTTATGAATCTCTCTAAATACAGTCAACCTTGTTAAACCATTTCTACATACTGGGACATGTTTACATTGGACATGTTTGGGTGAAAAGTAACCACGGTATTAGTAAGATGAATATGCTTATTGTTACATGCAGTACATATAGAATTAGTTAAAGCAATCACTCATTTATTCTGGCTTTAGTTAGATTTACAAATATATATGGTATCCCATCTCATATTACCGTGATAACGTCAGATCTTTTATTGCTGGCTGCAATCTCATAGAGCTTAAGTTTTCACTTCCAATGAATTCAATCAACACTTTCAAGCGTAAAACATAAAACACATCAAAATACTCTTATACGCCGCTTGGGAATACATGATCGGAATTATTAAATCCTGTTTGTATAAAACAATTGAACATTCCCGAATCAAATACTTTGATATTATCACTGTGATATCTGATATTCAGAATGCCATAAACTCAAGTGCTCCTATTTATAGATGTTCTACAGATTCGAACCTCAAATAATAACTCCAGATTGTTTCCTTTGTCCTAATGTTAACGCAGGACTTGTATTGAAAATAGATGATCAGGATGTTTGGACCTTCTTTCAAGATCTGATGTAATCAAATCTATTGAAACTAATGATGCCATGTTAGCTAAATTCCGTGCTCTTTGTTATCAAGATTATTTATTGTGTCCGAGGAAACAGTGTAAAGATTTGCATGAGGTTAATTTTCACAATAAAACTAGTGTCGATGATGTGGTTCTTATAAAAATAATCCTGCTAAAATTAGATCATTATGGCTTCTGGTAAGGGTTTTGGAATTAATTATTGGTGATGACAACAAAGTTCGTTCCGTGAAAGTCGAAAGAGGTAACGGCTGTCTTCAGGTTCATTCAATTAAACTGTTATATTCACTAGAACTGTCATTAACTCATGTTCACCACCCATAGAATCATTCATGATTCAGAAGAATCTATTGATGGGGGAATTAATATTTCAAATTCAGAGGTATCTAATCAGGTTCCAGATTCTAACCAGATTTCACAACGTTCGAAAAGGACTAAAAATATCAAAGGCAAAAGAAATCCTTATGTATACTACTAACGTAAACATTAGTTAAAACTCATCTGATTTGCATATATAAACCTGTAAATTATATGTTGCAGAATACTAAACATCTGACAAAATCTTATGTTCTGTAATTGCAGTCTCTCCTTTAAGTTCATTAAAAAATGAACATTTAAAAGTTTTAAAATTTTGAATTAGAAAATAGTGTGTCGGAGTTAGCTCCTCCTTTAGTTCCTTAACCCCTTCACCAGGGGTCTCTCTTCCCTGGCTATAAATACTCGCTGACCCTTCGCCTCTTCCTCTTTTTTTTTTTCAGCCTTACCATTTCGCAGATGTGAACGCTCACAGATACAGCATTTCCCAAATGCTGGGAACACGCTAAGAACAATACACGTACGTACGAACACCCACCACAACACACACACATAATATTCACCACACACTCTGTCCATATAACTGTCCATGTAACTTGTAACCTTTCTTGTTATTAATACATATATTTGTTTACATATATTTATCGGTCTTGTGTTTGTTTTTCTTTGCCTTCTTTGGACTTAATTAAAGTCCAACGTTCTCATGTAGTGGGACCGGCTAGCAGGAAATTTTAACTCACGTGTATTCATCTACTTCTACAATACATAAACATCTACCTCTACTCAACATCGCCGACACGGCCCATATACAAAATGGTGACTCAACATCGCCGACACGGTCCTCTACATAATGGTGACCTTGTGAAAACACGAAAGTTGGTAAATAGACACACAAATATACGTATCTTAAAAAAAAAATAAAATAAAAAAAAACACAACAAAACACAAATAGTACGGAAGCTTCGTTTACAACAGCCACCCTGAATTTACCTGCATATAACCCTAACAACATAAAATCATGGTTTATACAAATGCAGGCCATATTCAACGCGAAGAAAATTGTTTCGCAAAGAGCCCGATATTTAGTAGAAAAACTTCCAGCAGAAGTCGTAGAAGATGTGACGGACTTACTGGAAACAATGCCAGAAGAAAACCCCTACGATACATTAAAAACGGCCATAATTAAACGAAGTGGAATTTCGAATGAGAGAATGCTGCGCGATTTGTTTACCCAAATGGAACTAGGTGACCGGACTCCTTCCCAGTTATTAAGACATATGAAAACTCTGTTAGGTACTAATGTCATGGCAGAAAATATTCTACGGCGATTGTGGTTGAACAAACTACCCAGCACAATGACGCAAATTTTAGCACCCATGGCAGAGGAAACTGATCTGGAAAAACTTGCGGATTCTGCTGACCGAATCCATGTTGGTTTTAGAGACAGGGAGGTGAACACATTGACACCGCAACGTACAAACCAAAAATTGAGAAAACGTACAAAACGAACAAATTGAGAAACTGCAAGCAACGGTTGCAAGTTTAGCCAAACAGATGCAGTCTATCTTGAACCTACATCAACAACAACGAACTTCACGTAATACTACCAGACCTAAGTACAGACGAAGCAGGAGTTTCAGCAATGATAGAGGAAGACGAAAATTCGACATCTGTTACTATCATTATAAATTTGGTGCAGAGGCAAGACGCTGTTTGAAACCTTGTGCCTTTGCAGACCCGACATCGGAAAACTTAAATTCCAGCCAGTAGAGACGACGAATGTTGCTGGACTCTCACAAAAAGGTCGTCTGTTCTATATCCTTGATAGAAATCACGGATATAATTTTTTAATAGACACCGGAGCCGAAGTGAGTGTTTTACCGACGGATCCAAAGCAAAATTTAAAACCAGGACTCTACAAACTTCAAGCTGCTAACGGTACAAAAATTGATACCTTTGGTGAGAAAGCAGTAACCATCGACCTGGGTATGCGGCGAAATTTTCTGTGGGTTTTTACTGAAGCTAATGTTACCACACCTATATTAGGTGAAGACTTTCTGGCTAAATTTAATTTATCGGTTAACATGACCACTCATTCCTTAGTTGACAATCTGACAGAACTTTCTGTGAGAGGAATTTGCTCCCGATACCGGTTAAAACTGGAGTTAGTTCTGCCTTACCACAAGTTAGCGGTATTAAGGAATTAATACAGAAATACGCGGAAATCACTCAACCTTCTAAAAACACAGACACAATTAAGCACAATGCCAAACACTACATAAAAACAACAGGACAACCGGTACACTCTACACCGAGACGATTAAAACCGGACAAATATAAAATAGCTAAGGCAGAGTTTCAGCAAATGCTACAGTTGGGAATCATACGTCCTTCCAAGAGCGCATGGTCATCACCACTGCAGATGGTCCAAAATCCAACACGACAGCATGGCGTCCATGTGCGATTTCCGCAGATTGAACACCAAAACCATCCCTGACAGATACCTAATTCCGCATATACACGATTTTGCAATGGTTCTTTAAGGTGCTCGCATTTTCTCGAAGTTAGACCTGGTAAAGGCATATTACCAAGTACCAGTTGCCGAAGAGGACATCCACAAAACTTCTCTGGCGACACCTTTCGGATTATACGAGTTCGTGCGAATACCTTTTGGGTTACGTAACGCCGCTCAAACCTTCCAGGGACTAATCGACGAGGTATTTAGAGGTTTACCTTTCATATATGCCTACATAGACGATGTTTTAATCGCCAGCAAAAACCGAGAAGAACATAAACTGCATTTGGAATAAACTTTCCAAAGACTTTCGCATTTTGGACACAAAATCAATGTCCACAAGTGTGTTTTTGGAGAACCAAAAATAAATTTCCTCGGACATGAAATTGACCACGAAGGTATTTCACCTTTACCAGACAAATTGGAAGCTATTACCCAATTTTCTGCAACCAACGTCACTAAGACAATTGCGAAGATTTATAGGCCTTATCAGTTATGACAGGAGATTTATACCCAATTGTTCATCGGTACTGTCACCTTTGACAAACCTACTAAAGAACAAGAACAAAAAGATTATGTTACAGGAAGACACTCTAAAAGCATTCAACAATGCCAAAACAGCTTTAGCTAACTTTACTAAGCTGAATTACTTCAAGGATAGCGAGAAAATTAAGCTTACCCTCACAACAGATGCTTCATCAACAGCTGTAGGTGCGGTTTTACACCAAATCTTAGACAAACATGTCACACCTATATCTTTCTTCTCCGCTAAACTAAATAAGGCACAAACTAAATACAGCACATTTTCGAGAGAGCTATTAGCAATATATCTTTCTATTAAACATTTTCAGCACCTCCTGGAGGGCAGAGATTTCATCATATACACAGACCATAAACCATTAATATATGCATTACACACACATACTGACAAATATAATCCTCGGGAAATCAGACACCTAGATTACATTTCCCAATTCTCTTCAGATATCAGATATGTAACAGGTCAAGAATACATAGTGGCAGATGCATTATCACGTGCCACAATTGCTTCTTTAGATTCTAGTTCTTTGAACCTCGAATTAATCGCTAAAGAACAAACCACAGACACTACACTCCAAGAAGTACAACAAACCAATCACACTCAAGAAAACACTGACATCTTAAAATCATAGATTACAAATCAGAATGTTTGTTGTATTAGTCATCATTATTTTTAGGTAGATACCGACCAAATATCGTACGGACGTAGTAGAAGACATGCCATGTGACTTCTTAGGGTCAATTAGGAATGAATAAATAATTTAATTCTGGAGCCGATATTGTTCGGAAAAAGTGTATAAAAACAATTATCTCAAACAACTGTTAACATGACGTTTCTTTTCTATGACAAGAAAATACCATTTTTTGCAACACCATTATTGTAAACCTTCTTAATTTCTTCTCATTCTTCTTTCTATTCAGAAAATGTTTGAATTTCAAAGATTTGGTTTCGTTCTTTGTTTTCTTTTTCTTTTTTTTTTCTTTTTTTTTCTTTTTTTTTTTTTTTTGCGCCGTGTCACGTCACTGAATTATCCTTTTTTTTAACTAAAGCGATAATTATTTATCTTTTAAAATAAACTTAAACGGGTAGTACCAACAAACTATTTGAAAATTTCAATCTCTGGCCATAGCAGTGAATTCGCAAATTAATATTAACGTAAAGAGCACAGCACATTCATGTTCTTGTAAACCTCCTAGAATTTTTTGTGATTAATTTGTAACAACTGAAAAAGGGATTCCCTCTTTCGAGCCATACGATCAATAATTACTTAAGAAAAATCATAGCTTTACAATTAGGCATAAAAAATGAATATCAACTCACCTGATACCTGCCTGACATAAGTTGACTTCTTGTTGGTGTGCATATTGGCTGGACATAATAATTTTCTAATTTAATTCCTTGCTGAGCCAGTTGATCAATAACTGGTGTTTTGATCTCAGAACCGTGATAACCGACATCATGGAAACCTTGGTCGTCTGAGAGGATGAAGACGATGTGGGGTTTGGAAGCATTATTTGTCACACAGACACAGAAGAGTAGGATAATGAAGAGGAGCATATTTGTGGATGAGTTCTTTAAACCAGTGTGCTTTTTCTATTTATGCACAGAACTGTCAATAAATTCGTGCGTGGGAAAATTGCATGTGCTGTGTATGCTTATGTATTTGTTTACTTGTGAAATCTTGCTTATGTGTAGCAGTATGTGTGTGATAGTGAAAATTATCTTAGAAACTAGATTGGTTACGTGTCTAACTAGAGAAATTCAACATACATGTGTTCATATTTAAACCTAAAAATGCGATAAACAGTTTTAGTATATGCAGCATGTTTCCAGCACAAGATCGAGTTTACAGAAATAAATTCTATCAATAGCATGTGTGATTAGAATAGAACTTTGTATACTATTTTGTATTTGTGAATATGAATCTTCATTTAAGAGTGAGGGCAGAGAGAGAAAATGTTTTGTGTGTGTGTGTGTGTGTGTGTGTGTGCACGTGCACACACGTGAGCGTTCATTTGGTTAAAACTCTATATTCATTTAAGTAATTCATTTCAGTAATTCATTTCAGCAAAGCCATTGAGTTGATTGTCATTGATTTAAGAGATCAGCCACTAGCGATCATTTTTGATTTTTAGACTATTTTGGGATTTATTATATGCGTCTAATATCCGTGCGTATATATTTCATCTAAGACTCTCTCAAACTATATTTATCATAAATATTTATGCAATATTTGTGTTTGAATACACGTTGAATTTAGACATGAAATGAACTTGTCTTACTTTAACAAGTACCTATTAGTATCTGTGGGTGAGTAATTGTTAATTCCCATTATTTGTAAAATAATGTAAAAATTGTACAAGTTGGAATTATAGGAGTAGGCCCCTTATAAGATTCCCAAGTGACGGATGCAGGCGGATGTAGCAATAATAAAAGAATAGAACGTAACTGACTTATGATTTGAACAAATTATATTAATCAAAATTACAAATAGGTTCTTGCAAACTTAATGGTGTCTGCGACCAAGCTTATCTGCTACGGTTGAGTTGATGTCTCGCCATCTACGAACTCTGTGGAGATAAAGGTGTAGAGATGACCCGCTCAGTATGTAGTCATTTCGAAAGTTGCACCAATAGTAAAGAGTTCGAAAAAGGTAGAAAAGTGCAGCTGTAAATTGATTAAACTGCCAAGACTCTATCAGTTGGTTTCTTGTTGGTCCAATAGTGTTAATATTCTGACGTATTGCTATTTCTTCATTCACATTTAAGTGTATGAATGAATTCGGAGTTAATGAGATGGGTCCGTTGTCCGAAGAGCATCTATACATCAAATATTTTGAATTAATTGGTCTCTATATATCTGATAATAATGTCAATAATTCGCAGTAATTAATTTTCGCTCTTCCAATTGTTTTGAAGAAACTGATTTTTATTATTTTGATCATGCACTCACAAATACTTCCTACCCATGGACAATAAAGAAGAAATTTTATGTGTTTTATTGTTCTATTGCAAAAGTGTCAGCGAAAACTTTATTATTTATGTATCGATAATATTTTTCCCAGGGCGACGTTAAATGATTTAGCATTAACACCTTATAGTTGGATAGTTGGTTTGGTGTGCCATGAAGATTGGTAAAACGTGTTAAGGATTGAATAAAGGACATAGTGTCCATATCTGGCACAATTTTAATATGTACAGTTTGCACATTCAAACACGTAAATATCAGCAAATGCATCTTTGTTGCTTTTTTTTTCTTTTTCTATCCTTATGTGTAATACACTCCTGTATGCTGAAATGAGTTTATTAAGTCCACTCTGTGTTGGTGAGTCAGACAGTTGTAGCGCTTGCAAACATAATATCCAGGTATCAACGAACTGACTACCTGTCTTGCTTGGGTTATCCAATATCCAGATAATCTTATCTCTGTAATGGTTGCACCAACCTCCAACATCGATGATGAACATCTTCAATAATTAGTCTCTTTGTGTAATGATATTTAGCCAATAGTCTGGGATATCTTATTTCCAGTTCGAACTGGCCACATTCGCTATCCTGCCATCTACTCGTAGTGTTCTATCTTTATACAAGACGTTTAAATTTTCCACCAATTTGGGGATTTCACTCTTATGAGGATCTCTCAAATACTCTATTCTCTTTCAAACACTTCTTCCTGCATTGACTTGAGATATAACTTTGCATCCAGCTTATGATTTCTCAAGCTAGTTTGTTTTCTGCATTTATGTATGAATTCAAGCATTACATAATTTTAGAAATGCAGAGAATCTCTGTTTTTTATTGAGGTTGAATCCATCTTCGTAGTAGTGCCAAAATAACTCCGACTTCACAACATCTTTAGCCTTTGAATTCGAACATTCTAAGACTGTTGCTAGGCCAGTAAAAAAAGATATTCTTTTTGTCCATAACAGACCATGTTTTCAGAATTCCAATTTAGTCACGAACTGGTCGTTAACTCCTCGTGAAATCAGATCAACAGGGTTCTCTGTTGAGGGTGTGTTTTTAAATTTTATCTTTTTTTATGATCGTTTTCAGTTCGATCTTTCATGGCTTATATATCCTTAAGCCGGTTTCTAACAAATAGGTTTTTGGTTTTAGGTGTATCAGTAAGTGGCCATGATAGTACAACCTGTGCATCCACCATAATGCACACATTTTCAATCATAACATTTGAATATGATTTCAAAATTCTAGACAATGCTGTAAAGGATGTATATACTGCCAATAATTCTATGGAGGCACTTTTCCTTTGGCAAACAGTATTGCAAATTCCCATTTTGCATTGCATAAACGACGAAACGATAAGCTCCAAGGCTTCCTCTGTATTAATGGCTTGAAACGAGAAAGAGACGCCGGATAATTTAGACAAGTCCTCTGCTAAAGCAGACCATGTTTCAAATATATTCTCGGGAACTTCCTCATCTCAGTTTGATTTTATAAACTAAAGGTTCCGTGAGATTAACTTCGATTTTATAGTAACAGGTACATATAATGACAATAGATAAAAATCCTGGCTCTTAGTCCTCACATTTCTGTTTATTGGTATCTTTGCTACTGTCATCGTAGCATCATTAGGACAATAGTTATATCCTAATATCTTTTCATAATCTTCTTTATGTTTAGAGATAGTAATTTCCTTAACCATAATTGATTTAAGCTCCTTACTATTGCAAGAGCGTAGGTTGAAATTGCCTTCCTTGAGTCGATCAGCCGCCTTTTCATACAGGATGATTGCTAGTTTGTTGTAGATTATCTACATAAATTATATTTTTTAGCATTTCAGTACATTCATCAAGTTGGTACTGCTCTAAATGATATTCTAAAATGTAGTTAAGAATCAATGGGCTTGTAGCGGAACCCCTGGAGAGGGCGGGATATGAAAGCGCGGCCCGAGCGCCCCCGTATCGCAAGGTATGAGGTCACAAGAGGCCCGCTAACTTTTTCCGTATGAAAGATGTTAAATCTGACAAGGTGAAACAAAATGGACAAAAGAACGAGGATATGTATGATTAATGCTAAGTTTATTATATAAAGGAGAGACAGTGGGGTATATTGGTCTGCCAATCATGGTAATGGTGATCGGACTGGTCGTGTCGACGGTTGGAGTCGAGATGCTGACGTTCCGGTCGTGTCGACGGTTGGACGTTGCAGTGCAGGCATTGCTGGTCGAAGTCGATGTTGAAACCTCCCGTAGTTATAACAGATAGTATACGGGGAAGGTTGGTTTGGTCGTCGCAGATGATCGCTCCTGGTGGTCGCAGGTTGTCGCTGCTGGTCGACGCAGATGGTCGCTGCTGGTCGGCTGGTCTGGTTTCCAACTGGACGAGTTGGGAAGGAAAGAAGAGCTGGCGTTGCGATGTTGTTGGCCATATCGAATATCCGGTACTGGCGTTGCGTGTCTGCTGGTCGAGTCCGATATCGAAACCTCCCGTAATCATCATAACCGTAGTATACGGGAAAGGTTACGGACGACGTGCGGGCAGCCAGTAGGGACGGAATGCCGAGAGTCAAACATGGGCAAGGAGCCAGAAGTAAAGGGGCGAAGTAAAGAGAGAAAGAAAGGTAGATCGAACTCGCGTACAGTTGGCAGACAAAAAAAAAATGGGAGCCACAGAGGCCAGGAGCCTGCGTACCGACCGTTCAGGCGCCGACCAGGAATTCGGCGAGAAGTCGCTGTGTTATGCTAAGGGAGACTAACAACAGAAATGGTCTCACTAAAATGCTATAAAATCTCTCTAAAAAATAAGTTGAGATTCGATATGCAAAAACTAAGGTCTAAAAATGCTTAGATGTATATTACGACGAAGTTCGTAATACCAATGAACAAAAAGGTAATTAGCTCATCTCTAAAACGAAATTACCAGCGTGTAACACGATCGAAAGGTCATGGTTGAAATGCCCTGTTCCGCTATAGGGAGCGGCCAAAGGCGGTCGCGACAGGCTTGTGGTTCATCCGAAAATAATGGTGTTATATCTGAAGAACAACAGTTCGTCTCCATTTTTATGAAGAAACATAATTTGTGTTTATCTTCTCCCCTTTAAAGTTTAATCATTTGAAAGGCTTTTCCTAACATAACATACTTGTTTGCTTTCAACTTTAAAAATAACACGCTCATATTATTGATCATGTTTATTCCTGAATGGAGAGCCTCGTTTAAGGAGAACTTGCCCTCCATTTTCAGTGAACAACTGAAAACCGATCTCATTTTTTTTCTAGCTTGATACTCCATTTTGAACACAGGACTATGTGGAATACAAAAGCATTTTTATACTCTTATGATGGTATGTGTATTCTTTCTTTTGGTTGCTGAAAGAATACTTTGCTATAATATTTATGCAGATTTTACGTTCAAGAGACTGCATTGTTCTTAGGGCTACGTTATAATTATATTATTGATTTCGTCCACATAATATTGATTGTTTTTGAATTGAATAGATTCCTTGAATTCCTTTACTTTTTCTGTCATATGAACTTATATCTACTTCCGTAATAACCGAATCTACTTCTAACATACGCTTTACATTTCTTTCTACTAGAGACATATCAAAGGTATCAGGTATGTTATCAGGATAGGTGTCTTTAGGATTTAATACAAAATTTACTTATCGCTCAGGACATTTGGCTAATCCCATTACAATAGTATGATAACTGTTTTGACTAAATGTAGTCATAAAATTTACTGGTTTTATCTGATGATCATAAATAAAATGATTAATCTCTCCAAATAGCGCTATACCATTCAATAATTCATAGGAATTACTGAATGGTATAGCGCTATACATTTAACGAGTTTGGTGGAACGCATGAATTGAAATATTTAGGCACCTATTAATCCTAAGATATCGACCTGCTGGACCATATTTATTCCTTGAAAAGGATAAACTTTTGTTCAAGCTGATTAGATTTTTCTCAGTTGAATCTAATTCATCAATTTTTAAGATAATATCAAAACTAAGAATTCTATTTCCAACTACTTTAGAGAAGTGTCCATGAAACAAGGTGAGAATTTTTTTAAACTCTCTGTTGCAAACTGTTAACTCTCTGTTAAAACTCCCTGTTGCTGTAAACAGAGGAGACAAATTTTCCCGAAGTCAGATCAAGCAATGGTATATTTAGTAAACACACGCACACACACTTGCAGTGGGTATGATAACAGTCCATGTTTTAGTAATGGTGTGAGAAGCGATTTAGAGTACTCTTCGTTCAACTATTCCAAATTATTTTAGGAATATGAATTAAAAAGGCGCAAACTACTTTAGAGGAATAGTGTTTATTCATTATCTACAAAAGAAGCAGTTTTAGTTTTTCTCATGGAATAAAAATACCCAAAAGTCTTTAAAATGATAGATACACAAGACACCAAATCTAACAAACTTTCTTGACAGCAAACTTTCTTTATTAGCAGCAAATATACCGAATTTCTATCATAAAATATTGTTTTGAACAGAGCTAATTTTTTTTTTTTTTTAAGCTTAGTGCCACGAGCAAAGCATGAAGCCACTAGGATGCAGGGGGGGGTTGCAGAAGATTTGTAGCAAGAGCAGATAGGAGTGATAGAAGAAAGGATGAAGGGAAGGATAGTGTGTAGATCAAGGTAACTGGAGATGTCGATTGACATTACATTTGAATAGTTGGAGATTATAGCTATCAGGGAAACAGTAATTGGGAAGGGTGTTCCACAGGCGAGAGGTGCGAGGTATGAAGCTAAAGTACCAATTTGTGCAGGCCGATAATATATCTGTATATCTGTACATTCCCATAAAATATAACAGTAGGTTATGCACTGAACGTTAAATACACCAATGGTCAAATCTTTAGAAACACATTAAATGTTTATTTATTCTTGCTTTATCAATTGTAGATGATTCAATTATGGCCAGGTTCTTAAATGGTGAATGTTTTTATTTTTATGCTTAAAATATATTTTATTATTATGCTTAAAATAACATGAATGTTATTTAATGTATTTAAGAAAAACAAACTCGAAATTTTATTGGTCATATTCAAACAACGAAATTAATTTCATGTGCATTTCATATTAAATTTAATTTCATGTTTGTTAATGAGAATTTTTCTTTAATTATTTTCAGACTTTGCATACCTGTTAAATTAACTAATTTTGAGTATAGTGAAATCTCTGGCTATCGAGAAGAAGTTGTTGATAAATTGGAAGGATTGCCAAAGACATTGATTTTCGAAAGATCCTGAATTATACAGAAGGAAGAACAGTGAAAGAAGACCTTCAGCGATCACAGAATTTATTGGCGAGAGGATTATTAGAACAATCAATGTTCATCACTAAAGTGAAGGTAGAAACATTTTGAAAGGTATCTGCACGAATTATTAAACGATAACTGCATAAAAAGGATATGAAAATGTGGCATAGAAAGCAAAGACATAGGCAGATGAAAAGGCATAACGAAAACTGATATTCGCTAAAGATCACCAAATCTCAATGAAAGTCCGTATTGTTCTATGATGAAAAGAAAGGACGAAGAAAACTGTCTATTTTTCAGCTGGTCAATATTTCTATCCACAATGCTTGAGTGACCAGAACCTGTTTTTAAGAAGCAAAGGATTAAAGTTTTAAACTGGTCGGCTAATTCTCTTGATTTGAATATTATAGAAAATGTTTGGAAATCTCTTTCTATCCAAGTTTACTAAAATGGAAGGCACTATAACTCCATAGATGAGCTAAAAGTGGTAATTTTAAGGGTTAAATTGACATTCCATCTGACTTCATTAAGGCTCTATGAGGTTTTAGTTGACAAGGGCAATGTCACACATTATTAGAATACTAACATGTGTTATTTCAATTCTTTCTAAACTTTAGAAAGAATTTTCACCGACATATTTTTTATTACAATGATATTCACAATACTTGTGAGACTCTTTTTACATATTTTATTTAATAAAATATTAATCATGCCCTGGGCCCCTTTAAATTAATTTAATTTTAATACGAGAAATCTATTAACTTGTAAAATAGGAATGTTTCTAAAGTTATGTCACGTATTGTATATTTTACGACTTTAAGTGTGAATAGTATTGGAACTTAAAATCTTAAGAAATCTATTATCTTCAGTAACTACTAGCTAAAATTAATTAGAAACCCTGCTTTTAATGATCAAGAGAAGCACAGACATTTTGAAAACAGTGTTCCGGAAAAAGGAAATCAGAGCAAGCAGAAAAAAATATTTATTTATTATTCTGTGTTTGCATACATTTATTAGTTACTTGCTCTTTCTATTCAATCAGTTTATAAAAAACTGTTGCGTAGTGATTAGTTTGTTTGAATATATTTTTGATAAGAAGGATATTTTTAGTTTGGCTGCATGAACAAAATTAACATCTCCACAAATATTTAGATTATTTGCATGGCACAAGGCTGTCAAAACCAAAACATAAAACAACAATGTTTTCTAAAAATAACAAAACATTTTGATATCAACAATATACAAAATTGAAGACTGAATTTACTCAGGTAATTTAAACTGAGTTGCAAATTGTTAAATTGATGTTTATCACACCAAAAATTGTTTTATGGCAGACAAAAGTGTTTGTTCAATTGTGCAGAATGCTAAAAAGACTACTTCCGTTATTTTGTCACTAAAGAGTAAATATTGCTACGGGTCGTCAAATAAGTTGTTGAATAAGTGCCAATAGCAGTGTCGTGTCGAGGTGAATCACTTATTCACACAAAGAATTTCATGTGCGTATTTTTGTGTCTACGAGTAACGCTAATTTACAGGTTTATATCTATGTATGTAAACAGAGTTTAATGTAAGATGAATCTTCTTTCTTCAAAATGAGAAATTTCTAAAACTTTTTAACAGGCGTCAAAGCATTAGAAGACTGACAAATGCCCACTGTAAGTAAATGCCTTTTTTTACAATTGTTAAGATAGAATTTCATATTCATTTAGAGAGTTAGGACAATATTTAATTTTTCTATGCTAGTGGCACAATATTTGAAGACTAAATATATTTTTCTTTTACTTATTTTATAATCGTTAATTATGGTTTAAAGAAGTCAGTCTATTTTATTAGTTATTTTTATTCACAAATATGTAATGTAAAGAGCTTAATACCAAATATAAGGACCATTCGGATCAGATTTTTGATTTTTCATCTAAGTTAACCTTTTAGAATTTCTGACTGAATCAGTGTTCTTTAGTGAGTGGCGGAAAATAGGTTCATTTTCAGATACTGGGTGGATCGGATTAAAGTTATGAGTTAAGGATAATTCCAAAGGATGAAAATGGCTCAAACAATGAGTTTGAGTCAAACCATCCCCTCTTTTAACTATAAATGAGCAAGCCCTTTTGTCTTCACCCGATTAAAAGCTCAGTTATTCTTCCTAACTGCCAACAGGGACGAGGTTTATCTGAATTCTTTATAATTGCAACATCATTCACCTTAATAACATTTTCATATTTTTTCACGCAGATCTTTACATTATTCTCTTAAACTTCAAAGATATTCATTTAGGTCAAGCTACTTACTTTAAACAAAAAGGACGAGAAGCTCAAAATTTAAAGTTTTTTCTAAGCTTTTCCAAAACACAAAACCCGAATAATCAAATCTGCACGTATTTGAATTTTACTTGCTTTGTTTATTACACTGAACTTTCTGGATTTATATCCTCCCTGGCATTATCCATAAGGATTGCCAGTTAATTTAATAGTTATGTAAAATTAAATATATATATAATTATATATATATATATATATATATATATATATATATATATATATATATATATATATATATATATATAATATAATTATCGGTTATCAGATAGAACCGGACGTCCAGTTGAGTTTGATGAAAAGCTTCTTGAAGCAGCCCTTGATGAAAATCCTGCTTTATCAGTTGTGGAACTGGCAGTGGTTCTCAGTTCAAACCATACAGCTGTTCATCGTCATCTTTTATTCATCTATAAACATAAACACATATTAATTACTATACGATTGACTTTTTTCTGACATTGTGTATTTTTTCAATCAGTATTATTTGTTTCTGTGCTGATGAAGTTCGAATTGATTCACTGTATCTTTCTTACTTGCGTGTTTTACGACTTGACTGGACATTTTTAGGGTTCACTGGATTTTTTAAACTATTACTACCTTATTTAGAATGGACGAGAAGGACAAGGCTTTATTCTGAAAAAGAGAGACCGGAAATTCGAACAAAACATCTGGTCAGAATCCGACAAACCGGTAGAGACATGAAAAAAGAGAAGGACAAGAAAAATCAATATCACCTACCACTTGGAATTCGCCACTTGCATATACTAGAGATATTAAAGAATTTGTCAATCGGGCTAGCCAATCTCATTAAACCTGATGGGCTAATTGTTAAACCTCCAGCTGTCGAGGAAGCTGTAGAAAAACAGATAATTTTAATTTTGGGGATTGGCAAAAAATCCAATAAGATAATTAAATCTAGAAAGTATTGTTGTGGATGTGTGATGTGTGTTGGAGAGGTATAGAAGGTTTGAATTATCAGAAGGCTTAAAATTGTGTGTGTTCAATAATCTTCCATCCACAACAATTAATACAAGACAGAGAATAATAATTCATAAACATCTTGTTTCAAAACGTAACAATTGAATTTATTAGGTATTTGATATACATGCATGAATACTGAGTGAAAAGGTTAGACAGAGTTGTGTCTCTTAGACTAGGTAATATCTGTACCTAAGCTCATAAAGTAGAAGTTGATTATTAAACTGTAGAAGAATGAGTTTGGAATTGTGTATTGTACAAGTTGGTAAAAGTTCAGAAGAGATTTCAGAGTTTGTACTTGCGTGAATGTTGATAATGGTCTTTAACGTCTAACTGCATTAGTTAAGACGGGAGTTCTTGAAGATTACATCTTGGTAGCGAGGAGAAAGATGAATGAAAAGAAACAACAGGGAGCTTACACGTGTTTTGTTTTTATAAGGTCGTGCATCACGTGGGAGGCTCCAAGCATATTGAGCGGGAAAACAGATTTGTCGCGTGCAGGCGGTTTGATTGGTCGGAACTGACCAATCAGCAAGCTAGATTGAAGGTGATTAACCAATGAATGCTTGTAAGATTGTGATGGTGAAAATTACAACAGGAACAGTGCATTTCCTAGCAGGGGTTAACTGGCTTGTTGTGGAAGATTCCACAGTATTATGTTATTATGTTGAACAACAAATTGTCAAAGGGCGAGACTTTTCTATGTGGAAAGTATTTCTGTCCACCCAAGAAGAATTATTGCATTGATCAAGAGGGATCTGCAAAACAAACACAGCATACTAAGAGTTGAATACCAGGGACAACAGCGTACAGTTTCATTTCGGGCCAACCGGTAGGATCATTTTTAATGCTGTACGGGGAGATAATAGAAGATTTCCTGACAGAAAAATGGAAGAATGGTGGTACTACCCGATGATGTACCGCAAATTCTTCAACGTGGTTCCAAATTGGACATTGATGGCAGAAAATTGCCAGTTATTGTCTCAGGACGAAAACTCGCTTGAGTGCAGTGCGGCAAAAATGGGTATCTCTCAGCAGTTTGATCTAAAAAGAAAAGCTTGGAGAGAATCATAGTGCTTTGACCCCAAGCCACACCCCCATCCGCCGCTAAAGAGACCAACAAAAAGACAAGTGAGGGCCAGGAGAATGGTGCGATTTCAACCGTTTCTCTGCCTTAAAAGACTGTTGACGATTGGCCAGTAGTCGCAAAAGGGGCAAAAAAGACACCGGCATCCCCATCTGTTGTAGGGAACGAACCCTCAGCATGCAAAGAACTGATACACCTCTATTAAATGGACTGTTCTTTTAGCCTCCAATCTTGAAGAGGAACAATTTGCGCAGAGACTTTAAAAACAACAACAATGATATTATGTGCAAGCCCTGCGAATGCGAAGATTAAGCTGTTGCTGAGGAAGAAGATATCGGAAACCAAGAACAAGCCAGGGGAAGAAGACGACTTCCCCAATAAAAGATCATCCCAGAAAGGTAAATATACCGCTTCATTATAAAAAATAATACATTAAACCTAGGACCAAATCCGTTTCACCACCCCGATCCACTCTTTCTCCCAATCCCAAATCGCCATCTATGGAAAAAATCAATTCACCCATCCCGTCACAAAGTCCACGACCTCCACTCCCTACCTATATTCCACCACCTCCTCCACCAATACCATCAACAGTAAACAAAAAACCCAGGAGCTCCTCGAGTTCAAACCCCTGGTATGTTTATCCTGGAAGTTCAACGCCAGTAAGCTTCGATCATGGCTCTCTGGTTAGCAAGTTTGAATGGTCGATGGTTGAGATCCAAGTCGTGGTTTCTAATGTCTCAGTATGAATAAATGTTGTATTCAAGAGACCCACCTCATTGCAAGCAACTATGAGTGTCGAGGATGTTCCATATCTTCTCGGCATACTTCGAGCGTTTCTTGGCTAGTAAGTTATCCTTTGAATGAGATTTGTTTACTTACCTTCGTTGACCCGACGGGCAGGTTGTGTGTGGTGCTTTCTCCTGGATTTTTACTCCAGCTGATCTCAAGACACCGATACTAGGTGCAACTATTCTAGCTTATTTTGACATATCTGTGAATATGATCAATTACACGCTCACAAAACTTGCAGTTCAAGGAAGTCAGTCCCTATACATTTCTACTTTTCTACTGAAATTGGCTCAGTTTTAACTGAGAATGAAACATACCGAAAGATTTTTAAAAACTCCTTTCAAATACATTAACAAAGTGTGTCACTCTACAAAGCACTATTGGACAACCTACCCATTCTACCCCTTTGCGACTGAGTTCTGAGAAATATAAAATTGCAAAGGCAGAATTCCAGTACATTTTAGAACTCGATATAATACGCCCATGGTCATCACTACGACACATGGTACCAAATTCAGATGTTACTACCTGGCGCCCGGAGATTTGTGCCGTCTTATTGCAGCCAGTACTTTCCAACAATTAATCGACGAAGTTCCACGTGGTTTACCTTTTACTTTCGCATATATAGACGATGTCTTAATTGCGAGTGAAAATGAACAGGGACATTATTACACCAAATCTTCGAAAGACAACACTTCGGACTCAAAATAAACGTTAGCAAACACATCGTTAAAGTCAACAAACTCACTTTCCTCGAAACAGATGAAACCGACATATTTTCTTCACTAGAGAAAATCACCGCAATATAATTTTTTTCAGCCAATATCACCCAGCACGTCGATTTATTGGCTTGATTAATTACTATCGTCAATTTATACTGAAATGTTCAACAATGTTACCCTTCTTACCAAGTTATTAAAAAACAAGAGTAAAAATGCAGAAACAAGGCCCTACCAAAGACTTTCAGTGATACTAGAAATGCCTTAGCAAACTTTAATAAACTGAGTTTGCATAACAGATACATCGTCAGAATCTGTTGGCACATTAAAAAGGGTGAAGATAAATTCCTTTCCTTCTTTCTGTCAAGCTGAATAGAGCGCAAAAGAAATACAGTACCTTTTCAAGAGAACTTCTAGCAATTTACCTGTCACTAAAACACTCCATCAGAAATGGTTTTTGGTACTATCAAAATGTTACCTGGCCAATACTTCGAGACCGATCACACATCATAAACTACATGTTTTGTTCGAGCTTTTAAAAATAGAATTCACGCCAACAAAGCGTTGCAACAATCATACACCCAAAAAGACCTAGGGATCTAGAATTCGTTTTTCTTCGTAACATGTTAAAGAAACCATCGTCCTACTTTAGGCCACATCGAATCATTGAAAAACATGAAAAGTATTTCATAATTCTCAAAGACGGTAAAATAATCGTAGATAGAACGAAACTTTGCAAGACAAGATTTTTGTGCAGAAGAATAACATTCTGCAACACAATTCCCAACCACTAAACTACAGAGATTCTTGTTTTAAAAATAAATTCTAAATCAAAACATCCTTAATTTTAACTTCGATTCTTATAGTGGCAAAATCCATTTCTGTTTTTAAAAGTTCCAAATTATTATTGTTCCAGTAATTTTCTATTAGTAATCTGATATCCTTTGTACACTTCGTGTTCTAAATTAACTTTCTGTAATATTTACATTTCAAAGTCTTTACAGCATATTAATATCTTGGTTATTCGAAAACGTCTGTCTTTTACTTGGTGTTTTCTGTTTTACAGCATATCTTCCTTTATTATCATTATCATTATTTCAGGGGTGATATCGCCCCCTGTTACACACACACACACACACACATATATATATAGTAGCGAGCAAAAACATCAGAACAATTAAATAAATCCATAAAATTTAATAATTATTTTGCATTATTGAAAATTTTTTATGGTAAGAATATAAAATAAAGTATTTTACTAAATTACACCGACTCTTTACTGGTTCTTGCATTGTAAACATGGCGAAAAAAATCTGTGACGTCATTGGAACTTAGAAAACTGATAGTCAAGTTATGAAATGAAGATAAACTCTCGATTGGTGGTATTTCAAAGACTGTGGAAAGTCTTATTCATAGTATTTTAAGAAAACTTGAGTGTCATATGAAGCCAAGAAACCACTTGGCAGGCCTAGGAAAACTACTGCAAGGGAAGACAGATGGATTGGTAATGAATTAAAAATGGATCGATTTGCGACAGCAACCGCTATCTCTAAAAGATCTAATGCTAACCTTGGCATTAAAATATCAAGGCACACTATTTCCCGATGACTTAATGAAATAAATTTGAATAGTCGAGTAGCAGTCGAAGCCTTACATTCCTAAAAAGAATCAAATGAACCGATTGAAATTTGCCACTGAACACTTCATATGGACAGAAGAACAGTGGGATTGTGTTCATTTCAGCGATGAATCAAAGTTTAACCTGTTCGGTTGTGAAGGGAAAGGTTCGTTCGACACAGTCATAAGGAACGATATTCACCTCAGTGCACTAAAAGCAGCGTTAAATTTGGAAGAGGAAGTGTGATGGTGTTTGACATGATTTCAGCGGCTGGTACAGGAACTCTTGTCAAGCTACTCGGTAAAATTTACGCAACTGTATACAAAGAGATATTGAAGAAACATGTTGTACCTAATTTGAGGACTGCAATTAATCAACCAGGTGTATTTGTGCAAGATTACGCGCTTTGTCACACACAGCCAATGTTAAGACATTTCTTTCTGAGAAGGATGTTACTGTTATGGAGTGGCGTGCTCAAAGCCCAGACATGAGAATGTTTGCAAATTACTAAATGAAAGAGCTAAGGAAAAGAATCCAACAAATGTCGAAGAAATATGGACTAATTTGATAGGAGAATGGGAGAAAATATGCAAGACATTAATTCGCTGTCAATATATGTCAAGCTGTTATTGAAAGTAAAAGTCCACACATCAAGTACTAATGAATTATGAACGCTATTTTCATTTGGATATGATGTATCCATTATAATAGTATAATTTTATTAATCGTTCTGATATTTTTGATCATCTAATTTTTTCGAATGTTATATAATTATTCTTAGGACTTTATCAAAATAAGTTTATTGAGCTTTATATTTTGGAATTATATAATTTACCTTTATAACTTTATTTTTCCTTGATAAAATGTTCTATGAAGCTTTAAAATAAAATGTTATTTCACATTTAGACTTTTTCTTAACATCGTTCTGATCGTTATGCTCGCTATTGTATATATATATATATATATATATATATATATATATATATATATATATATATATATATATATATATATATATATAAAACAATTAACGTCTCTTTAAGCACGCAATGAAAAAGTTTCTTACTCAGTGTGAAGTTGAAACAAAGAAATTATTTATTTACAATGTGAAAAGGAAAATGTGTATAGGAGGATGCTCAAAATATTCTAAAAACAATTAAACGTGTCAGAGAAAAACGATCATAATAAAGCGGTTCTTAAATGGTCTGCAAAAGCTTATACTATGATTTTTGTTAATGTCTATACTGATGATATAATGGTATATGGGTGCATCTCCAAAACTCGAGATTACCAGTGCTTGGCCACTGACTAGCTCACCTCACCTAGCTCTAACAGTGGGGAAAAACTGGCTGGTCACATTCAATACCTCAAAAACCAAACTATTGGCATTTTATCATCGCCAAGCGGACCCTGAATTTTAGCCTATCACAATGAACTCAGTTCAACCTAGATGTCAAGTGCAACTCGTACATATGATCCATCATTAAAGATGCTAGGAAAATGGTTGGTTCCCTGTACCGCTTCAGTAAATATCCGACTCCTTCTGCGATCCTCGAGATTTACAAGAGGTAGATCAGGCAGAAAATAGAATACTCCTGCAATATATGTACAGGAGTTGCCCAGTCTTCACCTCCTTGTCTTGATATAGTCCCAAAACATATCCGCATCCTTGTGAGTGATGAATTAATTTCCACTTTACAAGCATTTCCCATAGACGAAACATTGTAAACTTCTCACTGCTCTGTTACTATTTCAAGTGTTCAGATGAAATAGATTATTGGGCTCCACCAGTTCTAACCTTCATGCCTAAGACCCACCATATTTCTTTCATTTTCCATTGATGAGCTGTAAGGTTCACTCAATGAACCACTGATTTGTGGAAACGACTCCTGTCGCTGCTGCCTTTGGCCACTCCCTAAACCGGAAGAGAACAGATCATTTCGACCTTGACCTTTCGATCGTATTCCCTACACGCTGCTAATTACGTGGTAGAGACTAGCTAATTACCTTTTAGTTTATTTGTATTACGAACCTAGTTGTAGTATACCTCTAAACATTTTTAAAGTCTTAGTTTTCGTGTAGCAAACCTCAACTTATTTTTTTAGAGAGATTTTACACTATTTTAGCTAGACCATTTGTGTTGTTAGTCTCACTTACCATCATACAGTGACTTCTCGCCGAATTCAATGGTCGGCGCCTGAACGGTCGTTACGCAGCATCTCGGCCTTCCTGGCCAGGACGTCGACCCCGGCTGCGTATTACGCTCACTTTTTTTTTTTTTTCTGACAACTTGACAATAGTTGGAAACCTTTCTTTCTCTCTACTTCGCCTCTTACTTCTGGCTCCTTGCCCATATTCGACTCTCGGCATTCCGTCCCTACTGGCTGCCCGCACGTCGTCCGTAACCTTTCCCGTATACTACGGATATGATTATTACGGGATGTTTCGATATCGGACTCGACCAGCAGACACACAACGCCAGCACCGGATATTCGATATGCCCAACAACATCGCAACGCCAGCTCCTCTTTCCTTCCTGACACGTCCAGTTAGAAACCAGACCAGCCGACCAGCAGCAACCATCTACGACGACCAGCAGCGACTACCTGCAACGACCAGCAGTGATCATCTGCGACGACCAACCAACCTACCCGTAGATACTATCTGCTGTAATAAGTACGGAAGGTTTCGACACCGACTTGACTAGCATCCAACCGTCGACCCGACCGGAACGTCAGTATCCCGATTCCAACCGTCAACCCGACCGGAACGTCTGCACCTCTACCAGTCCGACCACCATTACTCCTTCTTACTAAATTCGTATTAATCCTACATATCCTCGTTCTGTCGTCTGTATTGTTTCACCAGTCCGACCACCATTACTCCTTCTTTACTAAATTCGTATTAATCCTACATATCCTCGTTCTGTCGTCTGTATTGTTTCACCTTGTCAGATTTAACGTCTTCGATGCGAAAAACGTTAGCGGGCTTCTTCTGACCTCATCACTTTGCGATACGGGGGCGCTCGGGCCGCGCTTTCATATCGCGCTCCCCTCCAGGGGGTCCGCTACACTCCCAAGATGATGCTTCCTTGATCACTACAATATTTACCTGTCTAGGGATAACCGTTGTCTTCCTCACATATCCCTATAAATTGTGCTTCCTATTCTGTAACATTCTACCTGGCTCTTGGTCCTTGTCTTACCATGCCGAACAGTTACAATTTCACCAGGAGAAAGGATTATCGTTTTGCCATTATCGTTTTATGAAATTCTCAATAAAAAAATTGGATAAAATGATCGCTTACTTTTTAAATTTTTCTTCGTTTTTATTAATTTTATCACTTTCAAGATGTTTTGAGGGAATTACTTTAAAAAAACATAAAAATTCCCATCGTTGTTGTTATCCCACTACTACTTTTATTATTAAAAATACTATTAGATAAATTAAGCTTAACAGAATCTTGAACAGGCGACAAGGAAATGCAATTTTAAACTTAATAATCTATGCCCAAAATTGTAATAAAATCGTTCAAGTATGAAAGCAAAAAGGAAAAGAATGTCAAAATATGATTGTAAATATTGCAAGAGAGATATCACAAAGCCAAAAAATGAAAGCGAGACTAACATGAATTTATGCATAATGAATGGAATATTTTTTAGAGTACTGGAAATTGGTACAGTTCGGTGGTGTTGTTAAAAGACCGCATATAGCGCACAATTACATTAAATTAAATGTCTCGTCACTATATTCAACTACCGTCTAATGTCGAAACTTAATTTTGTTATTCTTTAAAAAGAAAACAGGAAATGAAAACACAATATGAAGCGATCTGCCTAATTTTTGGTGAATGGATTTAATCTTTTCTACTTCTTTAGTGTCTACATGTTTATTAATATTTTTATTCTGAAAAAAATTAATTTAACCTCTTCGTGTTTGGTGTTTAATCTTCTTAATGTTTAGGCCTTGACTACCTGACTTCATCAGTATAAGTGTAAGAGAACACATTCTTTTCCATATGCGTGCGTGTGAATGTGTATACAACTAAGAGATGAAGGAATGCGAATGGATAGAATAAATTCATAGACTGTAATAATCTGATTCGTTATTAATTTTGTTTAAAGATATTGTCACTGGCAATTTTATGATGAAATATCAATATGTAACTGTGAAGATAACTAACAAAAATATCAAAACTAAAGAACCAGAGAATAAACAAAGAAAACTGTGCATAAAAAATATAACCGTGAAATACTATTTTTAAAATATAAAACTTGAAGGAAGTATATCTATGTTTTATTGTAAAAGTTTGTTTCAAATAAGCATGTCTCATGTTTTTAATACATTGCTCACTTTTCTTATGTTGAATTATATCCAAAAATAAAATATAGCTTTTCCTGAGGGGGTGGTAATTAGACTATGTCTCATTTTTAAGTTACACTTCATTTATAATAATATAATTAAAATTTGAAAAGTTGCTCATCACTATCATAAAATTTGAATCGATAGCTAACTTCTCTGCAAACTCTCAAATGTATCTCTTCTCAGACATGATACTAATCAGTCTTAAAATTATAGTATATGAATTTCTGCTGAATTCTCGGCATACATTCAAGTGTCTACCTTTAAAACACTGTTGACCACAGTTTTAAACTTTGTATATCTAGCTCATTCTTAAGCTAAATTTTGTTCAAAATCTCAAATATCAGATATCACTCTATTAAACAATATCATAAAAATTCCAGCTGGGATGCAATGACTCCTTCTACCAACCTACAACCCATGGCATCCCAGTTTATACCAATTAAGTAAGAACTTGAAACTGCTGTGTCCTGTTTTGCACTTTCACCAGATGGTCAAGACTGGAGTGACCTCTCCAGAGCCAGCTTTATTACAAGAGTAGTCAGAAAGAGATCAATGTAGTCCACTCCAAATGTTCCATATGGATTTACTTCCATAACCTTTTTCATGTTTGAATAAGTCTATAAGGAAGTGGAGGTTTGAATTCAGATTTGTCTTTCTCCTAATTCAAAATGAAACCTATCCTACCACTATACCCACATAGAATTAAAGAAAAAAATTAAAAAGAATAAAACAATACAAGAATATATATTTTTAAATATTTTATTCTTTTTATAAATTTTTACATACATTTTGCATTAAATGAACATTAAATTTTAAAATATGTACTTTTTATTTTAAATTAGTGCAGCCAGAAGCAAATAATAAATGGTTGAAAAATAACAACTAAAATTAAAAGGAAAATATCAAATAATGAGTCTGCTTTTCTTTTGTTTCATTTTATTTTTCATTCATGTTAGTCAAAAATGACTTATTTCATCTGTTTCATCTCATTTCTACTTATAAATCCTTTTATTTTCTAGATGAGTTTTAAGAACACATAATTCTTCTACCTTTAATTCTTCTATTTGCAATGTCCATCAAAGAAACAAAAATTCAAAATTTGTTATTATGACTTCTATTGATCATGGATGTATAAATAAAGAAAAAATAATAAAAATTTAAATAAAATTGTAAAAAAGAAAACATTCTTAGTCAAAATGCGTTTACATGTTCTTAAGTATCCACAAAACATTTCATAACATAAAACATTTTCTTTTTCCCATGTAAAATATATTTTTTTAATAAATAAGTTTTATAAACCAAAATCTAAGTTGTTAATAATTTTATTTATACAGGAAGTTGTTTACCGTTTATTTTCTATTAAAAATACAGTAAAACAGCTTTATTTCACATACAGAGCTATTACTTCTTAGCTTTTAAACTTTTCCTCTTTCTTTCTCTCTTACTCACAACAGATAAAATGTTATAAGCTGAAGTTGCAAGATATGAGTGACACCAGTATCTGGATTGTTTTTACCTAACCTCACTTGCAGAAACCAACTCAAATGGATTACATATGTGTGACATAATAGGTCAGTGAAACTGTGGCAGCTGACATGAGATGCAGACATAATTTAACACCATTCGATTGCAGAATAAATTTAAGAGGAAAGAATGATGGGGCACTATAACTCTGATAAAGCACCTGCTGCTCTAGGTTTTCTCAAGCAAAATAAATAAAGGTATATCAGGAATATGTGTATTTTAAACAGACTTTAGGGGCACATGAAAAATGCAGAGGTGATGCAAGAATGGGACCACTGGTGACTAACAAGAATGGTAATCCCTCAACAAAAGGCAACATCGTATTAAATTATATCCCAGTTGAATAATAGTAGCACAACCCATCAGTCTACAAATCATTGATCAATTATTATTGAGACTTACATTTGAACCATCAAAGACTGGTGCCATGTTGCCTAGTTAAACAAGTCATGTTTCCAACCCTTTTTCAGACGCAGATGTTTAAATTCATGAATGAAAGAGACTATAAGAACTGACTCTCTCAGTCTGCTAATGGCACTGTAACAGTAGGGTGGAGGGAGGGAGTTACGTTGGAGTTCACAAGATTTAAAATTGAAACTAGAATCTGTTTTGACAAATGTTATATATACACAAATCTTGTAGCAGATATTTGCATTGAATATTTCACAGTGAAGAACCCCACTCTGAATCATTTGGAGGTGACATGAAACTGATTCTAGGAACACTCACCTGACTAACTAGTACTCCAGTGACCCTGCTTTCACCAAATTTAAACCCCACTGAATAAACACACCCATGCAATAATCTTAGATTTTATACTGCATCTGGGCAAAGAATAGAGTTATATGTTAAGTACATGTGTCTCAAATATTTTGGCACTTCAGTTCATGTATGTGGGATTATGCATGTATATATTCCAGAGCAAAAATATAAATGTCATTTATTCTTGTCCAGTTTTTTCATTATTTTTAAACATATTTTCCATGCAATGTTCTTTTTCTTTTTTCTTTTCTTTACATCACATTATCCTATATTGCATTCAACTTCATTGGGTTTTTAGTCTAAAATATTTTTAAATTATTTTTAGCATTAATAACCTTAACCTCCTGAAACCCATTAAATTATTTAATCCATGAATATTATTATTATTATTATTATTTAATTTATTAATTATAATCAATACACAGTCCTATATTTTCATAAAGTAATTTCTAGTGTAATATTTTAAAATCTGTCACATTTATATTGCCACAATTTTTCTATTTCAAAATGAAATTCAGTTCATGCAAAACAGGCTGCATCAAAAATTGAAAAATTATTGACATTTATTCATTTTGTTGTCCATGTAATTTATATGAAAGTCCTACTAAATTTATTATGAAACAACCAATACTTTTATGAAAAATTAGGGCATATTTTTCTCTTTTAAAAACACAAATTATTCTTAAATGTAAATATATCAGATATTCAGACATTTTATGTTTAGTTATTTAATCAAAAAAAGAATTTTAATAAAAATTTATGAAATGTTTTACATTTCATAACTTATATAAAAATAGATGTAAAAGAAAAATAGAATAAGTACTGGCAATAATGAAAACTGTATATTTTATTGTTTTTTTATTATATAATGACTGATCTCTATTTTTACATTTTCTACACAAGCAGCACTTTGAAAGTTCACCAAAAACAAATTCAAAACATCTTTTACTAGCAAAATTAATACATAAGTTTATATTTTGAAGAAAAAATTGAAATGACTGTATCTACTCTTATCACTCAGATATTTCTCTTCTATCAATAAAGTAAACATAAACATCAATAAAGTAAACATGTCAGTATTAGGCATGGGATGGGCAACGTTTTTGGAGCAGTGGTACATCATAAAGAGAGCCTCATTACTACAATAAATCATGGCAATTTTTGGTTGTAGGTACTTCATCTATTTCCCTACAGAAGGCCATACATGTAAACATCTGCCTTAGAAATGGAAAAAATTTGTTTTCTTTGGAGAAAAGAGTTGTTATATAATTAAAAAAAATAGAGTCTTGGTATAAGATGTGATTTGTTTGTAATTTATTGAATTGGTTATACAAAAAATACTCTTTAGAAGAAAAAATATATTTCTTTTCCAGAAAAAAAATTATTTTTATGAACATTTCCAGTTTCAACATTTCCAGTAAGCAAAAGATACTTACATGTATGAGCTTCCTTAGTGAAAATCACCAATAATGCTGAAAACATTACCCTCTTTAAATGTTTACAAAATTCCAGAAACATTCTACTTGATCAGTTATGTATGAAAGAGTGTGCGAATGAACAAGTGAGAATAAAATGAAACAAACAAAATTTTAAGAGACATTATTTTCCTCATGAAATTAGGCACATACTATTGAGAAAGCCAAATGACCTGCATGTGTCACACCTGCTGAAGTTTGCCCAGGACTGCTCTATACTAACAAGAAAATTAAGTTGATTAGTTATGTACCTAACCAATGATAAATATATTATCTTTCTTTATACACAATAAAATAATCTTGCAGAAATGAAGTTCTTGAAAAATTACAACTTTTAAGTTATTTAAATAAGAAACTACTTATTCTATCATGTTTTTATCAGTAATATTAATATCAAAAGCAATGGTATACCATTCTTAAATTAACCTCTCATATTCAGTGAACTTGTTTGATAATGTCACTAGTAATAACCATTCTCTGCCTGTCTTAACAACTGACAAAACTATGCATGAAGTAAAGACTGAATAGTTTTAGTTCATTTAAAGTTTAGAGCATTTAAATTCATTGCTTATCTTAAAAGATAAGCAATGAATTTAAATGCTCTAGATAGATAGGCTTTCAAAACTTAATACAAAAACCTATTGACAAATGCAGTTCTTTAATATTAGATAGAAGATGATGTTTCTTATTTAATATCCATTGATTAATAAATATCTTTTGAGAGTTTTTGCTAAATTTGTAACCAAATGTAGTACAATAAAATATATTTAACTGAATTTATGATAATGGTCTTTGGTTTGTTGTTGAATCTACAATTGAACTTTTCTTTTATCCTCATTGTTATTCACTTTCATTGTGAAGTTCTAAACACTGTTTCCCAAATATATATCGAGGGTGCTTTAGCCAAAACAAATTTCCTATAAAAATTTAGATTTGGAGAAATAAATCAAAGTGATAATTTTTCAGCACCTTCCTCATATACGAGTACAATAACAAACTGACAATCCTTTCATACTGCTCATAATGTCAAGCGATATTACAACTTTCACAAATCTAACAAATATTCAAGCTATAATTGATAATTTTACCATTATTATTATGCAGGAGCAATCAATGTAGTTAATGGAAATTTAGTTCTTGAGGTGTGGTGTAAAAAATTCCTCACAACTCAAGAACATTTCAGAGAATCCTTATAGAGTAAATGATAGATGTTTTCAGAAGATCTACAATCTTGATTTGAACTCCAATTATTATTATTATTCTGCAATTAATTAGTAAAGAATACATATATATTAAAATATTGTTTTCATGCACAAACAAAGGTATCTTACTATAGTAAGAAAGCAACATTCTATCAGTGGTCAACAAGAACAAAGATGACAACCTGAGTATTTATTTATTCTTTATTCAGTTTTTACACACACACACACACACACACACACACAAATATATATATATATATATATATATATATATATATATATATATATATATATATATTATTTCTCTTTATTCAGGTTATATATATATATATATATATATATATATATATATCACTCAAATAAACACAAGTTTTGAAAAACTTACAAAGTGATTGTAACACTGATTGAATTATAAATTATTTTTGAATGGATTTGCAAAGGTTGATGAAATTAATATCTTCATCATTATTAATTTCATTTATTAATCATTTAGAACAATTTAAAAATTTTGTCTCAATTTTTCACTTACATAATTTTTTACTTACATGATTTTGCTGAATTATGAATATGCAGCTGGCATTTATTCACATATTTTTAATTTATCCAATAACAAATTAAAGTCCAATTTAAATGACAACCTTTGTGTGTCTGTGCATCTGTGCTATTCATGTTAATGTTGAATAAAGTATAAAAAAAGAAAACTAGTAAGCGCAATTATTCTATAACGCTTGGATATTTCCTGTCTTTTCCTGCTAAATGAATCCCATTAAATTTCACAAAGAAAAACAGTGAAATAATGAAGACTCAATAACCAGAGTGTATATGTAGGAACATACAATTTGAGTAAAATGTAAAACATATGGCTCTTGATTACATATTACCAGCCACACTATTTTTAAGAGATTTGTCCAACTTGTAAGAAATATTAGCTCAAGCTAACTTTGAATAGAATATATGCAAAATGATGCTCTTAGTGGAGCAGCATTTTGCATATATTTTAATCTTATTATGTTATTAATTTTCATTAAATTTCTACTTGAATCAAATATTTTAGGTAATTTGGATTCCAGGAGGTCAAGATATTGATGAAATATGCATAATGTATTAATTTAGTTTTCTAAAGCTGACTTCAGTTTTCCTCATTTCAGACATTAGTTTATGAGTTTCCAGACTGCTGAGGTTCTACACAAGAACTTGGTGTCAGATCAATGCTAGCAATTGGTAAAGATGTTGGTACACGACGAGGTTTCCCATCTTTTGCAGCACATAAATCTAGAAAGCAAAATAAATGACATTTAAAAATATTATTAATAGTTATAAATACAAGCAGAGAAAAGTACTAATAATAACAACAAACAGAACCTACAGAAATTACACTGTATATTTTAATAATACAATGCAATTCATGTACTTTATTATACTGGAAAAATAATCTTTATTCATCTAAAAAGTGCTGTATTCCTTACTTTCAACAACAGTAAAATTATCCACTGATTTATTCAAAGAGTTGTCCTTATTTTGGTTGCTATATAGTCTTAATGTTTGAGGTATTGTATTCTCATTTTATAACATTCTTGGAAACTCAAACTTCTTATTTTGGTTTCCAAGCTATTCATGTTAATTATTCTGTTGAAAAAAAATCAGCATGCTAGACTCTGATGACTTCTTTCACATAGCTTTTAAAAAGGAAAGAATATAGATGAGATTTAATGCTCCAAAATGATGATAACAGATTGTGCTTGCATTGGTTAAGCATTACAGTTTACTTGATGGTCATGAGTTCATTCCCTGTGAGACAATTGATTCCAAAAATGTGGCATCACAAAGACAAATTAATAATAGGACAAAAGAAGAGAAAAATAATTATTTACTTTTCTTATAAAATTTTTATTTTATATAAAAATTAATAATAGGTCTATGAATAAATCTGTGTTTCTCACAGAAAATGACAGATCTGAATTTCAAGGTATATCATTTTATTTAGTTTGTTTGTGTGTGTGTACATATGTGCATGTATGTAATAGCATGACCTGTCCTCCTTTACTCCTGACTTAGCTCTTGAATGACTAATCACCATGCACACTTTGAGTCCTACATTTTCAGGAAAACCAGGGGACTGCTACATGTGTATCTCTGTTTCTCTCAATTTGAATCATTTTTCTAATTTCTCACTCATGTATTATATGTCTATTTAGTAAATAACCAAAATTGCATAAACCAATAATTACTATCCAAATACACCAAGAGTTTTTAAGAAAAGCAATGCATGTAAAAATACTAGTAATAGGTACAGGCTTTATCTAGAAGAAAAGTTTGCAATATTAAGTTTGAGCAACAATACTGGAATGCTTAATAAAAAAATTGGAATTGATCAGCAGACATAATATAAAACACTTATTGTGCCACCTGTCTAGTGTCTCCTCTACCTTTAGTTTTTTCTGTTTCCATGCTTATTAGCGTAATCACCTTGGCTAGTTAGGCCCACCCATAGGTGTTTTGGGGTTTTTTATGCTTATTTTCTTTCCCACCCTCTGACATGGGTTTTTTCAATTTTTTCCTATGATGCAATGGGTTAGGGCTTGTTACATTACTGGTTATAAATGCTAGGTGCATATATTCTTTCAATTGCATACTAGTCATCTGAAGATGGTCTGTCTAGATAGTCCAGTACTTTAATTTACTGCATAAGTGAGTGTTCGCCTTTGGACTTTCTTTCTTTTATCGGGATTTACTGCTTAAATATACATTATTTATTTATTTATACACATACACACACACACACATATATATATTTATGTTTATACATTATTTTTATAGCTATAATTTATAGTAAATGCTCTGTTTTTTAATTAAACTGTATTAATTACATTTACCTGCCTGATTATATAGTACATACACAAAATAAACAACACAGAATTTATATATAATCCCATAAATCAAGCCCTACCCACATTTCTCACCCACACAAGACAGCTTGCAATGGTGTTAAGGTCTCACACATATAAACACACTCACACAAATATATACACATACACACATCACACACACTCCCCAAAACTAAAAGATAATATACACTTAACGCACATTTCACTTTCCCAGCAACCAATAAAACTGTCAAAATGACCAAAGAGGGAATTCTGAGATTCAGAAATCTCCCAGGCTCTATTTTAAAAACAACTTGAAAGAGGCCATTTAACCAATACAAGGACAGACCAAATTAATGATAAAAAAAAACAAATGAAAACTACAGATAAAGTTCACTTTCTTCAGAGACAGTCATTCACTCCTGTAGTTCATTGCTACTAACAAGCAGGGATATTTTTTTCTCCTGATGATGGTCATGCTGGCCGAAAGTAGTTGAGTAACCTAACTGAAATAATAAAACAAAAAAATATTAATATACAACCTAGCGTTTCTGAAAATGTTAATTTTTTAATATTTCTTATTGTTCAAAACATAACACGCACAGACACGCACATATATATTAGGTTGGTGCAAAAATAATGATGTAATAATGTCATTTTTTGACGTATTTTTTAACGTGAAAAAACGACATTATTACGTCATTATTTTTGCACCAACCTAATACACATATATATATATATATATATATATATATATATATATATATATATATATATACACACACACACACACACACACACACACATGCACACACACATTTATGCAAATTTTATTAATAACCAATAAAAGTACTTTAGGATTTTTATTTAATCTTTTTATGATTCTGATCATTATGGTCTCCAAAGAGTTTTTGAACATAAATTGTCCATAAGGTATTATCAAAGAATTTTTTTTATTTTGTAGGTAAGCATTGTGTTTCTTTGGTACTTTTTGAGTGTGGCATAGAATTCTGAGAGTTTTGAAATGATAGGTGAACCAGTTTGTGTGTATATATTTCATAAATGGTCATAAAAATTAATTTGTGTGGTACAGGCTAGTAACTATTTCTTGAGAATTTTTGTTTTTATTTTTGAAGGTAAAACTGACTGTTCTTTATAGGCAATGTTAATCATAATGTCTGTTCCACTGATAGATATGTTGGTAAATACATTTTCACTATCTAGTTGTGTTTTTCAGTTTATTGCTTTTGAGAATTAGCATGAAATTAAAAGTGCAGAAGTAACACTATCAGAATCCTACATGCTAAAATTAGAAAACAGAACTGAAAAGAAAATACCCTAAACCAACAATTTTGATCCATTCCATTAACAGTATATTAATATTAACTAAAAAATATAGATGAAGTCTTTGAAAATAACTCAACATTATATATGAATGAAACATCAATAATAAAATCATAACTTCAGACATCCTAATTGATTTAAATACTGATAACTTTAAAAATTTATTAAAAAAAAACAATCAACTCAAACTGCAATAGTGAATATCCACACCAATACAAAATAGCCATTATAAATAATTTAATAAATAAAGTACATTTAATATTCTCTGCATGTACAATATTTTATGACTTCAAAAGTACAAAACATTAATCGGCAATAATTCCATTAACCCTATCATAAATTAACCTTAAGAAAAATAAACGATAACAATAATACGAATAATAAAAACAACATAATAAAACACTAATAACCTATCTCCCAGAAATCAACTACACAGTAAGCATAAACTAGGTGAAAAAACAATTAAGAAACTTAATACATTGATATATATTACCTATTGACAAAAACTAATCAAACTCATTACAAAAAATACTGTCAAACACCAATTATGCAATGAAAAATCAAAACTTCAACAAATATTATTTATAAATTTACTTGAAGCATAATAAGAAGTCTAATAATCAACTCTAAGAATAACAATTCAAACAACACATTAACACCATGACAATATACACAGTACTTCATCTGCTCATGATAATGTAGGGATTGTCACTACATTATCAGACCAGCTAACTTGTCACTTATTGAATAACTGAAATTGCATATCACCAACCAACACAACACATAAAAACAAAAATAACTTTCACATAAACTGTAAAATATGTCTACAAATACTAGAAGCCTTAACCATAACATAAAAACCATTCAACATCCATAAAATTTTATTCAATTTGAGTTAAACATCCCAAAATTATTTCACAATTATTAAAAAACAAGACAAGAAGTTGGAATACTTGTAAAATAACTTGAAATGACACCCACAAATGTGTGAAGATATGACACTCAAAAAACACCAAAGAAAGACAATGCATATTTATAAGCACAACTCAATCAACCAACGAAAATCATTTGATAATGGTTTATGAAAGTTGAAGGGCTTAAAAGACATTAAACAGTTTATTTTCAAATGCTTCTCAGAAACTAAACAAAATGGTCTGAGCTGTAGAAAAATTAAATAAAAGATATTTAAAGAATTTTCATTGGTTTTCAACCCAATCTGCCTAAATGAAAAACTGTTGCCCAAATACATACCATATATATATGTGTGTGTGTGTGTGTTTCTACTACTGTGAATGAACTATCACACCAATTTTGTCACCATGTAAAATCTGTCTGATTCCATGTTGGTCAACTCACCTAAAAAGAACTGTTTTTTTATTTCATATTTTTCATTCAAACGCTCAAACAAAAATAGCTGTGTTCTCTCTGCTTGGAGGGCAGCACAAAGATGATCAAAAGAGTTAGGTCCCTTAGAGATGATAATATCCAGAAACTTGCTGGCTTTTTTCTCATTTGAAGGTTCATTCTCAATGACTTCACAGTCTTCTTTGCTTAATACATTCTCATGACACAGGTACTCAAAATGTAGTTCAGGTTGTAAGTGTTGACAGATATAGTCTCGGTTAGACTGCAAAATCTGAAATTGATAACAAAATATTACTGGAATATCATAAATTTAGACTTCAAACATATATTTTATAATTTAAAAAAATGGCAATTTACTCACACATGTAAAAATTTTTGCCTGAATATTTTTCCAATATAATTTATTCATCAAAAAGTATTATGAATTGCTTGATGTTGAAAATCTAAATGAACAGTTTTTTTTTTTAATTATTAAAAAGAAACTAACGCTATACTATAACAGTATTTCCATAATGTTTTACTTTTGCTCAAAGGAAAATGAAAAGTATGCAAAACAGAGATATTTAATTTTTAAATTTAATAGTAAATTTGTAAGTTGAAAACGCACTGACATGTCAAAAATCTTGAAATAGGTGCAAGTATTGTGTAGGACCCATCTAGCCTAGTAAAGTACAGTAATTCAAAGTAGCATCAAGTTCACAAATTGTCAAAAGATCTCTGGAAAGATGCTGACCCATATCATCTCAATAATGGTCCACAGCTCCCTGAAATTTGTAGGTGTAGGATCTTGCATGCTAATAAAACACTCCACAACATCCAATAAATATTTGATTGGACTGATCCCAGGTAAACATGGTGGCCACACCATTAGTCAGAAGTTCTCTAGAATGCTTCTCAAATTAATTTAGGGAAACTAAGATCTTAATGATATTCCCACTGGAAGAACACACAATTTTGAGAGATAGATGAATGAGTGCAAATGGTCAGGAAGCAGTGCAAAATAACAGTCACTAGTCAATTTATTTTTGAGGTGGACCACTGTGAATCCACTAGTTCACCTAAAACATACAAGATACATGAACACATTTCACACCATTATGGAACTACCAACTTGCACAGTTCTTTGATGACAACCTCATGAGCCACACTCAAACTATACAATCTTAAAATAACTGTAACTCATCAGATCATTTCACACACTTTTACTACTCTAGGTGTCATGAGTGGTGTCATGAGCCCAAGTGAGTTGCTGTGTTCATTGTTGTAATGATAAAAGTTGATAATTTATGTAACAATAAGTTGTAATAACTATTTTATATTCAGCTATAATTTGAAAATATTAATAAATATTTTCAAAAGAGTTTCACTTTCTTAAGTTTTAAATCACAAATTGTGTTTTAATTTTATTAAGAAAAATTAAATTAGATTTAATAGTTTTAAAGCACATTAACTCAGGAAAATAATGTAGACTAAATTCAAAATCATTCAACTATGTAAATAGTAATTGTCTCTCCTTACTCTCAATTTTTGTGTTGGATATATACTATATTTTTTCCTTTTAACATGGTAGGGAATTTAATGCATAATATATTGCTATAAATTGGTTCTTTAATTTAATTCAATCTTTATATGTGGCTAATTTAGTAGAAAAATCACAAAAGATTTCATACATCTAAATGACATTGTTTTGTCTTTGTAGCCATTGTTGTTAAAGGGCTAAATTTCACAATTTGGATTTGGTGCTTTGAAGTGGTTATTTCAAAGTTATTCTAAATTATTTAAATCTAAATTATACTCTGATAAATTGTCTAATCCCAACAAATTTTTAATTTAATCTTTGTTTTTAATAGATGAGTAGTCATGTTTAGGATTGGTATGCTTGACTTTAGGCAAAAGACATAACATGCAGTGCCAGGGAGAGAATTTCCGATGTCCAGAACTTAAATTAATTTGAGGTCCCCCCAGTTGGAAAAGGAGATGCTGGGACAAACAAACTCAATCTAGCATGTCTGTGTGGTTGGGTTGTGATATGTTAAATATCATTTTTCTATTAAAGTTAAGGCTTTGTATTTTTTGTGATAAATATTTATCCATGTCATTCTAATAATACAACACTTGACATTCCCATAAGGTCTGAACTCTCTTTTGGCATCAAGCACTGACTGTTGCTCATTTTGCTTCAATGAAAGTTTGAAAAGTGCACTTTTAAGCTGCTTTGGAAATGGTTTTAGTTTTTGCATTTTTTTTTCAATAAAATACTGATTCGTAATTTTGTTCTCTACTTTTTGTAAAGAAGCCCAGAAGGTATTTTCTTGTGGCCCCTCAGGTTTTGAGGCCTGGCACATTCATGCCAGCTGTCCCCCGTCTCCTTACCACTGGGTTAAGATAATGATCTAAAACCAGTTTGATAGATAGTATATTTGTAATCACCACTTGATGACTCCCTATGAATATTCTATTGGATTTATTATCTGCTCTATGTTACCAGGAAAAAATTGTTTGTAAGCTAAATTTTGTACAGTTTGAACCTCAAAGAAATGTCTAATTTTCCACTTTCTTCTTTCTTGGATAAAAATTTACTGATTTGATTCAGTATAACTACTATGATGTTATATTCTTTTATTGCATCCTGTGTGGTAGTTTTAATTTAAGATTAATTTGGTTCAAGAGTATGCCAGATTATAATGTTTATATGAGCCATATCTGCCTAATATATAGTCGATCCTTTCTGAATGTCAGAAAGGATTTTGACTGAGAATTTATTTTTCTTTCAGCATATTAAATTAATTCCCCAAATCAAATCACATTTACATGCAGCCAATCATCAATTTGAAATTGACCAATGAAAACTGTGTTTTCTACTCAAATACATTGAGAAGCAAACCAGAGAATTGAATATTTCTTATGCTTGCATTACTAAACACTTTGGCTGCTTGCAAGTGAAATCTTTGATGCATAAAATGTTAAAATAGTGAACAGACTAAAGGTTTTTCATTTATTTATCAGTTGTCTAGGTAGTATTGGTAATTTAATGGATGGTTCAATTAGCTTCTTGTAACTTACTAACTTGCTATGTGTTCACCTGTATGTTGTCTCATAAGGCAATGTCAAGAACAATCAAGGGACATTATCTTGTGGATCGTACACTTATGATAAAACTTTTAATGATGCTGTTGCCAGAAAGAGATCATATTATCATTTTATAATTCCAAGTAATAATATAGAGCTAGATGCTACTGAGGAAGAAGACTATTTTGTAGGGTTTGCAAGTTCTGCAAGTGAGAGTAAAGAGCATCATCCTAATGAAGATTTGAAGTGCCCCTGAATTTAGTTTTAAAAAGTTGATGAATAACTAATGCAATTGATATAGACAATATAACATATTCTCTACAGAAATTTAAGACAACATTGCAAATATTAAAAAAAAATGAAATAACAGAAATTCCAAAACTGTGAAATTATGGATTAACATATGTGGACTAATATAAATTTTGTAAAATTATTTATTCAAACTGAAAGATCAAGTGATTTGAACATCTATCTTAGAGGTGTCAAATCTGTTAAATCTATTTGCAGCAACCAAGCATTTTAATTACACCAAATGCAGTTGACTTTACTTACATGCAACACTGACCTGAAACAAATCCATGGTTATCAATTTAGTATAAATGGATATGTACTGTACAGCACAGTAATCAATACTAGATAGGATTCTTTACTGACTTAGTCATAGGTGATGAGGAAGTCATTTAAAAGCAGATGCCTCATTAGAGGCCAAGGATTTACAGAAGCAGTACAGCTAATGCAGATTCTGAGCATGCATAAGTGTGGAGAAGTATGTGATTCCATTTCAACATTTACAGATCTGGCACATATAAACAGGGAACAAAATGTACAGATGAGAGCAAGTCGAAGATTATTTGTTTGTTTGTTTGTTTGGGTTTTATGGCATATCAACCACTGTGGGTTATTTAATGCCAAATCTAGTTTATATGAATTTTAAATGCCTATTTTGTATAGAATAAAAAACGTTTGGCTGATAACATTATTGTTTCAAAAAAAAACGTATAGCTGGCAACATTATTCCTTTTCTACAAAAAAAAAAAAACTTAGAGCTGGCAACATTATTGTTTCAAAAACTTAGAGCTGGCAACATTATTTTTCTGAAAACATTATCTGAGACCTTGCTGTTGGATGCAGTTTATCGCCATACCCAGGATGCGGATGTAGTTTACCATCATACCCAGGACACGGATGTAGTTTACTGTCATACCCAGGACGCGGATGTAGTTTACCGTCATACCCAGGACGTGTCGAAGATTAATATTATCTTTAGAAATTCAAATTATGATTAACCATACATTATTGATTTTTCAAAACAATAGCAATTTCAGATCCCTGAGCACAAACTTTAAATCAGTGAAGAAGAGCAGATCAGAGTTGGGATAGAGACAGTGAGGATGTGTTGTCAGAGATTGGAACAAAGCGCCTTCTAACATGTGTTGTTGATATAAGTACTGCTGATCCTGCTACTACTACTATTACTACTACTATTACTACTACTGAGGATGGGAACATCAAAAGTTGTAGTAGTTTCACTAAGAACAGACCAAAAAGGGTTAAATGAGGCCACCTTTAACAAAATTACACAAAGTATTTTCTTTTGTTTTATTGATCATCATTAAGAGACATTCGACTTTTTGCCATGAGAATTTTATTATTATATGTATTGTTGATGCTATATATATATAAAAAAAACTTTTGCAAATCTAAAATTGGATCAACTTGGCTATATTTATTTGCTGTTAACCTGATTCTCACCCAACAAGCTTGCAGGTAGACCAACAGAGAGCTTTGGGAATTCTACGACCCAGTAACTACTCGCCAGGATCAAAAATCACAACATGGCTGGTGAGTGGAATCAACTCAACATTTGAAACCAGAGACTTAGGTCTAACCTGTAATACTGGACCATACAGGACCAACAGCCAGTCTTGTGGATGGGGTTAGGATGGACGCCTTGACCAGAGATTGCATTATTACAACTGACACCATGCGAAAGGATTGGTGTTACAGTTGTATTTGATCAAATATCAGATGAAAAAAAGGTTTTTCATTATGAACCCACAAGTCATGAAGTTGAAATTATTGAAACCAGATCAGTCAATAATTAGAAAATTAATTTGAAATTCATGCTTGAGGATGTTGCAAATTAACATCTGCTATATATGCTCATGGAAAGACAAAGATTATGAAACATGCTGCAAAATCAAACTCTGATAGGCATTACAATTCACTGGAAAATCAGATGCTACTCAGAGTGATGTTACAAAAATCTGGACAAATTTGTTTGTAGCAATGTATGGAAGTAAAAATGATGAGTCGAACAATCACGTGATCAAGATAAACACTCAGTTGTGGAGCAAGCTGAGGTAAACAGTAATCCAACCTTGAGGAAGAGAGCTATTTATGGTGCAATGGAGCATCTCATTGTGCTAAAGTGGGATAGTCCATTGCTTGGGCTGTGATTGGCTGCTGGTACCTGAGTGGAGGTATTTCTATATAAATACCAGCTTGATTCATCAGTTAGTTTGCAGGGTTTGTATTAAGTTACAACCTGCTTTATTTTTGTCTGCCAGCTGGACGCTAGCTGGGACTCTTACACCGGTAAGTGCTGTTTATTGTCTTGTTATTCTACATCTCCTTCGCCACCATCGCGTGTCGGTAGTGGCCTTTGGGGAGGGATGAGTTCCTTTAAACCTGGCTGGTTGTGTGGAAGTAGTCTGGACAATGCCCGAGGGGGTTTTGTCCGTGTTATTGTAGACGGCTGAGCAGTGTTTGATGTTATTCCAGCGTCGAATGTTTGTGGCACTGGTGTAGGGGTATCGGGTAAGGCACTAGGTCTTGGAACTGGGATTGTTGGTGTATCCAGTTTCCTGAGAAATCGGCGATTTCGTAAGGTAATTCTACCTGATCCGTCAATTCTGATACGGTATTGGTGGTTGGGGAGGGTTTCAATGACCTGACCTGTTGTGTCCCATCGGCGGGTTGTTGGTCGTTGTAGTGCCACTATTTGTCCTTTTTGAAGGGGATTTAAGGTGTGTGCTGTTCTGTTGTATTGCTCTATGAGACGAGCGTTCCGCCGGGACAGACTTAACTCGCGATTTTGGGCTGCGGTTATCCAATTCGCGTGTGGCTTATAGAGTGTGGGGTGGGATGGTATGTAGTCACGTAGTCGGCGGTGGAGTAGTAGTTGAGCAGGGGATAGCCCAATGTTTTGAATGGGCGTATTCCTGTATTGGAGGATGGCTCTTGCTGCACGGTTATTGTCCAATGATCCTTGTGCTCCTGTGTTGCCATTTACGATTCTCTTGGCCGTTTTGACAGCGAGCTCTGCACGACCATTGGATTGTGGGTAACCAGCAGATGATAACCTGTGTTTAACAGCCCAGTCTTTTAAAAATTGCTTGAATGGAAGAGATGTGAAGGGTGGCCCACCATCACTGCTGAGTTCCTCAGGAGCGCCGTAGGTTTGAAATATGTCCCGGCAAATCGAAATAATTCTTGAGGCAGTTGCTTCTCCGTGGCTCAAGTGGTATAGATTCAGCCTGCCTGTTAACCTGTCAGCGCATGCTAAGTAACCATGGTTCCCAACATGGAAGATGTCCATGACGATTTGCTGAAATGGCCAATCAGGAGATGGTGTCAGATTGATTGGCTCTTTTGGTTGACTCGGGGCATTTTTTGAGCAAAACGTACAACCTGCTCTAATGTTACGAATTGAAGCATTCATCCCGGGCCAATAAACAGATTCATTGGCACGTGCCTTCATGCCAACTTCACCTTGGTGTGCAGAATGTAGGCTATGTAATACTTTTGCGCGTTGTGAGGTGGGGATAACAATTCTTTGATCTAAGAGCACTAATCCGTCGTCAACACTTAGGCGGTGCCTCACTTCCCAGTATTCACGGATTTCAGGTGCAGTGAGGATGCGCGTCCTTTGGAATCCATTTTGTATTACTTCAATTAATTTTTTGTACTGAGGGTCGCTGTGTCCCGCCGCACGGATAACGTTTGGTGAGATGAGCTCCAGGTTGTCGTTTGCACCGAATGTTGCTAATAGGGTTGTTGATTTGACCCAGTCATCCATGTTGTCAGACTCTATGATGTCTGATTGAGAGGGTTCAGCAGTGAATACATTTAGGAGTGCTTGTGATATGTCTGCTGGGTTACGTGAGACAGCATCAGAGGCTCTGTGCCATTTCCCAGGGCAGTACTGAATGGTGAATCTGTACCTGAGTGTTTTCTCCTTTAACCTGAATAATCGGGGGTTTTGGATTTTACTAAGGTCTTTATCTCCGAATAATCCTTTTAGTGGTTCATGATCTGTAACCACTATGAGATTCGGGCAACCCATTACAAAAATGCGACACTTTTCCAATGCCCATGCAATTGCTGCTGCCTCGCCTTCAATAGGTGCATATCTGCGTTCAGCATCAATGCAGAATCTGCTACCAGCAAATATCAGGCGCCAACCTTCAGGGCAGCAAACTGGAGCTTTGTCAGTGGTGCATGAGCAATACTTCTGTAGAAGTAGGAAGCCCATTCCTTCTTTGCTCCAATCTGGGGCAAGGCAGGTTATTCGTTCTTTTTGAAATGTTGCAATGCCTTTTCGGACTAATTCAACTATTACCTTCTTTGACTGCTGAAATGCATCCTCGAGGCTTTTATTCCATGTAAAGTGAGAGTCTCGTTTTACGAGATCACGAAATGGAAGCATGACTGGGCTCAGTGAGTATGCCCAAGCGACTTGGTTGACCAGACCAAACCATGATCTGGCATCGGTGAGCGTTTTTGGTATTGGGAAGCTTAATATTGCCTCCAGCATGGATTTAGAAGGGGTTACACCAGAGGATGTTATCTGGAGGCCACCAAACTGCACTGTGTCTTGGCAAAATTGGAATTTTTCCGTATTTAGTATGATGCCGTTTTTTGCACAATGAAGGAGGAAATCGAAGGTGTGAAAAAAGGCTCCTTCAATGTCAGAGTCATAGAGTAGGGTGTCATCTACGATTTTTACTTTGCGGGGGATGTCTTTTATTACTTCATCATACCTTCGGGTGTAGGCGTCTCCAGATGCTAGGTAACCTTGTGGCATCCTCAGGTACATGAACCTTCCCCATTCTGTAATGAAGGTGGTGAGTGGCTGGGACTCTTTATCTAAGGGGATGGAGTGATATCCATCAACAGCATCCAACACCGTTTTCTTTTGTTTAGGTGGCACTTGCAGTGCTAGCTGGAATGGTGACCCTGTATGGTGCGTTTCCCGTTTGCACTGTGAATTCAGGTGTTGGTAGTCTATGGTTCTTCGTGGTTTGCCATTTTTCTTGGCAGTAATTACCATAGTGCTACACCAATCAGTGGGCATGCCGACGGGTACTGGGGTTATGATGCCCCTTTTCACATCTTCCCAAAGGGCCTGTCTTACGGGCTCTTTGAAGTGAAAAGGCACAGGAATTGGGTTATGTCTGGCTTTGGGGACTGCTCCTTCTTTGAGGTGTATATGTGCATTGGGGCCAGACATTGGTGGGAATTCACCATTGTTCTTGAACGCCGTTTCGGCGAATTGATTCAATAGCCAATTCTTGAGTCTATCAATGTTTTGTTCTGTTGGGGAAAAAGGGAGTTTTTTGGGACGCGTTGGAAGTTGTCCCTCGACTTTGCATTGTTTAGTGCTTGCGTCCGATTTTTCATGTGTGCTTGTCAAGGGCAGGTGTTGCATTGCTGTTTGGGGTAATATTGTAGTCGTCGGCTTAGGAAAGTCTTTGGACAGTATCCCTACATCAATGCAGGCTGCTTTGCTGAAGTATAGCCGCTGAATCTTTTTGCATATGTATAGGGCTTGTTTAGTTGTTCTTCCTTGGACGATGAATTCCACAGGGAGCCAACCCTGACAGACAAGTGTAAAGCCTCCCACAGCTCGAACGACTTTTTTTGATGGAATGAGGTTGTTGATAGTGAGCCCCATATTCAGAAGGTGCTTAAATCCCCCGAGACATATGGTGGCCCCACTGTCAGGAAAGATCGTCATCCTAGTGCTGTGATTTCTGGGGATATTCTTAACTTGTCTGGGATCCGGTTTTGGTGAGAACGGAACAACATACGCATCAATTTCCCTTACCTGGCATGTGTCTTTAGATGTATACGTGCCTGTCGTTTGATTGAATGTGATGTGGGCAATAAGTGTGTCCATGGCAGCTTCATTAGCCTCTGGGCTTTTCCTGACCGCTTGAGCTAGTTTCTTAGCCCGGCATACCCTCGATAGGTGATTGGGCTTCCCACAGTTACTACATGTTTGTCCCCATGCTGGGCATTTTAGCCGGCGGGATCCAGTTCCTGAGGTGCTATGCTGGTGGCTGCCACAACCTAAGCAAGCCTGCTGGTTTGGTTTAACATTGCAGTTGCCATAGGTGCTGGTACGGATCCCCTCGTTGGCTTGTGGTGTACCCTTCTGTCTGCGGTATGTTGATAGCCGAACAGCAGCTGTATCTGAAGCGCCGGCCATTGAGGTTTGGTCCCGCAATGCTGATTCGAATGCCTCAGCATGACGGATATTTTGCTCAAGGGATTTAAGTGCCCCAGCTTTGGCCAGTAGGTCAGCCTGGAGCGTGTCATTTGCTATTCCACGGATGATCTGGTCCTTGATGTATATATCAGACAGGTCATGCTCACACGAGGGGCAGGTAAAGTTACAATCAACGGCTATGGCTCTGAGGCGGACAAGGTAACTTTGTATTGGCTCATCCGCATCCTGAAACATGGAGGCAAAAGCAAGGCGATGGACAATAGGACTTGACCTCTGGGTGACCAATGCTTCTACCATGTCAAGTAGCTTATCTGGATCAGTGGTAAAGAAGTCAGGGTGTGTGTTGATTATGGCATTTTGCACAGCTTCATCAGCACAATTGTATAAGTGAATATTAGCTTGGGAGCTTGGCATATTCGTCATCTTGGTAAAGACATCCCAGTCAATTCGGAACTTCCTGAATTGCTGTGGTGTCATCTCGAGATTGAGATGAGGAGGCTTGGCTGCTAGTGCCTGAATACGGGTTGTCTGGGTGGTGGATTCCTTAGCCTGCTTGATGATACACAGGGCTTCTCCAATTAAAGTGACTCCCAGCTCCTTAAGCATAGATCGATCCAGCATTTGAAGGCTCTCGATTGTCAGCTTCTCATCCGCAAACCTTGTTGCATGAGTTTTGGCCGAGTCAGTGGATATGCCTGCTTCAATGAAGAAGAGTTCCCAATTTTCGGGTGTCAATAATCCTGTTCGCAGCGCCATGTCGAACAATCACGTGATCAAGATAAACACTCAGTTGTGGAGCAAGCTGAGGTAAACAGTAATCCAACCTTGAGGAAGAGAGCTATTTATGGTGCAATGGAGCATCTCATTGTGCTAAAGTGGGATAGTCCATTGCTTGGGCTGTGATTGGCTGCTGGTACCTGAGTGGAGGTATTTCTATATAAATACCAGCTTGATTCATCAGTTAGTTTGCAGGGTTTGTATTAAGTTACAACCTGCTTTATTTTTGTCTGCCAGCTGGACGCTAGCTGGGACTCTTACACCGGTAAGTGCTGTTTATTGTCTTGTTATTCTACATTAAACTATTTGCATTACATCAAGTACTTGGATACTGCTACAGAATGATATAACCAAGGGAGCAGCATTTCACAGTCTGAGAGACCATCTGCAAGTTACGATATGAGAAAACCTTAATTCAGCAGGTGGATGTGGATAATAATCAGAAGTAAATAGATTCAGATCAATATAAACAGAAAAAAATATTAAAATTTATATGAGGTAACTGGTAGCCTTGCACCCTTAGAACAATATTATTCAATAACCCTCTACCTTGAGTGGTTTTTGGGCCTTATATTCGGTGAACAATAAATAATAATAATAATAATAAAAAAGTTCAGGACATAAATGACACACAAAACAAGTCATTATTCACACATTGTGGGAAACTAGCAAAATACAAAAGTCAATATGTTCTTGAAGATAACAAAATGAACTTATTCAAAACAATTCAACAGTGGTTCCAAAGTCATTTCAACAGCTTGAGATGAACATCAGCTTAATAAGATCCTTATTTGCAATCGATTTGCCAATTGTGATGAAATTTCCAAAGCCTGGAATGATGTTGGTATAAGCTATTTCTCAATATTTCACAACATTCTGGGTGCTCTATTAGCTCAGATATGACAGCAGGATACTGATTTCAAATTCGCTAATAACTTTTAAGCAGAAATGGAAACATTTAATCCGGGCTAGAGTAAAAATTGCATTAACAATTTTTGGGTGGATAATAATTTAGGAGTTGGATTTATACATTTCCCAAAGGTATTTGTGCCTAAGAAGTGTGTAACAAACCCAACTAGAATTCAAATTCAGCTCTCCAATTTCTCAATTCCAAGCTGTTAGCCATGGCACCATTCACACATCCTCAAAAAGGTTAAACTGCAGTCCCAAAGCTATGACAACAGCTTGAGATGAACAAGATCCTTATTTTCAAACAATTTGCCAATTGTAGTGAAATTTCCAAAGCCTGGAATGTTGTTGGTGTAACTGTTTCTCTATCCACAACACTCTAGAAACTTTATCCACTTGTATATGATAGTAATAGGTATCTTCAATTTTCATGGCAAAAACTTTGACACCTGAGTAAAGAAAGCTCTTAAGCCTGTATAAAACTTAATTTTATGGTCATTCTTTTTTCTACTAATTGAAAGCTGAAAGAATTGAAAAAATCTTACATAAATATTATTTTTAAATTTCAAGTAGAAGCGGAAATATTTGCATTTTAAAAATGTTCTTTACTTTGTGTAATACTATCATTAAATAGTCTTTCTTGAGTTGTAAAACATGTTGATTTTTAAAAATCTTTCAAAATGCATATAATTGAATTTAAATAAAACTACTGGCATTTATATAAAAGGGAATACTTTTTCAAAGCAGTCTCTTTTCAAAATTTTAGTGAAAAAAATTTCATGCAATTGCAACCTCTCACCTTGAAATCCTTAAAAAATAAATACTGAAAAAAATGAAAAATTGGAACCTAAAAGAAAAGTCAATACAGATGCCATAGTCTTAATTTTTTTTAAATAAAATAAATATGAACATTTTAAAATTTTTATTTTATATTCTAGAGCTATTGTCTTTAACAACAACCTTTAATATTTTTTTAGAAATTTTTTTTAAATAATTTTCTATAAGACTGATTTACATTTCATAATTTGATATTTTTAAAGTCTTTGTTTATTCTTTCAAAGGTTGTAGCACTATAGTATCTTGTATTTAAAAATTTGATGTCTTAATAAATAAATATACTGGAAAAATATTTTCTGCAATTATTCCTAAAATAATTTTAAAAATATATTACACAACTGTTGATATGATATTATTATTAACTATGGATGCACAGTGCTTGTAAACATTTCTATTTTTCAACTGAAATATTTTGCATTTGTCTTCTATGTAAAACTTTTCTTCTAATTGCTCCAATACTTCACTTGTGTATAAGTGTAAGGAAAAAATTTAGTCACAACTCCTCACTATACTCCAACACTCTGGACAATGTACCAGCATCACAACTCTCCTCGGGAAGAATTTTGCCTCCCCTCTCATCTTGTGGGATTCTTATTCTTCCACTGATTGGCCAAAGAACTAGCCAATTGACAGTCAATCTGCACTGACTGCAAACTGTTAACTTTGGCTATGCAGTCTATCTTAAACATGGTTGTACACCTCTGTTGTGGAGTCTTAAGCATGCCCCCCATCTCATATGCTCCTCATATGATTCAGACAGGGGAAGTGCCACTAATGCCAGATACAGTCAGCACTGTAGAAGGTGAGAGGTTGTCCTTAGGTATGACATTATGCCAGTAGACAACCTCAAGCTGCAATGATTTAATGCTTCTATGACTCGTTTCTACAATACCATTCTCAGTGTTAATTTAAATGAATCATAGCTTGCTGTATCATTCCAAATAACTTCCAGATTTAAAGCACAACTGAACTGCTATTTAGTGAACATTTCAGAGAAATTGGATTTATATTTTTTCAGGTATCAAAATTTTAATTTTTGTTCCTTAATTTTGGACACTACTGTATATTCCCATTCATACAGATGATTGTTAGTTTTTTCTTAGAAAACACTTCAGATGAAGCCAGCTATTCTCCATTGTTTGAGTATGAAAAAAGATTACCTTTTCTGTAAGATATTTTTTCCTACAGCTGGTTTTAGGACATCTTGAAGTATATCTATCAGAACAACTTTTGGATGCTAATATCATATTGAAGCAACAATCTTCATTGTAAGAAATTTAAGTTGCACAAGTATGGATAGGCTTTCAAAGAGAAAGCTGATGCTAAATTTTTACATTTCAAAATTTTTATGGTACATTTTGATCAGTGGTCAGTTGTGTTTGTTTTTCATCCAAAAACCAATAAAAGAGTTTCCCTCCAAATTCCAAGCAGTGTATTTAGAGACTATATGTAGGTTATTTAAGGGATGGGGGCTTGAATTTTATTTTCAGAGTCAACAAACAGCTGCTACAGGAATTCAGGTCACCCTGGCCCAGACAGAAAACAATGCAAAAGAAATTAGACAACCACAATATGATAATTGAAAGGAACAACATGGTTGCTCCCACCTCAAAGAAAAGTCTTTAACTGGTGTGCTTCATCTAATCTTTGTTGTTATCATGAACTTTGCTTCAAAAAAGTGTACCAAACCTTTCTTTGAAAACTACTCAGAGAAGTACTTCTCTTTTTTTATGTAGCAATATATTTTTTTTAATTGTAAAAACTAAAAAGACGTTTCATTTTCATGGATAATTTATTTATGTTATTGGCCATCATATTGCGCACAAAGCTCTTAATTTGTGTAATTCTTATTATATATTAAGAATAAATTTTTTGTATGTTTTTAAGCTTAGCTCATGTCATCTGTCATTTGCCCATAAATTAATATTACATCAAACATTTGTTTGAACTATTTTTTTTTGTAGTTTTTTTTTTACCAAAAAATATTGTATCACAAGTTCTTTGTTCTGCAATTAACTTACTTTCTTTCAAATAAATAGTTTTAGCATAAAAAAATAGTTTTAGCAATTATCTACTTTTATTTTTTGTGCATGCTAATTATGGACTCAATTCTAGACTTTTAACCTCTGTTGTACATGAGTATTACTTCCCATTGAAAAATCCCTTAGTCCAGTCATGGACAACCTGCAGCCTGTGGGCTGCATGCAGCACTTTTGGTCTTTCTGAATGGCATGTGTAATTTCATAATGAAAATCACATTTCTATAAATTTTCTTTTGTTTTGTTCTCAATTGTTCTCTCACACATAACCAATAATCATACATAAACAATGTTTCTTGAATTTTGTAAACTTTCTGGTGAAAGTAATGTTTTCATCATTTTAAACCATTAGCAATTTTCACTAAGGAAGATCATACATGTAAACATATTTTGCTTTTGAAACAGGAAACATTCACAAGATTTTTTTTCTCTGTAGAAGAAATATACTTTTTTTATTTTAAAATGAATAAATTAGAAATAAATCACATTCAGTGATATGTGTTAATCACACGGTCATCTGTGATAATACTGTATCAAAACTTCAAATTTTTAATTATAGAAAAATCTTTTCCCCAAAGAAAATAAAAAAATTCCCCATTTGTAAGGTATATGCTTATGCATATTGTCTTCTGTAGTGAAAATAGCTGAGGCACCTACTACAAAAAATTACCTTGAATCTTTTTAGTAGTGCAGCCCACCTTGTGATGAGCCATAGATCATGCAGCCCATTGCTTGAAAAAAGTTGCCCATGCCTGCCTAGTCACTGCTATTCTTCTGTAATAGTCCATGTGGTTTATTCAGAGAATAAACATGAAAACATTTGCTTGTCTCATATGTTTATATACAAACCCACCAGATAACAGTATAACATTAGTAAAAGTATTTCCATAAATCTGTACACCTATTTAACAGGGAATCACAACTATTAATAGACTTCCAGATTCTCAGTTTTGTATTCCTCAGTATCCTTTTCACAGTTGTGAGTATTTTTGTGTAATGTGAGCTTGTTGATTGTCTTTTTTATTAATTGTGCACAGTGGTTGTTTTTCTTGCAAATGATGCATTTTGTAACCCAGGCTGGGCATCTCTCTTTTCATTATGAATGTGTGCCTCTACATCTTCCACATAAGGAGTTGCTTGGGTGGTGTCTAATTGTGTTGATTTTCTGGCTTATCTTATCCTATATTTTGGCAAGCTGTTTGATGTGACAGTGATACTTCATGTGCTCAACAGTAGTTTAGGTTCTCTCTGAAAGAAGCTGTTTTTGTAATTCTGGGTGACTGGTCCTGCACTGATCTGCTCTATTTAATTACTCCATTTATTGGGCATCATGAAAATTGGATTTTTTGGCTTGCAACCTACATCTTGCTAGAATGTTGTCTATGTTTTCTTCTGTATTTTGTGCATATTTTTGCAGGAAAAAAAACAAGCAATTCTAAAATTTGTTTGAGGCTCTATTTCTTTTGCAAATTTCTTCTAAATGACAACTGGGTTATTTATGTCCAACTCATTCTCAAATGTCTATGAGTTAAAACATCTTAAGCCTTCTACTCCTACTAGTAAAAGGATATGGTCAATTTGTTTGTCTATATTTCTGAGATGAGGTATTATGTACATTATTTACATTATTTGGACTATTATCCTCATCTTTGTTGCCATATTTATTACAACATTTTGGCCATTGTACGCTCCCACCTTCTTCAGGTGGTTGGAATATCGAACTGAACCCTTCATTTCACTCACTGGGGTAGACTGTTCTAGTTCCACATGCCATGTTTGATGGATATCAGTTATCAGTTATCTCCTGTTAATTTCCCTCTGAAAGTTCTCCACTGCCTTAACCGGATACTGAACTCACACTCTTTGGGTCCTGTCACTGGATCTAACCAACACCTTTATCTGTAGGTCATTTGCTCATTCACATTCCTGACTTTTTGTTTCATGAGAAGATTGGTATATCAATTTCAGAGTGTCATATATATTTTTTTGTAATTGTATCCCACAGATGACACCATGTTAACATATTTGTAAGACAGAAAACAACATATTTTAGCAATAATGAGGCTTCAACTGGGGCCTATTTTATTTACCTTTTTTTATATTTTTTAATGTCCACTCTAGAGAGTGATATGAAGGGGATGTAACTTGTATCATACTATGACAGTATGTTTATTCACATTTGGAGGCACTATGATGGAACAAGTAGAAGTATGTTTTTATGTTTCACTCCAGAAACCAAAAAACAAATTTGTCAGTACCACATTCCACATGGTAAAGACAAATGAACCAATACTAATAGGACTACAGACATGTCAGAAATTATGCCTAGTGACACTCAACCTAGTAGTGCAAGCAGACAACAGTGCCAGAGAACTAGCAAGAAAGCATCAGAATAAAACAAGCTGCAGACCAAAGACAATGACATCACCTTCACTAGTATCCTCGTCCAGTCATAAAGGTATTCTGAGTACACCAGAACAGAGTGAGTACACAATAAATACAAACCCTAATGTACCATCAGTCATTCACTCATTGCAAAGAATTCCAATATTCTTGAGGGATGAGTTCAAGATAAAATTGGACTTCCTCATGAAGCAAGCCATTATATTGGTCATTATAAAACCTACTTCATAGGTAAATTCGTTTTTGTGTCTGAAAGGAAAATGGATTAATCAGATTATGACTTGAACTACAAAGGCTTAAATAAAGCCATTCAAAGGTCTCACTTTGGAACACCTACATTTGAGAATATAGTCTCCAGGCTATATGATGCCAAATGGTTCACCAATGTAGATGTAAAATCAGGCAGATGAAGCTGGGTCAAAAATCAAGAAAACTTACAAACTTTATTGTTCCATTTGGATGATACATATTCGATAGATTTTCAGTATGTGTGAAATGTTCCCAAGATGAATTCCAGAGGGCCAAGTTCGAAAATTTTGGTGACATTGAAAATGTTCTCTCCATCTCAGATAATATTGTCATATATGGATTTGATATATCAATGAGATCTTTGAAAGAACCATGAAGAGGAATTGCAAGGTCAGTCCCAACAAACTAGTGATAAGTGCATCCGAGATAGCCTTCTTTTGGACACATCATACAAAAGATGGTATAAAATTAAACTCTAGGAAGATCAAAGTGATTATCTAGATGAAACCACCAGAGGATAAGAAACAATGAGTTTTCTCGTTTTAGTGAATTACCTAAATAAATTTTCTCTATATTTGACAAAGCTACCTAAACCATATCATGATCTGCTATCCAGGAACAATGTGTCCACTTGGATGCTTCAGAAGCAGGAAGCCTTTGACAATATCAAAGAGGAGATTAGCAAAACCACAGTGCTGAAATGCTTTGATGTAAAGACACCAATCACACTGCAGGTTGATGCCTCAGCTGCAGAACTAGGAGCAGCACTACTACTGAAGTATACTGGTGCCCTAGTTCTCAGCCTGCTTTTTTTGATTCCTTGGTGAGGAGTGTGTAGCTGTTATAGTATATCCAGCTGGAGTGACACTGGTACTAGTATTTTGTCTCCTTTCAATAAAAAAAAACATGTTGTATGCCAACTTCATCTCTGAAACTCCAGTATGGCAATAGTAGACAGCTACCTTGATCAGCTGGCCATCTTGCTATAATGATGTTAGTTAGTACTGTGAGACTTGGATTTCATTGTTTCTACTTTTATATTTTTCAATTTGATGGTTCAGTGGGTGAATGTTGAGATGAATACCTTTCATCAACATTCCTGATCTGGTGGACACCCTCAACAGGCAGCCTATTATAGGGTCAGCTTTACTCAGGCTGTACTTTATTCAGAGATGAAGTTGGCATACAACATGTTTTTTTATTGAAAGGAGACAAAATACCAAGGAATCAAAAAAAAGCAGGCTGAGAACTAGGGCACCAGTATACTGGGTAGAGATCAATCAAGACATTGAAGACATAATTATGAAATGCCCAACTTATCAAAAAATCAATTGTGTATATGGACAGAAACATTGCTGCAACATTAGACCCCATCAATCTTTTCACTATGAAAGACAACGAATACCTCCTGGTGTCCATTTGTAAGATGCCTTCGTTCCATGACATTTACAGCTGTAATAAACCAACAAGTTATTTGAAGAAAGAGGTGTGCCAGAAAGAGGTGTGTACAGTGGACCACAATATACAAGTAAAGGTTTTACCAACTTCCAGAAGTACAATTTTGAGAACTTGACTTCATCACTTCATTATCTCTAATCCAATGGATTTGCTGAAAAACATGGTGGGAAGCTACAAAAGGTGATAAATGAAGGCTTAGGAAACAAGCACAGACTGCCACCTGGCAATAATAGAAGAGAGAGAGACACCCATATCAACCAACATCAAATCCTCCGCAAAAGTGCTTAATGGTCAAGCAATAAGAACACCTCTTGTCTGCAAACAGCACCTGAGACTGCTTACAGCAGACTAAGGATCACATGAAGGAATGACATAACAGAGGCAGAATAAGTGACAACATGCAACACTGACTGTGGGTCAACAAGTCTATGCTCAAGATGAAAAAACAAAATTGTAAGAACCAGGTGTAATCATATAAGCCACAAAAGAGCTGAGATCATATATAGTGGAGGACAACAACAGAAGCATCCACCACAGAAACCAACAATTCCTCAGACCTGTCAGGAAAGAATCACTAAGATCTACTCTCAACTACAGGATCAACCACCCTCTGACAACACTGAATAGTACAATACACTCACCAGACAACTATCCCATGTTAAAGTGAAAGTAGAATCACTAAATACTATACATTCACCTAAAATAAGACAACATCCCAATACATCTACAACGATCTAGCAGAAAAATTAAAACACCATAGAGATTAGATCTGTGAAATACCTTCACCCACAATAACACATCAGACTAATGACTAAAAGACATTTTTCATTCAGACACAAAGAAAAACAAAAATACTATGGACTTCAAATCTTTCCTATGTGTTATATGAATAAAGATCTCCTTAGAAATGTTTAGAGACTCCATCATCAAAGTAGAGAAATCCAGCAACTATCCGATCAACTTTCCTAATTAGGAAGAGGTGTTACATTACCTTATAATCTACCTTATTCTGAACTCCCTTTACTTCCCTTTGAAAAACACCCTTAGTCACTCCCACTCTTCTGTAATAATCCATGTGGTTTATTCTCTGAATAAACCACATGAAAACATTTGCTTGTCTCACATGTTGTCCTTGATAATATACAAACTCACCAGATAATGGAATAACATTAGTAAAAGTATTTTCATAAATCAGTACACCTATATAACAGGGAATTGGAACTATTAATAAACTTGATGACATCAAACCTAAAAGGAGAATTATAACACACAATACCTTAATCATTCATCCTGAATAAAAGTCTTAAATCAACATCAGGATGAGAAAAGCAGTTAGGAGTTATGAACTTCAAGTTGGAATCAAAAGCAGATCTATAAATAAGTCCATCTGGATTTGAAATAGTGGTGTCTGCTTCAGAGTGAATTCGTTTTTTAGGTGCCAGCTCCTCATCAGAACTATTAAAGTTATGTTGGTCCATTTGTCCTGGTAGTGATTCTGTGTCTGATTTCTCTGGGAGGTTTACTTCTGCAGGGGCCAAATCCTTCAACTACATCATCTCCCATTCAATTGCATGATGAAAGTGTAATTCAGGTTTGCCTGTATTAATTTGACTTATTCACCAGTGGGTTATTTTTACTGTGTCAAACATGGCATCTCAGGACTGTACCTGGTTGTAACAGCCATGCGGAGAGTGAGGTTCCTTGAGAAGTTCTACATTGGAATGGTATAAACCTTTCATGTGGTGTTGCATTTGTTGTGATGCACAACAGGAGTCGAATAGCAACCAGAGACTCTGATAGTAGGTTTTCCCAGTCAGTGATCTGGGAACATTCAATTTGAAGAAGTCAACTGAATGGTTTTCCAAATAATGCCATTGTATTTTTCACAATGCCCATTGCCTTGGGGGTTATACTGCATAGTCCAACTTACAGCAATCTCTTGTTTGTGAAGGAATTGCCTAAGTTGTTCTGGCATGAATGATATTCTTTGGTTTGAATGGAAATATACTGGGGCTTCAAAAAGGGGTGAACAAGGTGAACAGACATTTTATTACTGAGTTTGCAGATGTATCTGGGTAAAGATATGCAAACAGGAACCTTGAATATTAATCAATTATAGTAAGCAGGTATTGGTTTCTGGCTTTCGATTCTAGATGACCTTTGAAGTCCACATTTAACCTTTTGAAGGGTTGAGTGGCAAAAAAGATATAAGAACTCCCCTTATTGGCCTATAAAAGAAGTAAGCAAATTCCGGCTTCATACTATGTTTCATTCTAGTTATGACTGAGTGGCATAGTTGATTATGTAGATTTCAGAGAACCTGGCACAGCACTACTAACTCTTAATAATGTGTCTACTGCAGTATTTTCTTTGCCAGAACAGTATATATCATCAAAGGAGAACACAAGAACTTAATCTTCCATGGTGCTATTTTTTTAATTTTACTTCTTGATTTAGAATTAAATATAAATGCAATTGATTTTGGTCAGTTATGAGTGTGAAGAGACATTCAATTAGGTAATGCCTCTATGATGTAAGCCATCATAGAGGCATACCTAATCAGCTTCTTTTTTGACAGCTGATAGTTGCTATTCAGAATATGTCAGGGTCTTTGAAAAAAAGCAATGGAGGTGACCATTTTGCCTCAGTGACGCAGCAATCATGCTATCAGATGTATCTGTTTCAATGACTAGTGGGATTGCAGGGTCTATAGTGACTATTGCAGCATTTGCTATGTGGTTTTTGATTTTTTGGAATACCTTAACGGTACTGGGAGAGAGGGGATTACTATTGGCTTGTACCAATGGATGTATCTTCTCTGAAAAAGAAGAAATCCACTGCAAGTAATGCACAAACATGCCCAGAGCTCACTAAAGAGCTCACATGTTATCAAGAACCAGCATCTTGAGCAGAGGTTTTAATCACTCAGCATCAGGCTTCCTATTCCTTTCACTCAGAGTGTACACTAAAAGATTGAGGGGTCTCCCCACTAAAGAAACATTTGTCATAATTTAATGTAAGGTTGTATTTAACAGCCACCATGAACCCTTAAAGTTGTGATCATGGTCTGACTGATTTAGTCAACAGACTGTTACATTATCGATGTGGGTAAATGTGTTCTTCAATTTTTCTGTGCCTTATGATATTATCAATAATTCTTTGAAAACTTGACACACAAAATGGAATCCATCAAAAATTATACAAATTGCCATTCATCTTGATGGCTGTATGGGTCAATCCTTTGGCTTGATTTCTGCTTGGTGGTATATGCTCCAGAGATCCAAAGTACTATATGTTATATCTGTTATTCTTTCCCCAACCATGTTCAAGACATTTTTCCAAACCTAATCGGACTTATAATAGCTCTCTGGTTAGTAGGTTTGAATGCCCAGTATCTCTGGGTGGATGTTTGCTGTTTACAGGAGACCTGGTTTTCAACACATGGTCATGAGAACAGTCTGTCTAGGGGGTTTATCAGCATGTTTTGATGGACACTCAAGAGGTGTTTCCTGGCTGGTAAGCAAGTCTGTGGATGCAGTGTGTGCTCTTATCTACACAGATTTGGTGGGCAGGCTTTGTATGCTGGATATTACTATAAAGGATAAGGGTCTTTATCTCATTGGAGTTTATGCACCCAATGACTATGCGGAGTGACCTGATTTGTTTTGGCAGATTGAGCCATTTTTAATGACATCATGTTCGGTAGTTGGAATGCCATCCTTGGTCCTGATATAGATCACATAGGTACTAACAACTTGAATGTTAAGTTGTTTTGGGACTTTATCAACAGATTTGATCTTGTCAATAAGTATTGAAATAAGCACCTGCAGCAGGTGGTATGGACTTGGATTAAGAGAAGCAGTTCGGATTTGATGGTTTGTTGTAGCTACATCGACCAAGTCCTAGTTAAAAGGGTTGACATAGGGATTTTAGGATGTCCAAGTTTCTATGATATAGTTTACTCAGATCATAGGCTTGTCTGGGTTCATGTAAACTTAGAGAAGCCTAAGGTTAAGATGGCTGGTTTCTGGAAATTGAGCACATCATTATTTGGTGAGCAAGATTTCTGGGACCAGCTACTACTAATGTTGCAGATGAAATTGATGGAGGCTGTGGTTAGGAATATACAGTGTGATCATTTCAAATCTAAACTTAGGTCTTTTGCTGCTGATTTTAATTGCTGACTCAATCTAGCAGGATTAGCGATGCAAAAGGCATGTGTAAAAAAAATAGATCAGGTAATCAAATCCCATGATAATGGGGACGTAGCCTTAGGTTGGAGCTGGTCTCCTTGCTTATCGAGAAGGATCAAGCTCTAGGAGTTAGGACTAGGTTAAAAATGTCTTCCGAGGCAAAAAACATGGTCGCTGAATTGCATGCAGAGGAAGCTTGAAAGGATTCCAGTCGACATATCACAAGCATCACACTGCCAGACAAGTGGACTGTGACTACAGATGTGGGTATATGTGAGGATTTCCAAGACTACTTTTTGGAGTTGTTTACCAGGGAGCCTGGTCTGAGTTTGACACCTATTTATCTGACTTTCCCTGCCTAGAGGCAGCTGAAGCAGCTGGGTGCAACGGTCCCATTACAAAGTCTGAGATATGGGATGTGCTGAAGCAGGTTGACCTGGACAAAACTTCGGGATTAGATGGTCTTCCTTACGAAATGTATTTTGTCCCCTTGCTGGCACTGATTTACAACAAGCAGATGAAGCTGAGGTTTATACCACAATGATTAAGTTGCTTCACAAGAACAAAAGTGGTTGGGATGGGATAGATAATTATCAGCCTTTGACGCTGTTAAGAACGGCAACTTCTAGAAGAACTTTCCATCCTTGAGAAGTGTGTGCTCATAAGAGGAGGATTCCGGCCGTTTACCCCGAGGTGAGGGCTCCTTCTACCATGAATGTCAGCTTACACTCAAGTACCTCTTGTGGTCGATGGATGGTATTTCCAACATCCAGCCATTGTCCTGTAAGTTATTAGTTAGATCAAGTATTAGTTAGAGGGGACATTCATGCTGGTTTGATAGGCAATCTTGGTCTGACGAAGCAGGAGACTGGCTCTATATGGCCTTGGACACCCACGTTGAAGACATTATGGTTCATATGCTGCGGTGAAAGTTCTTTGTCCTTAAGGCCAATTCAGTTTTTAGCAATATCGCACCGCCATTGACTAAGGCTCCATCAATTGAAATTTGGCAAAAGGTGGGTGAGTCGTGCACATTTGTGCCAAGTGAAAGGTGCTGATGGAGTGACATTTTGATGCTGGTTAGGCATTAAGGATATTGGGATTGCTGGATTGAACATTGGCAACCCCTCCCAAAATAGGTCAGTTTAGGTATGTGTTTTATTTAATTTTTTTCTTATTTAATTTGTATACTCAACAGCCCCGTTTATTTTTTGCCTCCACTTTCTTTGTTTAATTCTCCACTCCCTGTTTAGTGACCAAAGATGTCAGTTATCTTTTGCTTTTTCAGGTGTGATTTTTCATATTTGTTGTGTTTGGGTGACGGTGTGTTTCTGTGATTTTTGGGTTGTCTGAGTGATTTTTTCATTATTTAACGTCTGCATTAATTTTGTCCAGTTAATTGATGTCTCTGCTACATTTAGTTATTGTGGGGGTTTTATTACTAATACGGTTTTGTTTTGTTTCTTGTAAATAAATTTTGTTTACCATTGTAAATTTTCATTGGGGTTTATAAATTTGTAAAAGTTGTTTATGTATTCCCCACCTCCACAGACAAAATTGGGACTTTAGGGACTAGTTAGGACTTCATAGAGTCTCTGAGGTATTATGGTACTTGTTGTAAGAATGTGGCATTTTGGTGCCAGGGTTATTGTAACATGTCTGGGTCAGTGATTGTGGCTAGCTAAGTTTTAGTATAAAACAGATGAAGACCAGCCTTCTGTTTTCTCCATTATTGACCTAGTTCCCTATTTGTACTTATGTGCAATAAATATAGAAACTACCACATGGTTGGAGAATCTGTGTCAGTCTGAACCATAGGTTATTGAACATGGCAACAGATCACAGTTTAAAAAAAAAAAGGCTGATGAAAGGAAGGAAAACAAATTTTTGACCCCACCAACATGGAAGACTGAAACAACAGCTTATGATGATTGGAAGTTTTATGTCAAATTATGAACTCAATTCACCAAGACAGAAAAGAGGCAATAGGAATTTGCAATCTACAACATATTACCAACTGAAAACGATGTCAATAAGAAAGTGAGATTGGCTATGCAAAATGAAGAAATCAAGATTGAAGATGAGAGTGCTGTTGAGCAGATTTTTACAATCATAGATAAGTCATTTAAGAAAGATTATCTGAGTGTTATATATGAAACATGGTGTTCATCTAAAGTCTTTTGAAGAAAGAGTCTGATACTATGGACCAGTTTCTCAATTCTTATGGGAAGAATGTCAAAGAGCTAAAAAAGCAAGGCTTCATTTTACCTGAGGTAGTTCTAGCTATGCAACTTATCAACAGTACTGAATTTGATAAAAAAGGCAAACAAATTGTTCTTACAGCAGTTGATTTTATGAAAAAAGAGGAAATCTATGAACAAATGAAAATGCACTTAGAAAATTCTTTAGGAACAATAGAACATCATATAGACAGATATCAGATGAGATAGTTATCAATAGCTAGAAGAACAACCTGTATCAATAAGGGCATCCATGAGTATGTTGTTAATGTAAATTTTAAGTATGATTTTCAAAAGGCAGTCTGGAGAAGCAGCAATTATGACAGAAGAATTAGCACAATGCTTTGTTTTTGGGGGTGATGATTGACATATCTGAGAAAAATGTTCAAGTTTCTCACATTTGCAACACCTGACATTTCTAACTGAACAGGAATATCAGGGGAGAAAAGAGTCCATCAAGAGTGGTTTTTCAGTGTTAGAACCTTGGTTGCAAGATGCTGAAGACAAAAATGAATCAAGAGAACTGTGAGACTCCTGACATGCAGTAGGTAAGAAGAAAATGCACCGTCTCTGGCAACTTCTAAATTGTGGGCTGTCTCATAGGCAGTTCTTAATGTCATGATTTTGTTTTCAAAAAGTCTCTGCTTCAATTAAACATTTCGGAGACCGTTTATAAAAGCATCCATAATAGGTGTGTACTGGGATTCTTCTGCTTCCATTGCTTTACAATTTGCAGTTTTTGCTTAGAATTTTCAATTCAGCTAGGCAGCACTCTAGTGATTCACTATCTTCCTGTTTTTGAGTGGCAAGTAAATGTCAAGTGAAAACCTCACTTTTAGGCTTGACGTAAATTGTGTGCAGCAAGTTTATAACTTCCTCATAAGGGGAGTCTGAAATTATCCTGTTGACAGAGGGGTACAGATAGTTCATTATCATCCTTGTCTTGTTTATTTTTAAGTGAGGATGCTCTACGTTAAGGGTATCTATGAACATTTCAAACATTAAAATCCAATGGGTCCAATGCTCAGCAGCGGTAATATGGTCAGGGTTGACATTGAACCTTTGTGGTCTCATGCAATGTTCCATGTTGGGAATTCTAAGTTGAATAAATTGTAGTAATAGTAACTTAACTAATGTTTTATTCAACTTAAAATGATGCATCTCCTATTGGACTTACTTAAATGATAATCCATACCACCTTATTTAAGAATATAAATTCTAATTCTATCCACTTTTAAACTTAGCATAATCAATAAATTTAAAGGTATTAAGGCACTACCAAAACAATAATATAGTGTAAATGTAATTTGTGTTTTAGATTAATTGTGAAAAGAAAAACATTTATTTTATGAGTAAATTTTAGAAAAATTACAGCTGAGTAAAGTATTCTTTTATTATATGAATGAAATATTTTCATCATAATTGTGAATGTTTTCTTGGTATACAGGAAAAAATAGGACAAAGATTTGATTTTTAAAATAATAAAAACTTAAAAGAACAATTTCTGTTTAATTACTGAAGTAAGTATTTGTTATTCTTGTATACAAAAATCTGTAAATATCAGGAAAACAGACAAGTGAAAAAATAGAAATAAAAAACCTGTAATAACATCAGAAAACAGTCCTTTCACAATACAAAAACTTACTGAGTGGGCAATATTGAATCAAAGCAAGATATCGGAATTATAACCTTTTTGTACATTTATACCAAAAATAATCTAACAGTTCGTAAAATGAAAAATAAAATTCTTTTAAAAAGGTTCACACAGGAAAATGGCATTCAAACTTTACATTTTTGGATTCTTCAAACTGTCTTTATTTAATAAAAGAAACTCTTTTGACAAACAGGATGAATTTCAAAATCTCACTGAAAAATTACGAGTAATATTTAAATATAATTATATATATATATTAAGTAATTTTTTTTCTGTCCAATCTGAAGAATATAATGTATTTTTTATGCAAACAACAAATCTTAAAAATAAATATTTTTTGAGTTTTATTGAATTATTTTTAGCAAGATACAGGACAAGTTTTCACACTTGATATTGCATAAATTTTTTACTGACATATCTTCAGGAATTTTTCCTTACATAACTGCAAAAAAAGAATTGGATGAATACCTACTTCACCCCAAATTAAAAAGTACATGAGATATTGAAAAGTGAGGTGGTGGTGTGGGGATTGAAACATACCACAAAAATATATCTCCATAGTGTTTTAATAAAATAAATTATTCTGTAAAAAAGTTAATTCATAGATGAATAAGGACTGAAAATTTTACTTGAATTAGATAATTCCCTGATATTTGGTAAATATTTTAATACATGTGGTCGTGATTTTATTTTTTGCTTTCATTTCAGAAAAATAGCATTCATTTTGATGGTATTTATTTGATATGAATTTATGGAATTTAAAGATTGTATGATAGGTGTTCACATGTAAACAATTAAAGAAGCATACAAAAAACTTGGGTTTTCTACGATGGACTGCTTATTCTCTATTTTTTATAATATAAACTGTAGTGAAACAAAGTTTTAAATGTTTCTTGGGTATGTTCATTTTATTTTTCTGGTTTAGGAGTTAGGGTAAGTAAGGATAAGTATCGTTAATGATCAAGCTCAAGTCAGCCTTGTGCTGATTTGGAACAATCAAAGTAAACTTTGTACTCACTTCATCATTAGAGGTTTAAACATCATTTTAATTAGGCTCTTGCTTAAACTTTTGAATTTAAAAAAATATTTATGGTACACTTCGATTTGTGGGAAAACAGCTGCATTTGATTTTCATCTGAAATCAATCAAAAGGTTTTCCCACAAAATTCCTTGGATTTAATTCACTTGGATTTAATTCAGAGGAGTTGATGAACAGATGCCACAGGAAGCCAGGTTGCCCCGGTCCAAGAAGAAAACAACACAGAAAAAATTTGACAACCAACAGACAAGAATTGAAAGGAATATCAAAGATGTTTCCACATCAAGGAAAATTTCTTTGATTGTTCTGTTGTAGAACCAAAATTCCACATTATTTCCAATACCTAAAAATAGTTTGGTCAGATCTGTGCAAAAAGTGGATCACAGAACACTTCCAACTTCATACACTATCAAATCTCGAGCCCTCATTGGTTATACAAGTAGGCGTGACTATCCACCCATACTTAACCAATTTTTATAGCTCGTGACTGAAATCCAAGTTCACACCAAGTCTCTGTGTGCCACCAAAGCAAAAAAAAAAGCAGAAACTCATTCACACTTGCCAGTGAGCATTGTGACATCAAACGAATTGCAACTAAACTTCACATCACACAATCTTAAGTTTTTCATCCATACAGACATTATACAAACTTAACGATATTCACACACACTCACCAAAACTCACCAGTGAACTCTATTCCGATTCACTCACTAAATTCTTCATGAAGAAGTTAAACAAATTCCTGCTAACAAATCAACTTTATTTCTCAACATTCAAGGACATTGTATTAAACAAAACAATCAAAGGTAGATAACTTCTTTGATCACAAAATTGCATTCAACTTTACAAACATTTACTTACATGAACAGTAAATTCTTAAATGTAAATTTTTCTCTTGCAATTAATTTACAGAATCTTCAATAACTGATTCTAACAAACATCCTTTCAAATCAGAACTCATTAACAAAATTTAATCTTTCACCAAACTTGAGTTTAACATAAATTAAACTAACACAATTTCACCTAAAAAAAAATTCACTATATTTTTGTAAAATATTTTCATTACAAAAATATATTGAAAATTACTTGTTATTCAAATATTTGCATGAAAGCGTACGAAAAACAAAAAGTTTTGTCTTGTATTACAAATGTTTCTTGTTGTTTTCTCTTGTTGCTTTTGCATTTTTTTGCTTAACATATTCATAGAGTAAAAAATTGTATGGATTGATTTGGGCCGTCAATACCATTATGGTAACCACCAAACTTTCCACTACACTGTTCTTCACTGTTACCAGCATGGACTTTGCTTTGGAAATTGCACCTATTCTTTGAAAACTATTCAGAGAAGTATTTTCCCCGTCATTTATTTTTATGTTGTTTGCCTTTTCTGGGGACCTTATATAGAATTGCAATTTTTATTTAAAAAATGCATATTTCATCTGCATTGATTATTTTTACATGCATAATCTGGGGCACAATGCACTTAATTTGTGTAATTCTTTCATTTTTGTGTGTTAACAATAAATTTATCATCTGTTTTTTAAACTCTCTCCTTTGCCCTTATAAATTAAATGTTACCTTAAACATTTTTGTTTGAACTATTCTTTTAAAATATAAAAAAAAATCCTATATCACAATCAATGTCTGCAACAAGGAAAGTTTTCACCAGATTTACTCTGACTTTCGGTAAATTAGTAACTTTAGAGACTAAATACTCTCTAAAGTTACTAATTTAAAGAAAGTGGATTAATTTTTTTAGACAAGTAAGATGTACTAACTAAATCTTTGGATAAGGTGGACAAATCCTTTTTGATATTTTGCAGAGATGAATCATTGCAAAGTTTCAACAGAACATCCATATAAGTATTCTCCCTTTGATTGTTATTGACTAAATAGTTAAACAAAAAGTTTGAGATAAAAATACATCTTTTGGTTACTGCTTAGAACTAGTATAAACTATATTTGTAGCCTAATACTTTTTTCCAATTCCCAACCGTAATGTACAAAAAGCTGGGGGTGGTAAATTCTTTCGGGTAGCACTGGATACTTCCGCTCAAGCAGCAAGCATATAAGTTATGCGAATAAAGGAGGCTTGTAAGACACACAGCAGCATTGTGTGATCATTTCTGAAGTTGTCCTATATGGCGACAGGGGTGAGTAAAACTTCACTTGTGAGCATTTGTTTTCGTCTTCGATGTTGCTGCGTAAGTAGTTTCTTTTCCGATAAAATATCCACGGGCTACGTACATGCGGTGCATGCATTATAACTTCATTTGGTCAAATCGATGAGTTTTAACCCGGATAGGGAGACTGGTATACTTATGCAAAAAGACTTGCATATTACTTCAAGGCTAACGGCATTACAGATACGAACAAAAAGAAGGCATTGCTGCTCTCAGTATGTGAAACGGAGACATTCTTCTTATTAAAAGACATAATCACACCCGATAGCTTACGGGACAACACGTTTGAGGAGCTATCACAAGCATTAGAAGAACATTGTAATCCAGCTGACAATAACCAAACCAGACCATCTTGGACTTTATTGCCCACCTGAAAAAACAATCAAAGTTCTGCAAATTCGGTCCCACTATCCAGGATATGTTAGGAGAGACTTGCTGGTTGTAGGTTGTGGATGACCATATCCGCAGACATTTATTGGTGGAAAAGAAGTTGAATTTTGACCAGACTAGATGGATAGCCCTGGTGATGGAAAGTGCTGACAAGAATGTTCATGACACAGCAGCCTGCTCCAACACAACTGCACCCACCCAGCCCGACATGAGCCACGTTGACAAGGGAATTCTTGTCGGGGAAAAAACAGGAAACCATGTTTTTGATGTGACGGCAAGCATTTGCCAGATTATTGTCGCTCCAAGGAAGCAACCTGAAATTTCTGCTAGAAAACTGGCCATATTTTACAGTCTTCCTGAAAAGGAAAGGTACCAGAAGTCACCGGACACATAGGGTCAACAGAGATGAGCCTGATGATGACACCCTCTCTATTGATTCAAGAGACTTCACCTCAGTGCACAAACTTTTCCATATCTCCCAGGAAAAAAATATTGACCCTTTAATGGTATTGGTGGGCATCAATGACAGATGGGTAGTGATGGAAATTGATACAGGTGTTGCAGTATCACTAATCAGCCACACCATTTTTGACAGACACTGGCAGAGGCCCGATAAGCCAAAACTGAGCCAGATGGCACAAAAACTTGTCACCTACACAGGGGAAAACATCACTTTATGTGGTAGCTGTGAGGTCACCATAACATATGACAATCGGCACTATCGCCTTACCTTTGGTGGTTATACTATGTTATGGTATTCGTTAGTAGAAATAACAGTAAAGAACACGAGAAAACGACAAGACATGTTAAGCTTACAAGGGAGGCAACACTCTGCTCCCAAACGAAGTGACCTCTTTTATTCCAGGAAGTAACAGGCTATCCATGGAAGGTAACTCATGTCATGACATCCTCCTTTCATTATAAGAATTGTTCACTGAAAAAAAACTTTATATGAACTCTTTCTATAAGTTGTATTTCTGGGGAGGCTTTATGACACGACCAGATCTAGTGATTGTTTCTGTTGGTGTGATGCCACTAGGCTGCGTTTTATGTGCAAGTTCGAGTGTTGCTTTAGGTGGAGTGCAGATATTGGAGGGTGTGTTGGGTGTACCTGCAGGAGGCATGTTTGGAATATTTGGGGGTGGAGGCTCAGAGTGAGGCGGGGACGTACTATGGGGAGACGTCAGTGCCTTGTTGCTAACATCTTCCTTGAGATGTCTATGGTTTCTGCGAAGAACCTGTCCTGTTAGGGTTTCAATGATGTATGATCGTGGTTCAGTGCAGACTTGTCTGACCACAGCTGGAGTCCACTTCCTTGTATCCTGTTTTTTGTACCCGTACCAGTTGTCCTGTGCTATGGTTTGGAGAGATCCTTTGCATGTTGATCATATTGTTTTCCCTGCAACCACTGTCTATCGAGTAGGCGATCCTGAATTTCCTCTTTCCGGGCAATATTGTTGGTGCATTTTGTGGGGAGATTACTGACCAGCTTCCGATTGAACAGTAGTTCTCCCGGGGATGAGATTATGTGATCCCTTGGAGTTAATCGGAGACACAGCAAACTCATGTCTACATCTCGGTTGCTCAGTATGGCCTTCTTCATGGCTTCCTTGATGGTCTGCATGTACCGTTCTGCCATGCCATTCGATTAGGAGTATTCAGGAGAAGAGGTGATATGCTCAAAATCCCATGCTTTGGCAAATTCTTTAAAATGCTGAGAGCTAAAATGTGGCCCATTGTCACTGATAAGCCTTTCCGGGACTCCTTGTTCAGCAAAGATTTGCTTGGTAAGATCAATGACTTCCTTGCTGGAGAATTCCCTTAGTTTGTGGATGAAGGGGTATTTGAAGTAATAATCCACAATGAGGAGGTAATTATGCCTGTTAAGGTTGAAAATATCAGTAGCCACAATTTGCCATGGTTGTACTGGAATCTCATGTGGCATTAGGGACTTCTGGAGTTCTTGACATATGGCGCATTGTTGTACTATCTTGTCGATGTCGCTATTTATGCCACTCCAGAAAACGCATGTTTTGCCCTGAGCTTGCATTTGTCGCTCTCTTGGTGACCATAATGTATTTTTTCCAGTGTTTCAGGCTGCATTGATTTAGGGATCAGTATCCTGTCACCTTTGAGCAAAATGCCATTCTCAATAGAGAGCTCATCTTGATAAGACCAGTATGGATGAAGGTCTTTATGTAGTTCTCTGCGAGATTCTGGCCAGCCTTGAAGAATACGTGCCCTTAATTCACACAATATTGGGTTGGCATTAGTTGTTTGACAGATCTGAGTTAATTTTTAGATGAGAATTGCACAAAGTCTACTTTGATGTTTAAGTCAATGACAAGGGTTTGTGGTCACTTTCAACTTCCGTAAATATATGTGCGAAGTCGTTTACAGCCGAATACAACAGCGAAGAGCTCCTGCTCAATATTGGCATAGCGCTGCTCTGTTTTGGAATGTAAGCTATGGGTTTGCCTTCTTGGATTAGTGCTGCTCCCAAGCCTCTAGATGATGCATCGACTTGTATTATGGACTTTTTAGAAGGGTCATAATAGTGTAGTAGCATTTCTTTGCATATCAAGTCCTTTATTTCTTGCAGTGACTTCTGGTGGCTATTGCTTCAAACATAGTCAGTATCTTTTCTCAAGAGTTCCCTGAGGCTTGCCGTGAGGTCTAAAAGCCTAGGAATGAATGGTGCCATGTAGGTAATAATTCCTAGCACCTTCTGCAGCTTGGTAATATTCCTGGGACTGGGGAGTGATTTTATTTCCTCCACTTTCTGGTGTATCCCATCCCACGTCTGTGTTCACCTTGATTTTTAATTTGTGTATGCCTTTCCTATTTGGTAATATTATGTCCAATGTGGCAAATGCCTCTGTCCGAGAGTACTTGTTACCATGGTCTTTCACCGAATGAAAAGACATCTTCTTGAGGTCGTCCATTACCTGGTCCTGATGGTTTTTATATGTGTTCTGTACCGGTGTGATTTTTTTTGCGTTTGGTAGACCTGTTTGTCTGTGGCTGCCTGTCAGTTTTTCTCTTAGCTTTTTTGTTGTGGCACATACTAGCCCAGTGGTTCTTCCGTCCACATGCTGAGCAAGTGCTGCCTCGAGCAGGGCAATTCCCATTTTGATAATTGAGTCCACATCTGACACAGTTGTCTGTGACCTCAGGTTTGTGCGTCATTGCACTTATTTGACTGTCACATTTCCCTTGTAGTGTGCCCATTTGCCTCATGTAGTTAATTGAAGTCTTTTAACTCCTACGCATGTTGAGTACTTCTGACATAGACATTGACTCGTTTTTGCTGAGAAGCTGCTTTTGTAATTCAGGGAATTTTGTTCCGGCAATAATCTGGTCGATTACTCATCCTTCCATCTCACGCTCGTCTCTGAACTTGCATTTTTGTGCCTGAAGCCTACATCTCGCTAGAAAATCGTCAATTTTCACTGTTTCATTTTGCGAATAATTTTGTAAGCAGAAGCGTTCAATCCGAAAGTTAATTTGTGGTTCTATTTGCTCTAGAAATTTTCCCCAAATTGCCGTAGGATTGCATCTGTTGGCTTCGTTTCCGAATGACCACGAGTTATAGCGTCTTAAACCTTCTTTTGCCGATAACAAAAGAATATGGTCAACTTGTTTGTTCTCTGGAATGCCTTTCACGGAGAAGAATCACATTGTTGCTTGAAAAATTTCAGGGATTCTATCAAATTCGATGTTTCCCAGCACATAAGTGGTTCACTTATATACTTAGACATTATTATTATGATTACTTTGAACACAACAATGACTCGAAAAGAAAGGATGAGATAACTTACAATTACGGTTACAAAATTCCAATATGGCGTCTTTTTTTTATAAACGCACGTGGCTGCTTCAAGTTTCGCAAAAGCCGGGAAGAATAAAATATTGCCAAACTTTACAACTGCTCTCCTGTTTTCTGTTTACATTCACTGTAATGTTCCATGTTCGTTTTTTACCGCTGCCACCATGTTATGGTATTCGTTAGTAGAAATAACAGTAAAGAACAAGAGAAAACAACATGTTAAGCTTACAAGGGAGGCAACACTCTGCTCCCAAATGAAGCGACCTCTTTTATTCCAGGAAGTAACTGGCTATCCATGGAAGATAACTCATGTCATGACATACTGTGATCAGGACCTTCACGTTATGAAGGAATTAGCTGGAGGTAATTCAACATAGCTGGAATCGGATTCTTCAGCTCAAGGCAGTTAACGCCACTCCTGCTGTCAAGAACATCCTACAGAGGTACCTGGATGTTTTCAAAGACGAACTTGGTGAACTAAGAAATTACACAGCAGCGTTGTGGGTCGACCCAAAGACAAAACCCATCTTCTGCAAAGCACGTCATGTGCCTTATGCATTGTAGGAAAAGGTGGACAAAGTGCTGGACAGGCTGAAGTCTTTGGGCATAATCAAACCTATACATTATTTGGAATGGGCAGCCCCAATCATCGCAGTCTATAGTGAAGAAAACAGTGAATTACCTCGTCAAATCAAACAACAGCATGTCACGTGTATCCTACGACAGAAACCATGGTGAAAAAGAAAGTTACTTGCCGAAAAAAGGCACGTATGATATGCTGAAGACGGTATATTCAAATTAGAAACAAGTCAGTCGCAGGAGTTGCCATAAAAGTATTTGGATATGCTAATATTGTGTGTCCTCTCCCAGTTATTCATGTATTTAGTGACTGTGGTGGTCGTCGGTGAGTGAGTTATTTTTCTGACTAGTTACATGCATTGTGATTTGTGACATAGTACCTGCAAATTGAGATTTCAACATTTCTTTCTGCCCCTGATCTTTCAGTGACTTGTTCTTTTTGTTGTGGAAGCAATCTGCGACAAATATTTTCCTTTGAAATCCAAGAGCACTTACAACAAAAAAACAGACCAATCGATTCATCTATGTGGGGACTACAAGATGATGATGAATAATTGTACTAACCTTTTTCTATGACTGGCTGGTGCATTAGTTGTTTTTTGTGAAGTCTCTTTTGTGCTCATAAATGCGTTTTTTTTTTTAATTTCTACTTGTTTTTCCAATATATTGGGAGGAACAGTTTTGACCCTTTATTTTATAAATGCCTGCTTCAGAAATATTATTGCTTTTAGTGTTTGAGGATCTGAGTATATCCATAATGGTTTTGGAAGTGTTTGTGACTATTTTAAGATTATTTAGATCCCATTGACGAATCCCATTGACTGATATTAAAATGATTAAAATAGTTTTTAATTTCAGTTTTAAAATGTTTATCTAAAAAAGAACAGGTGATACTCACAGATTTGGAAATCTACACATTCTAAAAATGAAATTAAAAGCTTTTAATTATTTTTAATATTTAATTTTAGATGTATTCGCTACATAAAAACAAATTTATTTAGGGGAAAATAACTCATTGATTTTCCTTGTTTAGAAGAAATTTATTTGCAAAACCCCAATAATAGTTGACTGACATGCCAGAAAAGAACTGCAGTTTGTTTTTGTTTTTTTTTTTTGGGGGGGGGTTGCTTACTTTATAATTTTTGAAGGAATTCGCTTCCTCAGGTCAGAGAAGAAATGAACATCTTCCTGGTTGTAGTTTAAATTGTTTTCTAATTGAGTGTACAATTTCAAGAATATTGATAAAGATTAGTCACTTTTGAGTTGAAACAAAGTAACGTATAAAATTTAGTCTTGAAAAAAAATCATTTTGCATTTTCGGCTGGTTGAAGCAATATCATTTTAACTTGCTGTAAAAAATAATTCAATGAATAAAAGCAAATACAAATTACATATTTAGAAAGATTTTCTTTCTAGCCATATGAATATTTTTTTTAATTCGACCATAAATGCAACATGCAATATTGCAAGTGGAACGGATTAAGTAGTATCAATCTCAAACGAAATCAGATAATGACTGGAAATTACACAAGAAAATGAATGGCTTCCTTAGAAAGCAAAAATACTAAATTAAAAACCATAAAAAACAAATCGGAACCACAGTATAAGGGGAAACAAAACCGGAAACTGATACCAAAATATAAATTACCAAGCTGACCAACTCTACTCTAAACTAACATATGACTTTGACATCTAAGTGAAGCATCAGAGAGGAAACCATTATGGCCTCACTAATACACAACATTGGGTCACAATATTGTCTCTGTATAGCTTTTGCCATGACCAACAAGGGTTGTATTACAAGAGAATGTGCGGGTATGAGAGGCAGTTGGTTAGGAAGAGTGGAAAAAAAGCACAATCTGTAGGATCTGTCTTTTTTGCACCTTTGTTTGACAGAGGAGGAGACTAATTGACAGCTGTGCTAGCACTAAGACACAAGCCATGGTGGCCAAGGGCTTGAGTGTGCTGGCCTTGTACAAATTGTTGATCATGCTAGATAACAGGCTCTTTCCTAGAAACTGTAACTAAGGTCTGCTCAGCATAGTTGCAGGGTGTTGAATAAATACAAATGCACCTGAGCAAGCAACTGTAATAGGGCTTGACTAGCTGCCCTAGTAGATGGGTATCCTCGAATACAAGTGGCCAGCTATACGATATATATGTGTGTGTATGTGTGTGTATATATATATATATATGTGTGTGTGTGTATATATATATATATATATATATATATATATATATATATATATGTATGTATATATATGTGTGTGTGTGTGTGTATAAATATATATTTAAACATATTATTAAATGTAGCAGACAATGAATATCTATTATGTCTGTCATGAGCCATTCTAATGTTTGAATGTTTGATTTAATTTCTGGTGAAAATAAAGACAAAAATTTTCCATTTGGATATCTTTTTATTAAGTTGGTCCTAATATTTCGGCTCACATGAGTTTGTTTCATTTCTGTATAACCACTCTGAGAATAGCTCTTTTTTTTATAACTGTTAACTTATATCATTGGTGGCATTCACTATTATAATTAAGAAGACACGAGGGTGCTGAGAGTGGAAGGGGAGAGTCAAGGAGGTTGAGAGGACCAGTCCCCACTCCACCCAAGGAAAGCCCCAAAAGAAGCTGGCCTAGGGTAGTGAATGATGGTGTTGATTTTGGGACAAGAGAAAGAAAGAAGTCTCAAAATGGTAGTACCAAAAATGTTAAGGCAAGAAATCTTAGCCCAGTAGGACACATGGGGGTTGATAGAACCTATGAATTAATAGTCATGAATTATTTTTGGCCGAGACTGTATAATGATGTATTGAATTATGTGAACAAGTGCATAACATGGCAATCACAGAGTAGGGATGATAGGGTTGCCCCAGTGATGGAAACAGATATTCCAAATTACCCATTTCAAAAGGTGAACATGGATATTTCAGGACCTTATGGAGAAATTCCTCGTAGAAATGCGTATATAGTAAGCTTCGTGGATTGGCTTACGAATTGGCCAGAAGCTTTTGCGATACCTGATAAGAAAGCACAAACAGTATCAAATATAATGCTTCAGGAGATATTTCCTAGATATGGAGCCCCTGAGCAGTTGGTCAGTTACAAAGGACCAGAGAATGTAAATCAAATCATGGAAGAGACTCTGAGAGAATTAAATACTGTACACATTACCACCTCCCCATACCATTCCCAGAGCAATGCGAAAGTAGAAAGATTCCACCGGACCTTAGCCGATGTGCTAACGAAGTTGGCAGGTGATAATAAGGAGAGTTGGGATGAGTACTTAACTCAGGCGCTAGTTGAAGTGCGATTTTTGATGAATGAAACCGCGAAAATTTCCCCTTTCCTGCTTTTTGACAGGGATGTGGTCTTACCGATAGATAATTTGCTAAGACCCAGAAGAAAATATATGGGAGATCACCATAAATTGATCTTGGAGCAACAACATAAGGTTTTTACTGAGGTGAGAAAAAAATCAGGAGAGCCCAGGAGGCATAATGATAAAATAAATAAAAACATGAGCAAAATTAAATTTCAACTGGGTGATTCAGTATATTATAAAGTATACCTGAGGGAAGGTAAATTGGATCGAAGATGACTTCCTTTTTATAGAATAGTGAAACAGACAGGACTTGTTACTTACATAATTTGGGATCAAGTAGCAGGGAAAGTAAAACGGGTACATAATAACGATATAAAATTAGCAGAGATAGATAAATGGGAAGGAGCTAAGGAGAGAAATGCGAACAGAGGAATGAGAAGGGCAAGCTTGGTTGAAGCCGAAGACCTAGAGACTGATAGCGTAGATGGGGGGAGGAAATTATGATTACCCCAGAGTGTTTGGAGAGAATAAAGGGGATCGACAATTGTGGAATTAGCTCCCTTGAGGAAGGCAATGAAGCGGATGGTGCACTGAAGATGAGTGAAGGGTCGGATAGTTGGGAAGAAGAGGATGAGATTCCATTAGCTCAGTTGAAAGAACGATAAGAAAGCGAAAAAGCATCTAAGAACGTAGAATTATCTATAAAGCTATGACTGGGAGGGGCAGAGAGAACTAAAACCCCAGAATAGAGACAATGAGAAGATTGATAAGGTACCTGCAGAAGAGCCCGAGAGGTGGACCGGACTGCGGTTATCGGTGATAACGGGTGTTTGGAAGGGACCCAATTGCATGCGTGACAACACTGGCTGTGTCTGGATTACTTCCTCGGGTGCTTATGCAAATCAATAACCATAAGAAGTGACAGAAGGGAATGTAGGAGTAAAAGTGACAGAAGGGAATGTAGTAGTAAAAATACTACCTATTGTAGGGAAGGCATTAAGTGTATTATTTGGAACAGTGTCAGAAGATGATGTAAGGATGATTAGGAGGAAAGACATGGAAAGGAATCAACAAGTAATAGCTCAAATAGCTAGAGAGAGTGTATCCATTCTTAATGTTACAAGGACAGAAGTAACATAAATTGGTTAATTTTCCATTTGCAAAGTTTTAGAGAAGAAATGTTCAATGTAACGGGATCCTTGGCAGCGGGGCTGAGAGGATAAGAGGGGTTTTTACAACAAAATTTTCAGTTGTTGTCGATAACAAGTCAAGTCCGTCAGACCAGTCAGTTGGATATACTATCTATGGGACACTTGTCATCAAGTATAATAACTCCAACCCGGTTAAGAGAAGTGTTGTTGGGAATTACAGGTTAGATTACCTCATCACCTTAGGTTACCTGTAGACCCCACTTAGCAATTATAGAAATATTATAGTACCCTAGGGTGTACCACCTTATTGGAAAATAAGAAATTATTAGTACTAGTATCAGTTCTTCTGTTAGATAGAGGTAGTACCTTCGAAATATACCAGGTAATAAATCTTCCTATTCTATATCCTAATGCAAATCAAAAAATTAGAAGCTGTGGCTAGGTACAAGGTGGAAGAGGAGTTTTAGCCTAGAATTTGGCCAGAACAAAATTTATGTTGCTAACAAATGAAGAAGCGGATAGATGTAAAATTGATGCTTTAAGCATCTGTGTATCCGCAAGTCTAATTTATGTGACTGGTAGTCATGATATGTGTGTACTTGAGTTATTTAGAAAAAAATAAAAGGAGAATTAGGGAAAATTGTCAAATAGAAGTATTACCCAGTGTTATATTATCTTCAGCAATTAGCATATCATTTGGCATTTGGGTAGTAGCCACCTGAAGAGAATTAGAATTATCTGAGGTCTGTGAAGAAAAGCCCACTAGAACTATGAAAGTATAGCCACCATTATTTATTATAGAATTACCAGTGAGGTATGGCATCCATGGATCCGCAATGTCATTCCTGCCTTATTACCAGGGAGAAGAAAAATTTGAGGAAAATGATTCTTTCCTGAAATTAATGCCAACCAACGCAAGTGAATGGACAGAATTATGGGAACCTATAGCAAAGGATTTCCCTGATATTTCTTTAAAGAAAATGCCTGACTTCTTGAAGCCCCTTGGAAAAATTAACTTAGAAGAGTTGAAATCTAAATTAAGCCAAGTATGAAGAACTAGTCCGAGTTGGAAAGAGAATATGAGTACTATGATAGTTTGGTTGACTGTTTTGGGATCCTTATTGGTTATTTTGGGAGTAATAATCTGGTGGATAAAGAGGCGAGTGAAGTTGTCATGCAAATGGAGTGAACTGGCTGGCAAGTACCCGAGCGAAAGAGAGATTCCATTGTGAGCTTTATATGAGCATAACCAATGCGGATGTGAACGAACCTACCATGGAGTTAGCGGTTGAACCAACAACGTTTGGAGAGAGCCCTGAATCCGCTATAGGGATCATCAAGTCCCCTGTTAAATCAAGGCAGGACAGAAAAGATAAATGAATAAAGACCTTGACTGATTGAGCAGTAAGGAGTGTTGAGGGCTCAATAAGTAACTGAAACAGAAATATGATTGGTATTTTGCTTACTGAATTTTGCATGAATTGAAAAAAATATACATATATACACCTTACAGGAGAATAATTATTATTCCACATGTCGAATATCAGAACTGTGCTAGGGACTGTTGAGGACTACTAAACTGAAAAGAACTTTAGTCCTTGAATCAATTTAATCAAACTTTACATTTTTTCTTTTCTTTTTACTTTTGGAAGAAGTAATACTTAAATGCGAAAGGTATAATGGAAAATTGCATGAATGGAATTATCACCCCTAAAATAACAATAATAATAATAAAGGAGGTTATGCTGTAAAACAGAAAACTCCAAGTGAAAGAGAGGCGTTTTTGAATAACCAAGATGTTAATATGCTGTAAAAATTTGAAATGTAAATGTTACAGAAAGTTAATTTAGAACAGGAAATACAATCTTTTTGTAAGTGTACAAAGGATATCAGATTACTAATAGGAAATTACCGGAACAATAATAATTTGGAACTTTTAAAAAGAAATGAATTTTGACACTATAAGAATTGAAGTTAAAATTAAGGATGTTTTGATCTATAATTTGATAAGGATGTTTGATCTAAAACAAGAAACTCTGTGGTTTACAAGGAGTGGCAGAATAATAGTGAGGTGATAAACAATAGCATCTTGTTGTGAACTTTGGAAACCAATCGATGAAAAAGTAAATTGTTTATTCACAGAGGAGTAAAGTTGTACTTTGGTAGTATGTCAGTACGTTCGCACTAGAAAAACAGATATGTCACCAGTCTGGGACATGGTTCTCTTAATAAAGAGGCGAGCCAACAGGAGGAGAGAGAGTTTTTGGGTTTGTCTGTCTTTGAATGCAGTCTAGAGTAGAGAGACGTCTGAGATTGAAAAGGAAGTGTCCGCTGTGTGTTGCTGAAGCTGAGGGTGAAGAAGCGAAATACCGCCCCTAAAATCTAAGTACTGCTACTCCTGCTACTACTACTACTATTACTACGGGAACAGTGAAGGTTGTAGTAGTTGATCTAAGACCAGACCATAAAGGGTTAAAATGAAGGCCACATCTCTCCTTACCGAAATTATTCAAAGTATTTGTTTTCAATTTTGTGCAACAAGAATCATTTTTTTCTTTTTTGTGTGTTTGGTTTTTATATATATATACCAAGGGAGAGCTTCCGGATTTCTACGATCTGATAACCACTCTCCAGGATCAAAACAATCACAATGTGGCGGGAGCGTGGCTTCGAACTGACACTGGGAACCGGAGACTTGTGTCTAACCTGCAATATTGGACCATACCGGACCAACAGCCAGTCTTGTAGAGTGCTTAGGTCCAGTGGAGTGAGGATACGGTGTTATATACATACACACTTTGGAAAGTGTCTGAAAACCATACCACAGGTTGACCCAAGCATTGTGAGTAAAATTGGATAGATGGAACACTTGGAGGCTGTCGACAGCTGTGTTTGCACAAAGTCACAAATCATCATGACCGAGGGTTTGAGTGTGCTGGCCTTGTTCAAATCACGCTAGATAACATGCTCTTTCCCAGAAATTGTAACTAAGATCTGCTCAGCATAGTTGCAGTATAAACCACAGGTTGGCTCTGTGGGTGTTTAACGAACACAAATGTGCCTGAGTGATTATCTGCAATAGGGATTGGCTAACCGCCCTAGTAGTGGGTTATCCTTGAATATGAGTGACCAGCTATTATATGCATACACACATATACTGGCTGTCAACTCACAAAGCAAGTATGACCATCACTGACATGTCCAGTCCATCAGTTAAATTCACCCACCACTAAAACAGTGCATTCATTTGTTGTGTGAATGACAAGTGGCTCATAAAGCCAGCCATCGATCTGCATTTCTTGTTATATATGTGGCATAGCAAATCATCTCTGGGTAGTGGAAGTTGACTTTGATCTTCATCACTTCTAATGTGTCTTTTTATATGCCTTGTCAGGCCTAACTTGGACTTGCACACTCTAGTGCAGATTGGGCATTCAAAGCATACCATTACGAAACCCTCATCAATAGTCTGTTGGTGTTGGTGTGATTTCTGATGACTGAGCAGACCCGCCCTGGATAGACATATCTGACTGCATTGGTCACATGGCCAGGTTGGCATCTCATAGCAATTCAGGGATCCCTTCCGAATCCCTTCCGAATCCCTTTCAGTTCTGCATATTTTTGTGATGCCTCATGGAAGATCTTGACGCCATCAGCAATACCAGCTCTCCAAGAAACCCGGTCTTCAGCTAGAGTCTCCCACTTATCCAGACCAATATTACACTTGTATAGTGACTCTTTAAGGCACTCTTTGTAACAAAGTTTTGGCTTGTGCTGCAGTCATTACAATCCATGAACTCCTGTGTGTGCTGAATTGTGTGTACGACCCGGTCACAGACATTGGCATAGAAAAGGTTGTGCACTAAACTAAAGACTTTTTTCTTTGTTGCAAACCTACGTATATTGAAAACTTTGCCAGTTGACCTGTACCTTATAATACCATCGTGGCGGTCCCTGAACACATCAAGAAGTACAATTGCAAATTAGATAGAAAACAGTGTAGGAGCCAGAAGATCTCCCTACTTGACTCCATTTTCAACCATGATGGGGCCCGTAAGCAAACGGCCAAAACTGACACAGGCTTCCATACCGTCATGGAAGGACTTCATAATCTTGAGAAAATGAGGAGAGAGTACAATTTTGAGAGAATTTTCCAAAGAGCAGCACGATTAACAGCGTGAAAAGCCTTCCTCAGATCTACAAATATTTGATAAATGTCCAGTTGTTGTTCACAGCTCTTTTCCTGGATTGGTCCTCCTGTGAAATTCATATCTGCAGTCCCTCTGTGTTGGCAGAAACACACTGTAACTCAAGCAGTATATTGTCAACTATTCTTTGGTTTAATCTTAACAGAAAAACAGAGGTTAAGATCTAGCCTGCCAAAGAAAAGAGAGCAATCCCTGTATAATTAGCACATAATTCCCGGATACCTTTACCCTTATATTTAAGTATCATTGTTGCATCCCTCCAATCTTTTGGCACTTCTCCATCTATCCATAACGGAATATCTCAACAGGAAGGCCGTCAACCCCAACAGCTCCGCCCATGTTGAATCCCTCCATGCCATGCAGAACTTCGCCCAGCAATGTTTGACTGTCAAGTTCTACCACCATGGGTCTTTCAGGTATTTTCTCAAGACTGAGTGCATCAATAGTTCCGAAAAGTGTGGATAGTTCTGCACAAACCTTTACCACTTTAATCGAATCACTTGTGTGGTTTTTCTGGTGGTTTACCTTGATTCGTACTTATCCACACAGTTCACTTGCAAGGTCTGCAGGCAAGAGAGTGAAGGTGACAGGGTCAGGTAAAGGATATTACTGGAAGGCTCTAGCTAGAGCTCTACACAGTGGCAGACCGATAGGTGATGGCCATTCTTTCACAAACCCATCAGTGACAAAGCAGCCCAATTTAGCATTGCACTGCTTTCCCTATTATGGGGAGGGGGCGATAAAAGTAGCCCTAAATATTGCTTGTTCACACAGAGACTTGGCAGCCCGCTGCAATTGTCTGGTTATCCAATAAAGCAGTGTAAACAGCAAAAAAGATCAGAAGAAATTTCATTTTGGATCCTGGAATGTTCGCACTCTTCAGGACAATGATTCTGCACCAGAGCGTAAAAAAGCTCTTGTTTCTGTCGAGTTAAAGAAATATAACATCGACATAGTGGCCATTAGTGAAACATGTCAGGCTGGTAATTCTCAGCTTAGGGAAGAAAAAGGCGGATACGTATTTTTATGGTCTGGTAAGACTGAGAAAGAGCCAGCCCAGTTTTCCATCAAGTCAGACCTTGCTAGCTTACTTCTTTCCTTACCTAAAGGTGAATCTGATTGCATAATGGCATTAACCCTCAATTTGGAGTGCAACACCTGTGTGACGATGGTTAACTGCTACGCACCAACCTTAGGTAGTTCAGATGAAGTAAAAGATAATTTTTACAATCTCCTTTGGGATGTCATCTCCAAAGTCCAACATAAGGATAAATTAATTCCTTACAGGTGATTTCAATGCTTATGTTGGCAGTGATTATCATTCTTGGTATTGGTCATGTGAATCCTAATGGATTATGCCTTCTCACTATCTGCAACAAATTTGACCGTAGTATCACTAATACCTTCTACCAGCAATCCAGTTGTCGTAAGACCACGTGGATGCATCCTCGTTCGAAAGACTGGCATCTGATCGACTACGTCATCACCAAAAGACAGGACATAAAAGATTTTAAAATAATGCGTTCATTCCACACAACATGCTATCTGTCAGATTACGTTCTACTTCAGATAAAGCTACACTTCATCTTCAAAAGCAAAGGATTATAAAATCTACAGTGCCCAAGCGCATTAACGTACTGCCTCTTAAATCGACTGAAACGAAAATTGATCTCTCTGACAAACTTGATGCTGCACTTGATTCTGTAAACATTACCAATGATATCGAATCATCTTGGAAAACTCTACGTGATGCAATATATTCTACATCCTTGGAGGTTCTCGGCCTGCCATATCGTAAACATCAAGACTGGTTTGATGACAATAATACAGAAGTTCAGCAGCTTATAGATCAACTGCACTCTTCTCATAAAGCATGGATTGAGGACAAGAACTCGTCCAATAAGAAGATCACTTATAAGAAGTGCAAAAGTCAGGTTCAACGAGCTCTCAGGGCCACGAAAGAGCGTTGGTGGTCTGAAAAGGCCACTGAACTCCAAGAAGCTTCAGATAGAAAGAAAAGTGGTGTTACTCCAATCTCCACAGTAGATGGTGAAACTCTCTTGATGAATAAGTCAGACATTTTAGATTGCTGGAAAGAGCATTTTGAAACTGTGTTAAACACCACTGAAATTCCGGAGTTGTCTTTTGAACCTACCTATCAAGAGGTAAGTGACTCAATCAAGCAAATCTCATCTGGAAAATCACCTACTCCTAAGGATCCTATTCCACCTGAATTGTATAAGCATGGTGGCCATGGTTGGTAAAAAAGTTACATCTCCTTTTCGTGGAGATATGGAAGGCAGGCTGTGTCCCACAGGATTATAAAGACGCCTCTATCAAACACCTCTACAAAAACAAGGGTTCCAGGTGTTTGGAGTGATTATTTTTACTTGTTTTTATGTATTTATTTTTATTTTTTCTATTTTGTCTGTTCTAACTGAGGTGGTTTGTTAATTTTTATATTTTTTGTATGGATTAATTTATTTTATTGTTTTTTATATTATTTTGTTTATTTGTAATTATTCATTTCAGTTTTCGATTTTTAAGTTACGTAGGAAAAAATTGTTTTCATGTCTGCATTTTAAGATGAGCTCAGATCATTTATTTAGTAATTTATTTTAGTCTGAGAAGTTAATAACTATTTTTCCTCCAAGCAGTGTTTTCAGGTTTTTGATTGATTGTTGTAAGCTGATATTCTTTTCCTTATTTTACATGATATTTTTGGTGTGATTTATGTTTTGTTTTTAATTTCCCAGATATACTTAGAAAGCATTGTACTGTTCGCGTATTTACTATTTGTAAAATATGTTTTGTGTGCATAGTTTCTTTGTTTCGAGGGTCCTTCAGTTACTCCTGTGTATACTTTTTCTTCATTATCTGGTGATTTTACCGTGGCTTGGAATATTATGTTGTTTTGTATGCAATTACCGTTTAAGGGAGAGTCATTCTTTATTCTACAGTTACAAGTGGGTTTAATTTGTTCGTGTGGGTTTTTGAACCTGTTGTGCTTTTTTATTATTTGTGCCAGCTTTTTTTGGAATGTGTCTTGTTTTTTTATGGAATTTTATGTTTTCACTAGGTCAGTTAAGTTTTTTCTCGAAGCAGTCTAATTCTTTTTGTTGTGGGCAGGCATGTTTTAGTTTTAAAGCTGTATTTTCTGTTGTGGATTCCGGGATGAAATCCGGTACCAATAAATAACAAACGCCAAGAATGAATATAGGAAAATAATATATTAACATAATAATGCAAACTGATAATGCAGGTTAGTAGTTCCAGGAATACGGGTTAATAGCAAAATATCTATACAGTCTTTGGTATTAAAGTATCGCTGTATGACTTCATACTGAGTCTACGTGCTCGCTAACTGTGACTCTTGATCGCTACGTTCATTCAGTCTGTCTATTTGTCTGTTACCTTCAAACTTTCACTCTCCCGCTTTGGTCTTTCTATCGAGTCTTCACGTAGCAGTAGTATATGTATATACTGGGTGAGTCCATTTGTGTAAAAAGGGGAGGACCCCTCAACATTTTCCCTTCAGTGTAGTGTTATTGTGAAGGTCCTTGTTTAAAAAGGAATGGGCTTTCCATCTTATTTTTTCATGAAGTTTTCTTTATATATATGTATGTTCATATGTATATAAATATATCTATTTGTATATATATGTAAATATGTGGGCTTACGAAAAACATTGGTAACAAAATCCCCGTCCTTGCATTCAACAAGTACATCCAAAAAGGAGAGTGCTCTATCATTTTCAACCTCCGGTGTAAACTTAAGAGAAGGATGGAGAGAATTAAGTTGAGCCAGAAAATTTGTAGCATCTATGACAGAATCAAAGATAGAAAATGTATCGGCCTCATATCTCATATAGACGCAAGGTTTTTGGACATTGTCAAACAGTTCATAATAGCCCATGAAAATATTGGCTAAAACCGAACCCAAAGGGCTACCCATCGCAACCCCATCTGTTTGGACATACATCATCTCGTTGAAGATGAACTCCACACCTTCTGTAGCCAAACGCATGCATTCCATAGTTCCTCAGGAATAATAGTATGGCCCAAATTACCCCTGTATAAGATATCGGCACAAATGCCAATGGTCTCATGTAACGGGATGTTAGTGAATAAACTGACAATATCAAACGACACCATCAGTTTATTCTCAGACGGAATATCCAAACCTCTAATGAAGCTAGGAAAAAGAAAAGAGTCTGAAATATCATAGGGTAATTTAGAACTTTCATAAAAAAAATGGATTCAAACATGAGTTTTTAATTTTTCTTTTACATACAACTAAAACAACTTTAAGAGATATTACTTACCAAATATCAGGCAAAATGGCGAACATAAACGAGGGTTATAACAGAAAATAATATGTATCCAATACTTATGCGCGTCACTGTATATGGATATATATACATAGATATATCTACATATATATATATGTATATATATACATATATAAACATATATATATGTGTATATATATACATATATAAACATATATATATGTATATATATACATACATATATATACATATATATATGTATATACATACATACATATATATACATATATATATGTATATACATATGTATATGTATACATATATGTATACATATATACATATATGTGTGTATATATACACATATATATGTACATATATATACATATGTATATACATATATATATATATATGTATATATGTAGATATATGTATATGTATACATATATATATATGTAGATATATCCATGCATATATATATATATACAAATATATATGTAGATATATCTATGTATATATATATGTATGTATATATACACATATATACACGTGTATATATACATATATATATATATGTATATATAGACATATATATAAACATATATATATATACATATGCATATATATATACATATGTACATATATGCATATGTATTTATAGACATATATATACATACGTATATGTATACATATATATAAATATAAATATACAGATATATATATAAGTAAATATACATGTGTATATATATGTATATATACATATATATACATTATATTATAATATATACATATTTATATATATACATATATACACACGTATATATGCATACACGTATATATATATATATATATATATATATATATAAATATATAACTACACATATATGCTTACATATATATATATACATACATTTATATGTATACATATATACGCATACGTAGATATGCATGCATATACACCTATATATGCATACATATATATATGTATATATATATATGAATGTATATATATGTATATGCATATATATGTATATATATATTTAAATATATATATATGTACGCATATATGTGTATATATATGTATATATATATATATATGTATATATATATATGTATGCATATATATGTGTTTATATATTCTTATATATATAAATATGTATATATTTAATAATATAATGTATACTTAATATGTGTAATACAATGTATACTTAATATGTATATATACTTGTATGCATATATATATAAATATATATATATGTATATATATGTATATATTCATAAATATATACATTTGATTATATATATGTATATACACATATATATAAAAATGTATATATTTAATAATATAATGTATATACATATATATATATATGTATATATATTTGTATGCATATATATAAATATATATATATATATATATATATATAGGTGTATATTCATATATACATTTGATTATATATATGTATATATACATACATATATGTGTATATATTTTATATCTTAGGTTGGTGCATAAATAATGACGTAATAATGTCGTTTTTTGACGTAATGTCAAAAAACGACATTATTACGTCATTATTTTTGCACCAACCTAATATATACATATATATACACATATCTGTGCCTATATATATCCACATATATATGTATATATATACATACATATATGTGTATATATATATGTATATATTCATATATGTATATATATGTATATATGCATATATATATGTATATATATATATATACACACACACACACATATATATATATATATATATATATATATATATATATATATATACAGATGTTAGTTAAAAATACAGATGAAATACTTCAAATTCAATAACGTTTCCATAATAATTCTGTCCTTAAATTCACATATGACCTCAATACTAATTATAAAATCCCCTTCCTTGACATATTGATAAACACAAATAATAACAAATTTACTATTTCGCCATACAAAAAACCTACAAGTATAAATTCATATACACTTAACTACAAGAGCGAATGCCCATATTACTACAAAATAGCAATTATAAAGAATCGTACAGAAACTAATTCATCCACAAAAGAGATTTTACAGTGAACTAAAGAATATAAAATAGACACTTATTAATAATAGCTTTCCAAACTATATATTTGATGAACAAATAAAATGCTTTATTAGAAATCTCAATACTAAACAAATTGTACATAGTACTGCTTCCACTGATCTCAAACATATCATATACTACACTAAATCTAGTATATCTAACTTAATTTTTCGCAATGATTCTTCTCCCCCGGTTAGCGATTTGCAAAAAACCAACATAGTTTATAAATTCAAGTGCCCTTTGGGAGATTGTATCTCCAACGAATTAAATAATATTTATGTTGGGCACACCACAAACTCGCTTTCACGACGCTTGACACTACATCTGAATGAAAACTCTAAAATTTTAAGCATTTAAAACAACATGCCTGCTCGCACACACAATTCCGTAAAATACTTGTCGAAAACACAATTATACTTCGACGTGAAAACAATAGACAAAAACTAAAAATCCTTGAAGCATTATACATCAAACAGTTGAAACCCAACCTAAACAAAATCAATTATGGAATCTCTATAAATATCATTAAATGTCTATAATTGATAACTGAAGTCATTGGTTTATACCAACGACTTCCCTAACTTCATACTTCTCCAATTCACTCTAGTGTGGTTATGTGTGACGTCATGAGATGCGGTGCGATTTTCACTTCTAGCGTCTTATATGCACTGTTTATCGTTGCTTAGAAACCATCTATGTAAACAATGACAGACTATCATCACTGTCTTGTCTGTATATTGCTTAATATGTTGTAATTAACATCTTTGATAATGGCTTATGTAAGCCGAAAGCTTAGATTGTATTAAAAAAATATGAATCGATATTGTGAATTTCTTTCTTCGTTCAACAATAATGTTATTAAACTTATCAGACGTTATGAAAAAAATTTACATAAAATAAATAGACAACACTTGTCTATATTATTTAATGAAACGTGTATGAATAAAAAGATGCTGACTAAATACACACAATTTAAATTATATGATCCAGCAGCCCACAATATATATACACATATATATATGTGTATATATATATATATATGTATGTGTGTATATACATATATATACATATATGTATATATACATATATATACACATATATGTATGTTTATATATATATACATATATATGTGTATATACATAGGCACATATATGTTTATATATATATACAATATATACACACACACACATATATATATATATATATATATATATATATATATATATATACATACTACTCCATGTAGTATGGCTTGATCTTGCCAATGCATATGGGTCAGTCCCACATCAATGAATAGGAACGGCTCTTGATTTTTCAATTTCCCTGGCAAGATTAGGGAAATCATAATGAAGTACTTCAACTTAGCTTTCATGAAATTCGCCGTCAAAGATCACACTACTGCTTGAGATCAGCATCATGATGGGCTGCCTGATTTCCCCGCTTCTTTTCGTTTTGGCCATGGAATTGATTTTACGAGGCGCATCAACCACAGCCAAAGGAGTGATGACTAAAGAACAACTGGTCCTTCCCCCTTCTAGGGCTTTTATGAATGATATCTCAATTCTAGTCTCTTCTAAAATTGCTGCCAATAACCTGTTAGAAAAGTATCACGATCTTTTCATATGGGCAAGAATGAAGGTAAAGCCCAAGAAAAGTCGAAGCCTTTCATTAGTCAGGGGATCTGTTAAGGAAATTCACTTCAAAATTGGTGATGACACGATAACATCAGTTAAGGAAATGCCAGTAAAGAGCCTCGGACGGCTGTATACAATCCCACTGACTGATTGACATCGGGGTACAAAGGTTCAGAAATCAGCTTTAAAGGGAATAATTTCGATCGATAGAATTTATCTGCCCGGCAAGATGATGGCATGGTGCTATCAACGTGGTCTACTACCCAGCCTTTTGTTGCCTCGGCAAATGTATGAAATTGCACCATCTCGTATTGAGCGCATTGAGCAAGTGATCAATAAGTACTTGCGTAAGTGGCTTGGAGTTCCTCCTTGTTTTTCGAAAGTGGGACTATATACCAACTCCGGACATCTGCAGCTCCCTATACATTCATTGGTGGAGGAATTCAAGGTTGGGAAGGTACGCTTTCATATGATGATGAGAGACTCGGCTGATGATTGCATACGGAAGGTGCATCCAGAGATTAAATCTGGTACAAAGTGGTCAGCTGCAGAGGCCACACACGAAGCAGAAACCAGCCTGCGAGTCAGAGATATCATGGGCGTGATTCAGAATAATCGGACTGGATTGGGAAACACGACACACGAGTTCTTCTCCAAGGAGAAACAAAAGGGAAAAAGGTGTATGGTAATTGAATAAATCAAAAAGTTCAAAGAGGAGCAATGTGAGTGTACAACCTGAAATGTAAATATATATATATATATATATATATATATATATATATACTATCAGTAAAGCCCGGCGTTGCCCGGGAGTAAACTTTCTTTGAATGAAAGGTCATAACCGCCATACTCATTATGTACACGCGTGTAAGGCTGAAATCTAGTAGAACTGATGGCCGGCCACGTAAAAAACATAATGTACACAAGTTGTCGGTATTCATTAGCACAGCAGAAGAAAAAATTGTAAGGCTTAAAAGGACGCAATGGACGGCCATAGTTGCATCAGCCATTTGCCATTACTGAGACACCTCCAATTAAAAGTTGTCAAGTTCAATACGAACACCGGCCGTAGGAAGGTTTTGGTGAGTTGTAGCAGATGGCTTTGTATTCCGATGGGATGGCGTTATTATCCCTGAATGCAAGACATTACATGAAGCCCTGTGTCAGTTGTAACGTAGTAAAACGCAATAGCGTGAAATGTAGACGCGTCTTTTGCCCAAAAGACAGCACTTGCCACTACCGCAAACAGAAGCACATAACAGAAGTATGGTAAGGTGCCGGGGCGAGTACTTGTAAGTGGCACAAATTTTTTTGTAGTTTTTAATAGCCAGTTGAGGCGAGCATGTTACCTAAAGCATCCCTTATGTTAAGGGGAGAAACACACCAACGGTGTACGGCAGAGGATGCATATTATAACTCTGCATACTGCTATTCTTTTATTATTCCACTTCTTTTTGCTGAGGCCTGAATTGCGTGGACGCACTCGATTTCTCTGACAATTAAATGAAACCACCATCCCACGTATTGGTTTTGTTTTGCAACTGAATATGGTTACGTGGTCGACATGTAAGTGCGAATGCAGCTATGGTTGGGTTTAAGTAATAAGGGAGCATCTGGTGGGCAAGACAACCTTTAATGAAATGTCTTCGTAATGGCAAGTGGATAATACGACGGCCTTTGAATAAACCTGGTTCAAAAATGAAGGAACCTACGATGCAGCTGACATAAAGGTGTGTACATTGCGTTTAAACGTGACCGACCATGAGCTATAGGACTTCTGCGTAGGTAATATTTTTAGCATTGTTAGAGAGTAATCGTAAACGTTATCCTTACTCCCGACTCGGAAGCAGCCTACGTAAAGCTGTCTATGGGCGATACACTGTTCACCTAAATGCAGACCCGCGACGCTGAGCGTCTGTCCTGGCGATTTGGCCATTGTTGTTGAGCCGTGCTCGCTGTACTCGAGGGCTTTCTGAAGCTCTGGCAGACGCAGTAGATCTGGAATTCCTCAAACGACGATTAGCGGTCTGCACAAAACTTTCTAAAACTGGCAGACGAAGTAGCGCTGGCATTTCTCGAACGACGAATAGCGGTTTGTTGAGGTTGTTCTGAAACCCTGGAAGATGCTGTAGACCTAGCATTCCTAAGACGTCGCGAAGTGGTTTGTTCAGGGATTTCTAAAGTTCTAGAACATGCTGTAGCGCTGGCATTCCTTAAACGCAGAAGGATTGTCTGTGTTGAGGACTCGGAAGCTCTGGCCCTAGAAATGCGTATTGCGTCCTGTGAACTCTGTACTAAACACTCTTCAGTTGAAAGTCTAGCGCGTCGGGATGACATAACTGATGCTACTGTTGCCAGCCTTTCAGTCCGTTCAGCGGTACTTTCCGTGGAGATGCGTGAGGCCATCTGAGAAAGGCACAACGAAGTTGTCTCTGTGGTTTCACTTGCCCTTGCTGCTCTTGTAGCGGAGGCAGCAGCCGTGCGTCGTTCAAAAAGTTTTCTTCTCTTATTCGGCATTTTAAGCAATTTTAAAAAGGCAAACGTAATAAAAGATATGTAAGTTTTTTGAGTGCAAAAAATACGTGTAGTCTAAACGTAGGCAGGTTTGAGGAATCTCAAAAATGTATGTAATTATATCAAAAGGGGGTCGAAGACAAAAAAAGTGAAGTTTAAAAAATTCAACTAAAGCTAAAACGGTAGTAGGTAATTTGGGAAGTAAATTTGATAAACGCGGAAACGGATGTAGTTATAACTAAGAAATAAAAAAAAAACAGTTTCGATACGTAATCAACAACTTGCGGTTTGCGTAAGAAGCGAGTAAAGTGCGAGACAGTGATCGCAGAAGTGTGAACATGCGTGCGAGTTATGTTATAAAGAGGCGGTTGTCCGGTTGAGCTTCAGGGCACATAGCGTGCGTAAGAGAACTGGCCGCACGTATGATTGGATGGGCCCAAGGTTAAACGCTTCAACCGTGCCAATAAGCTCGCAGCAAACTTGAACAGTTGACGCGATTGGTTAACCTCCAGCTGGGTTAGTCAAAGCAGTGCACAGTGGCGGATGACGTTTCAAAATAGTATCTGGCGAATTTATTGTATCTGGTGTTTATTGATAAATATGAAAGCTATGTAGTTCCTTATCCCAAAATAGACATTGCCTTTTTCATTTACGTCGTCACCGATGTAGCGCGGTCTTTCAAAATCAGCCAATTTTCAAGCTTCATTTTTCTTTGAAAATTTTGAGCAGCCAGGACATATGAGGTAGTTTTATTGCTAATATTGCTAATTGATTCAATGTATAATTATTTCTTTATAATATAAAATATATGCTACCTAATATAATTCGTTTATAAAAAAACAATTGATCCGCTGTACGACATTCCGGAGATAAAAAACTACTAAGACATATCACTCTATTAATTGAAGTATGTACTTAGTTCATGTGACGTTAACTGGAAAACACTTACAACAAAAGAATTCGTGAATTTACCAAATTACAAAATTCATATAAAAATTCTCACTTGAAATATTTGAACTTTAGTGTTGCGACTTGCACGTTCCAATATTAAACAACCGTTAATAAATAACACATTCTTAAAAACCATCTTTCGGTCTACAACAAATTTATTTCGTCTTCAGGTTTTGAATTTAAAGGAAAAAAATTACAGCCTGACGATGAGGACATGAAGCCTTTGCAAGTACTTGCTTCTATAAAAAATACACTAGATCCATTTGACAACAATTTTATACAGAAAGATTGCATCATTCAGTCGATTGTGAGTAGGTTAATGCTTATATTAAGTCTATTAGCGAAGAGATTTCGCCATTAATCGCATTAATATTGCTAATTGATTCAGTGTATGATTATTACTTTATAATATCTACTCCCTAATATAATACGTTTATATATATATATATATATATATATATATATATATATATATATGTACATATATATATTAGGTTGGTGCAAACATAATGTCGTTTTCTCACATATGTTCCTATGTGAGAAAGCGACATTATTTTTGCACCAAAGTAATATAAACAGATATATAAATATACAGACATACATACACACACACACATATATATATATATATATATATATATATATATATATATGCATATATGTTTAGGTTAGGTTTCAAAATAAACTATGAAATCTCCACAAATATCCTTAAATGTCTATAATTGGTAACAGAAACCATTGGTTTATACCAACGGCTTCCATTACTTAATACTTCTCGAATTCACTCTCGCGTGGTCATGTGTGACGTCATGAGCTGCGGTGCGCTTTTCGCTTCCAGCGTATTATATGCACGTGTTATCGTTGCTTGGAAATCATCCATATAAACAGAAACAGACTATCACCAAATACTTGTCCGTGTATTGCTTCATATATTATATAGTAATTGTCATCTTTGATAATGGCTTATGTAAGCCGAAAGCTTAGATTGTATTAAAAAATATGTATCAATATTGTGATTGTCTTTCTTCGATTAATGATAATGTTATTAAATTTATCAGACGTTATGAAAAGAATTTCCATAAAATAGACAACACTTGTCTATTATTTAATTAAACATGTACCAATGAAAAAATGCTGCCTAAACGCACACATATATACATATAAGTATATGTATATATATATGGATATTTATATGTATATGTATATATATATGGATATATATATATATATATATATATATGTATATATCTACATACGTATATATACATATATATGTATATATCTACATATATACATACGTATATATACATATATATGTATATATATATATATATGTATACATATATACATATGTATATATACATATATACATATATATGTATATATATACATATATGTATATACATATATACATATATGTGTATATACATATATGTATATACATATATACATATATGTGTATATACATATATGTATATACATATATACATATATGTGTATATACATATATGTATATACATATATACATATATGTGTATATACATATATGTATATATATGTATATACATATATACATATAGGTATATATATATACATACATACATATATGTATATACATATATACATATATGTATATATATATATATATATATATATATATGTATATACATATATACATATATGTATATATATGTATATACATAGATGTACAGGGGTCCGACACTATTTTTGGGACACTTTGAAAAGTGTGCTTAAAGGTGTGTTTTGCTGCCGAGAGCTTTTGTGTTGATGAGTAGGTAGTTCAGCAGTAACTGTCCATTAATAGTATGAACATTGATTGATGGGTTTGTCTTTGGTTTCATGTTTTCTTTATTTTTACTTCAACTTAGGCGACACTATTTTTCCGACATGACACAAATTCCGGGTTTTTTTTAATGATTTAGTCGTCGACCATCTACAATATGCAAATTTTCTGCAGGTAAATTGTACCCTGACCATTACATTTGAGTATCTTTACCATTCACTGCGAAAACGTATTAAAATCCTGAAGAAGAATGCATTCAAAAGAAGA
>OZ010588.1:61652817-61737817 GCA_963932145.1 Acanthosepion lycidas
TCTCTGTCTGTTTCAAGTCATATTCCAAATTAACCTTTTCTTTTCCTTTTTACTAGTGTCACATCTTTACAAGATTGTGTATTAACAAAGATTGAAAATACTTGAAGAAAATCATGATGAATCTCAGAAAAAAATATAATTTTGGTAATTTTTGTAAATTTTATTCTTTGATTTTTTTCACATCTACAGGTGTCTGCCTTCTTTTATTTTTTTACAGAAATAGAAAAATTGCTTATTTCACTATGATATGATAATGGATATTACAAGAATACATAATTTTAATAATAGTTAAAATAAGTTTACATTAACAAAAAAATTTGGTGAGTTAACCAATTCATTATATGTAAGAATGCGGAAAATTAAAAATGCCTGGTGAATGTTTCTCTGAATGGGTAGGTATATCTTTTTTAATGTAACTTCATGAACATATTTTAGTACTGTTATAGCAACATCATTAATGATGATGATTTTAAGGACTTCTGGTCCCACTAGGGAATGCTGGGATCAAGACGGATCCAGTGGGGAGTTTAAATCTTTGTATTGCCTCAACTTTTCAGTGGTCAGTCTCATATGATATATATTTTTCACTCTAAGCCCAGTGGAACTTTGTGTCAGATAGGGATTCTTTCTAAAAGAAGAAAATTATTTTCTAGATGTTCAAAAAACTCACTTCCACAATGAAGTAAACAAATTCAAACCCTAAGATCCAGGGACAGAAAAAAATCACAATTCACAGGTCAATGTCACAAATCCCAATACACATAAACATTCAGAAATCCAACACACTAGATGCCTGACGAGGTAGCAAAATATATATTTATTTTTGTAATTTTACAAAAATTTTGGCACAAGGCCAAAGGGGAAGTTGCATAAGGCTGGTCTTCACTAACTATCCTAGTCCTACACTATTTACATTATTTGGACTATTGTCCAAATCTTTGTTGCTATATTTATCATAATGTTTCAGCCATTGTACACTCCAGCCTTTTTCAAGTGGTTGGAATGTTGAACTGAACCCTTTATTTCACTCACTGGGGTAGACTGTTCTAGTTCCACGTGCCATGTCTAATAGATGTCAGTTATTGGTTATCTCCTGTTAATTCCCCTCTCCAAGTTCTCCACCGCCTTAACCAGGTATTGAACTCACACTCTTTAAAGAAGGCTGAAGCGTACAATGCCTGAAATGTGATAAATATAGCAACAAAGGTGAGGACAATGGTCCGAATAATGAACCCCAAGACAAACTACAAAATGCAACAACAAACAAACTAAAACAAAATAGATGTTAATTGAACACATTCACACCTCAAAATAATAAGAGTGGCTGCTGTATTCTGCTCATAGACAGAATCAAGAAGCACACTTACTAATGAAGTGGGAAGGATAAAACAAATGATAGAATTGGAAAAGCCAGCTGAGATGAAACAAGGGGACAAAAACAAACTGGGATGTTGGAAATCTTAACATGGATCAAAAGAGAATGCCAGGAACAGGTCAAGAACAACACTTACTCAAATTAACTAGGAAAACAAATAGTGTCTAACTTAATCAGGGGAGGGTTCACAGGAAACTGCCATGTTTCATCAAGGATACAAAAAAGAAAATTAAAGCTAGCCCTATTCACAGGAACCAAGCTTGCCATAGACACCCACCTTTCATTGAAATCAGTCGATATCAGATGCTTTCTATCAGATCTGATCTTCATCCTGAGTTGATGCCCAAAGAATCTAACCAGATCCTGATAAGAATAGCATTCTTATTGCAAGATTCCCTCTATTCAAGCCAATCAGGAGTGATATGAGCTGTCAACTTGCCGACATAGTTCCAAAAAGCGCACATCTGAGGACAATGATAGATGGCATACAAAGCCATCTCTTCTAAGCCAAAGTCATAACGATGACAGTTAGGTAAATCCGTTCTACCCCATATGAGGGCTACATCAATGAGAGGTAGAACGTTCTGAATCATTCGCCAGGCAAGCAAAAACTCAGGGTTGCTAAGGTAGTTCATTGCTGACACCCAAGACCAGAAAGAGGACAATCCCAAATGGCCCTCAAGGCCGCCCAACACTCGCAGGAATCTCAATTAATTTTGAGGCTTACATTGGCACTCAACCTTCGAAAGAGTGAGAGTGATGGTAGAGCTAGGGAAGGTGTGCCTAACATTCCCCTCCTAAATTGAGTCTTCTGTCAATGCACAGCATAGGAAAACCTTGAGTCGGAAGATGTGAGACAGCCTCAAGTACAATCTCACATTAATACAGTATCCTTTTTCAATAATTTGGTTGTATTGTTTCAGACAAGTTTATTTAGAATTTTCCATGCTGATTATCCAATGTACAAGTTTTCTCAAGTTTCAAATCAGGAATTAATTGTAATCTTTCAGATAGGTTTTTATTCTGTAGTTCTATCACAAGAGTGTCTCTGATTTGGTCATCTTTGGAAACTCACATGCTTCTGCTAATTCATGCAATGTGAAAATAAACATTTTCACTGGTTCTCCAGGTAACTGAACTTGAAGATAAAATTTTGCCATTTCATGAATTAAATTTCTTTTAGGCAGGAAGTAGGCATTGAATTTTTTCAAAATTGAGTCATACAAATTTGTCTTTTTATCAAAAAAAGAAACAAAAGAAAGAAAATGTCTGGAATATATTTTCGGCTTTGTTTACCCTGCAATATATTAATGTACTTATTTGAGTTTTGTTATCTTCTTCCCAGAGTTTTGATGCATCTCAGAAACACTGAAATCTCTATGAACATTTTTGCCAATTTCCTTGTTTGTAAAATCAAATGGCTCTGGTGTAGTTAATTTGAATATTTTTTCTTTTATGTTTTTTTTGTTTTGTTTTGTTTTGTTTGACAAATAAAAAGAAACTTTTTTTGAATTTGGGTCCTGTTCTTTGTAGTGAAAAAAAGTGATAGCATGTTACATGCATTCTACACTGGAAAATGTGGCAAAAAAGAAAGTTACTTATTGAGAAAATGGGCACATGTTCTAGTCAAAACAGAAACAAATCAGTTGCAGGTGTTGGCATAAATGTATCTCAAATATGCTAATACTGTGTGTTCTCTCCCAACTGATGGTAAAAGCAGTTGGTGCTCTCGAATTGGGGGAAACACATATTGTTTATTTTGCTATCTCATCTGATGTAGTCATTTATTTGTTACTATCACAGATTACTTTTCTTTCTTGGAATAGCTCAATTTTTGTCTGAATCCTTGTTACCACGAGTTCAATCTTTGTCTATGTTTGTCAATGTGATTTTTTCTTGTCCTATTTTTGTCTTGAATTATTTTGTGTTAATTGTTACATATTTCTGGAAACTTTTCGTGTTTTTGTGCTGTGGTGAGGCCATGACTACAATGGCCAATCTCCCTTACAAAATGAGCCAATGGCTACCCTAGCTTGTACATCAGCATGGGCAGCAGACAGGCCCAAGAAACAGTATGAGAGAGGAACACAACACCTATATCTCAAGCATTGAACTGATTGCAGGGTATTCAGCTTTGTAGGCAATCACTACCAGAACCATCTTCCTATTGACAGCTGATGTCAAAACAAGGAAATTCATTGCTGTCACCTGGGAGATGATGGAAGAGGCCCTCAAGGCCTTGAACATTCGGGCCAAAGTGTTGCCCTGAAGGTCTAATGCCATATGAAACATCCTGCTGGCAAGAGAAGAAGGTGGGAAGGTGTTGGCTGGTAGCATCCCTACCTTCAAATCAGACTTCAAACAGAGTACATGAGCACCTGGAAGACCCAGATTACCTTGCATGGGGTACAGCATTGAGGACCATTTGGGGGTCTTCTTCTCTGTCAGGAGTAAAGTGGGCATTGCCACTAGTGACTATGAGCTCATGGTGATGTCCATATAAACAGGGGATCGAAGCAGCCAAGGCAGTGCAATGACTCTGGCAGGATTGGGGGAATGGCTGACTTGAGGAACCAGCTGGGAAATTTCTGATTTTTAAGCAAAACAAGGTTGAGAAATTTTGTTTACTTTAAATTTGAAATGACAATTTTAAATGATGACCATAAGTTAAGCCACACCTAGTGGTCAAGAGCCAGACTGATCAAAGGTAGCCAAGGTGGAGGCACAAGTGAAATATCAAGGAAGGCAGAAGAATTGCCCACGCCCATTTGGAAGTATTGGTAAGAGGTGCCAAAATGAGAAGGAAAGAGTCAGGGTGGATCAATATCCTGCAACCAGTACTCATGGAAGAGGGCATCTCTCCAAAATAGGGCATGTAATTAATTTCCCAGGACCAGACAACTTGCCTCTTGTTGGCAATTAGGGGAATCACCAGAACCCCAAGCCATGTCATGCCCTATGACACTTTCAGGTGAAGGTCCATATAAACAGGGGATCGAAGCAGCCAAGGCAGTGGTTCCAGATGCCAGATGAGAGATGACTGAATACTTGATCTCACATAACTTCCTGCCTGAAAGAAACCTCTGACATAAGCCTTGTGCCAGCAGTCTTGTTCAAACTTAGCTAAACCAACCAAAGTGTCACATCTGACTTATGAAGCAGGAAGGACTGATATTTTTATGCATGAATAATTTTTAATATCAAGAATTATCCTGTACAAAGTTTGTATAATAAAGACATTTTCTTTTACTCAAATTATTTATTTTTTTTTACTTGTGACTTCACTCTGCCCAGACCAAACCAATATAGCAATTCCTATTGACAATTTGATTTTTGCAGCCTTATGATCAAAATCAAAAACAACATGAGATAAGTCAAGGTTTGGATTGAAGCGGTCAACTCATTGATCAGCTGCAGGGATTGGACATCAGACAGACTAGCCAAGTAGAAGGACAAACAAAAAAGGAAGAATAAAAGAAGGCATAAGGCCATACTTTCCAAGTTGGAATGAATTGTTAGTTCATGATAATTTACTATGGTTTCAGGACAGAATTGTCATACCTGAAAAACTTACACCAGAAATATTAAGGAGACTTCATAATGGTCCCTTGGGACTAAACAAATGCTGAGAGAAAGCCAAAAATTAAGTGTGGTGGTCTAAAATATCTCAAGAGTTGGAGGAGTATCTAAAGAAATGCTCATTTTGTAACATACACTGTCCAATAAAAAAAAAAGGAAAAATTAAAAGTAACAGCACTTCCTCAAAGTCCATGGCAAAGAATTGGTACAGACATTTTTCACTCACCAAGAACACCAATACTGCAATAGATGATTTCTCAAGATATATAGAAATAGCTATACTTAATCCAATGGCATTGTTGAAAAATTTCTTCTCACATTAGGGAAATCTTATTAAATTTATCAGTGATAATGGGAAACAATTCAAAAGTTACACTTTCAATGATTTTGCAAACAGTTATAGACTTAAACACATAACATCAAGTCCTCAAGCAAATGGAGAAGTGGAAAGTTTCTGTTCAAATAGCTAAGAAAATTTTGAAACAGTCAGACACATTTCAAGCATAAATGGCATACCTGAGTACCCCAATTCAAGCCACAGGAGTCAGTCCCACTGAATTAATTATGGGAAGGAAAATACAAACAACATTACCTTTACATTCAAAAAAGTTATTGCCAAAATGGCCCGATTTCACACAAATCAGAGAGGGTGACAAACTGCCAAAAACCAGAATGGAAAAGAATTTTAAGAGAATCCAGAAATAGGAAGAATTTCATTTTGAAGAAATAGGATGCATTTCATTTTCAGATTTTGAAAATAAACCAGTTAGTGATCATTACAAAGATCTTCAAACAAATAATAATACAAGAGAAAGTACAGGAAAAACAAGGTGAGTACAAAAAATACAAACTCAAAAATATCTATTTGATTTCAGAAAGTGAACGAGTTATCACCCCTGGACTGTAACCACAACAAACTTTGATTTGTAATTATTTATTTTGTAATTTGAAAAAATTATAAATTAATGAAGAAAATAAACTAACTTAGGAAGGGGAATGTTATAACAACATCATTATCAAATGATGTAAGGGACTTTTTAGTTCCATTAAGGAAATGTTGCAATGAAGACAGATCCAGAAGGAAGTTTCAATAAAATATGTTGTTGAGCAACACAAAAACGACACAACATATTTACTATATGTCGTGTTGTTTTTGTGTTGCTTCAACTATTCAGCAGCCAGTTTCATATAAGATATCTTTCCACCCTAAGCCCAGTGGAATAATTACTTGAAAAGAATAGGAATTTTTAATACTGATTATGTAGTCTTAATGGGAATTGTATAAATATTTTTATTGTATAAATAAAATTTTAAGATAATTTCAAAACTTTTAGTGCTGGTTCTTAAGTTGCATTAGGCTTATCAAACAAACAATTTTTGAAAAATATATTTGACAATCCTTTACTTTCTTTTCATAGTGAAATGATACATTTCAGGAACTAACAAAGATTTTTCTCAAAGAAACCCTTTTCAATTTAACAACACTATTATTAAACAGAAAAAGACTCGTTGAACTGTGATATCAGAGCAAGCAATACAAATGCAGAAAGATGTATACTTATTTTTCATAGAATATGTAAAATATTTGATTAAGTAACAACAAGATATATTTGAACTGTTTGGAAAGCTTGATTTATTTGTTAAAGATGTAAGAATAACCCAGAACATGTATTGGGAACAAACTATCTGCACACAGATAGAAAATGAATTGAGCAAGTACATAAAAATAAGATAAGTATGCATCTCTTCACTAGATTTATTTGACCTATACAGCAAGGTGATATTAAGAAAACTAGAAGTCCTACCAGGATTTATTATTGGTGGATACATAACATAACATAAGATACAGATATAACATTGTATTTATTGCAGACATCGAGAGAAAACAAGTTACTTCAAGAAAAGGAAAAAAGGAGTAACCATAAAAAATATATAAAATGTAGTCATTAACAAGAGTGACATCCCGAAATGCAAACCACCAATTGCAGATTTCAAAATCAAACAATTACAGAAGTTTTATAACAGGCAATGGAAAATATTACACAGAAATAAAAATAAAATATCAAAATATACCTCCAAAAAACTAAACAATATTAAGAAACTGGAAAATTTCTTTGGAAACAAAGATTAGAAGGTTCAGTTATTATACAATATCAATCCTCTTATATAGCAGTGAATGTTAGACAATTGCTACACAGATAAAGAGGGGACTTGAAGCAACAGAAATGCTGAGAATATCATAGACGAGATATGAGAGCAACAGAAAAGAAAAACAGGAACAAAAAGGACACTTGTACCAAAATCAAAAAGTGACAGTTGACACATAATGAGGAAAAAGGTATTAGATAAATTGGCACTCATATGACATAATGAAGGCAAGATGGGCAGAGCGAAATATCAAGTAACATACCCTAATGAGCTTGTCTAACAGAAGGAAAACAGAGAGAATACTAAGGAGACAAACAAGTGTAGATCTACAAAGGAAGTTAGGAAGAGCCATAACTGATCATTTCCTGAAGGGACACACTATATAAAAAAATAAAATATTCACTGTAAATATTATTTCGAACCATATGAAATTTTTTTGAATTGTTATGTATGAATGACTTGTTTTATCCCCATTCTCAAATTAAATTAAATATGGGTACTAGATTGCCATAGAGTGAATGCAACTTGGTGATTGTTGATTGAAAGATTCAGGATAATTGTGGTATTGTGGTGAAAGAAATAATGAATATTTTGAGAGTCAAAGAAAGTGACTGGCTAAGGTAATGATGATAGTGAAAACCAGCATACTCTCCTTCCAAATTTATAGCCATGTGCCACATTTTCTTTAAAAAATAGTAAGTATTAACCAAAATCAACTTTCCCTAGTTTGTTGTTGCCATTATTGTCCTTTAAGCATTGATGATCAGACATGATTTTAGTTTACTATTGATGGATTATTGACAGGCTTCAATTAAGACTTTGGCTTGATTTTGTTAGTTTTTGCTTAATTTCCCTTGATTGGTGCCCCCCCCCCGCACACACACACACAGTGTAACCTGTTATTTTACCAGACTTTATTATTATTATGAGTAGTAGTAGTAGTAATTCTTTGTTTTGTTTTTGAATTTTATGTTTCATTTCATTTCCTCTTGTGACTTGTGTGACTCTCAATAGGGAAAAAAGTAGAAAAAAGTTTAAAAAAATATAAAATGGACAAATTTAGTCAGGCCATTACAAGGAAACTTTTCAGGTCTGCTACATCTGCAAGAACTCCCTCCAAGATAAACTGCCCAAAGAAAAATTCCATTAAGTTAAAGGGACTTTTTAAGAACCAAATGAAACCAAGAAAATTACAACACAAGAAGACTAAACAAGATGATAAAGTTGTACATGGAGATTTAGTCAGTGTGACAATTCATTGACCAGGCTAAAAAATTTCACCCATTTTATCAAAAATGCTTGATCTCTCCAAACTAAAGAGCATTACAACAAGAACAGTACCTGTCATTGAGTTCTTAAGATGGAACATACTGCCCACAGTTGAAGAGTGTCTGTCCATTACAACCAAAGACATTAATGAAGGTGCTAGGAAAGAGAGAAAATTTTCAGTTCCCCATTATAAGCATTAGTTATGCCTGATATACAGGATATGTAAGGTATTCAAGGGCATGTGTTTGTGTCTGTGATTATGTGATAATTGATGTGCTTTTATCTATTCAGAGAATCAATAGTGAACTATCATATAACACATGAGATTAAACAACATACTGTAATTGTTGTGATACATGCAAAGCACAGTAATGTTGAGTTTGTACATTTTTTGGAAGTTGCCAAGTTGTTTGTGCACAAATTTTGCACTGATCCCTCCTTAGAGGTTTGAGTTCTTAGTCAAAAAGGGCTCAAATTACTTGGAATCTCCACTGCCACAGCATGAATATCTATTTACAGAAAACACAACTTATTGCAAGCAACTATGAGGGTGTGCTGTTGAGGAGGTTCCACCTCTTCTCAGCATATTTAATAGTTGTTCAAGGGGTGTTTCCTGGTTACTTCTTCACTTGTCTTCACAGATCTGGCATGTGCTGGATGTTATAATGAAGGAAAAAGAGTTCCGAGTCATTGTAGTTTATGTGCCCAATGACTGTGGTGAGCAGAAAGCCTTCTTTTAGTGCATCAATCATCAGTGATATCATTGAAATGGGAACTTTTAGTAGGTGACTGAAATATAATCCTTGATCCCAATTTAGATCATAGGGGTGCTAGTAAGGGTACTAACATTTGTTTTGAAGTATAAAGCTTTCATGAATTTATTGCCAGATTATCTGATTGATAAATTCTGAAATGAACATTTAAAGTGAGTAGAGTGGACTTGGAAAGATAGGGTTAGCCCAGGCACAGTGTAACATTCTAGCTACATCAGCCAAGTTCTAGTTAGGTGAGTTGATGTAGACCTCCTCGGTTGTCCAAGCTAATATAGTTTATTTGGCCCATAGGATTAACTAGGTTTACATACTTAGATAAGGCAAAGCCTAGATGAACTGAGTACTGGAAATTCAACACTTTTTGTTAAACATAAAGGATTTCCAGGACCAGCTGCTACTAATGACACAGCATGAACTGACAGGTTCTGTGTTTTGGAATAAGTGGTGAGAACACTTTAAGGATATTGTCTTTTGCCACCAATTATAGATGATGACTCAATCTAGATAGACTAGCAGCACAAATGGAACTAGAATGTAGAATTTTTTAGGAATTTTCTTTTGTAGGCTGGCTATAGCTAAGGCCAACCAGGCCTCCTTACTTAACAAGGAGCAAGCTCAGGTAGTTAGAGCTAGATTAAAAAGAATGTCTACTGAGGCAACAAATATGGCCACAAAATTGTGTGTGAAGGAACTTTGTGGTGCCTCTGATCAGTATATTACATGTGTATATTGGATAGTAGAACCCTGATGACTGATGAGAGCATATGCAGAAAGTTTTTTAATTACTTTCACCAGATATCCTGATCTGAGCATATCTCAGTTCAATAACTCTTTGGTTGACTTTCTTTGCCTCAAGATGACTGAAAAGAGGGAAATCTGGAAAGCATTGAAGATACCAGCATCAATGGTTTGCCCTACAAAGTGTACTTGAGGTTGTCACGCATGTTTGTCCCCTTGCTGGAAATTCTCTTTAACCACTGAATGGAACAGAGGACTATTCCGTAACATTTCACCAGGGGTGTGGTGAAGCTTCTGCACAAGGGAGAGGCCAACCATTTGCCCCAATGTGAGTGCAAATGTTGTCATACACTGAAAGGTCTTTGTTGGAGGCCTCTCTGAGATCTATCCATTGTTGAGAGTGGCATTGTATCAAGTATTAGTCAATCTTTTGCTCCAAATGGCCTTGAACATCCAGGTTGGAATGTTTCACTCATCTAGCTGATGATTTGGAACATACTCTGGGTTGGCAAAAAGTCTTTTGAAGCAAGACTAGTCGATTCACCAGAATGTGTCCAGTGTGATGGAATGGAGGAATCTGTTTGGCATGCCCTTTTTCACTGCCCAATCAAATGCTGGCCGTGAGCTTATTGAAAGCTACAAGGTCTGCATGGACAATTCTTTGTCCTTGATGCCAATTCTGTTTGTAGCAACATGATGAGAATGGATGATGAGGATGAAAGAAGTTGACAGGGCATTGTCACTTTCTTCTCATCACCTAGTTGTGTTCTTCAAGCACCAGCTGAATGTCAAAATCAGGGTAGAGAGAGAGAGGCTTTCTTCCAAGGACTTTGCTAAAATGTGGATGACTGTATCACAACTGGCATGAGTGAATAGTGCTAATCTAGAGTAGCATTTCAAGATATCTAGTTGAAGAACTTATCCTTCCAAGACATATCTGACCAACCCAATTAGGCTATAAGTTTTTTTTAGCTAGGGAGTGAATGGTGATTAGCTCCCTTTCTATTTGTTTTAGCCTCTTACATTTTCAGTTTTATCATGTCTCTTCCCATCCCCTTTTATAGGTGACAAAAGGCACAGTTCTCTGATGCAGTGAGAGTTTTTATTTTGTGTTTTTCTTATTTCTTATTCCCAATATTTTTCTGACAATTAGGTGTGGGGAGCATCCCATACTAACAACTTTTGCATTTGCATATGTGTCTATCTATATCATTGTGCTTATTTTTATGTAAATAAAAATCATATTTTTCATCCCTCTCCTTACATGTTTGTAAATACAGGGAATTAGCTTAGGATCTCATGGAGGACATGTGTTGTTTTGGTGATTAAAGTATGAATGTGTACAATGGGCTGTGCATTGTGGTGGATATCAGTTCAAAGTGAGAACTAGGAGAGCTGAGTTCAAATTCCAGTTGAGTTTGTTAGATTTACTTATGCACAAATACCCTTGCTAAAGGTATGAATCCATCTCTTCTCTACCAGTTATAGGTTGAATAGCAGGGCAGAGTGGGTTCTTTATCCTTGGTTGGCAACCAATTTACGGCAGAAAGAAATGGCAACTTACTGCAGGAAAAAAATCTGCCTCATCAGTCATGTATTGAAAGATACATGTTTGCCCAGGCGTGTATCACATATGGCACTTAACTGACTGAGTATGAATGTGTTTTTTTTTTTTGCATGAATATTTTATTGTGGTGAAAGGATTATTATAAATATATAATAAAGAGAATGAGATCAGTTAAAGACAGACCAGTGATGACCAGTCTTCCTCATTTTTAAGCCTTGTGCTACATTTGTATTTTATATATACAATAAATATTAATTCCACTATACTGAAATCAAACCAAAGAGTATAGAAGTCTACAAAGTCTCTAGAAATCTTCTGGAAGAGCACACAGTGGCCTATTCTTTAAATATGGACAAATTGTAGTTTCCTCAGATTATATGAGTAGGGAATGATGTGTCTGGGTGTGAGGAACCCAGAACAGAGGCTGAGATTTTGGAAGCTCTGAAGCTTGTTAGCAGTAACAAGATATTCTGTGAAGTATACTTGGGGCAGTGACATAGGTTTGTCCCTTTGCTGGTACTGATCTACAGGTTGAAGAATGAAACTATTCACAAACACTTTGCTGGGGATGTGATTAAGTTGCTTGGGCAGGAATAGTTATTTTCAGCCTTTAACAACATTAAAGTTGGAGCTAAATATTTTAGCTAATGTATTAGCCAAATGTTTACAAGGTGTTCTTCCTAGTCTGAATGGTCCTGAGCAGACATGCCATGAAGGGCAAATACTTTTTAATATGTAATTTGTGCATATATTAGATTTTTCAACTATACGCATTGAGCACAAGATCTTTCATTTCATCATTTCTTTCTTTTTTTTTATATTATCCCCATGTATTGCAAAACTCTTCACATTTTACAGTCAAATTTGTTTTACATTTTGTTATTCCCATTTCTCCGTGTCTACTGACAACTAATTGAATCTAGGAAAAAAAGATATGGAATTTTTTTGTTATAACCTCAACAGAGTGGAAGAAAAGTTATAAAAAAAACTAATATAAATTAAAATAAGTACTGTATTTGACAGTGTGTTGCAGATTACCTTTTGGTAACATTATATCTTGCCATATATCAGAGTGAAAAGAGTGTGGGAAAATCACAAAAGATGAGAATAGGCAAAAGAGAGTTTATATGAATAAAATAAATTGTATATAGCTTAACTTATTAACAGAAAGGAGAAATGGTTAATTATTGTATTGTCAAGTGTTTAAAAATAAATGTCTTTGTACATACAAAAAAGAACTGTGTGTGTGTGTAAAGATGTGTGTAAGTGCATTGGGTAGTAGTTAACCATAAAAATTGTTGTAGGTGATTTTAAATGAATGACATGAATTGCTTACATCTGTCTATGCACAAATATGTCAAGCATATGTATAAATAATTTGAACTGGTTGTGTTTTATGATGACACCCAACATCGGAACCTGATAAAAATCTTTCTGACTGAAATCAAGCCATTTAGCTCTTCATATAGGTATCTATAGATGCACTTTGAAAAGGCTGCTCATGGTTGGGAAAACTTTCTGGTTGGTTGATTGGATTATTTATTTTTAGAAATGGTGAAATTTTGATCTCATTATTTATTTCTTTGCTTACACCCTGGTTGTGAAAGCCTTCTGATTGAATGGTTGAATTATGGCTTTGTTTGTCTGGCATCTGTCTATTTTTAGAGATGGTGAAATTTTGATCTTCTTGTCAGTTATTTTTAGTTATTTCTTTCTCTATTACCCCAGTTTAAAGAATACATTGTTTCCTATATGCGAAGTTTGAGGCCTTCTCTCATAGTTATTGTATATACAATTATTACTAGATAGCAATTCAACTAATTACATCCCTTAGTTATGATGTCATAGGCAGCTGTTGAAATATAGACATGAAAGAAAAATGTTGAATCAGTACATGTTCATTTATCTTTACTTTTATTACTGATCTTCACTCATTACAATTCATATATATCATCACTAGAACATATAACATGGTGTTAGAAACCAACTAAGACCCAATTTCACAGAAAATAAATATGGTTTAATTTTTAAAAGATAGATTCCTTACCGCCTCGTAAAATCCTCAACTTCAAAAAGGATAACATTTCTGCTGCATGAAAAAAAAATGAAAGAATAAATTTAACCTGCAGTTGTTAGCAACATAAAGTAAGATGAAATCAAATAAAATTACCTCTTTTATTATTCTGACATGTATTAGTCCATATTCTACATTCACTTTCAATACACAAAAAAATAAAACAAATATTTAAAACGTCATATAAATTCAATGCATATCACAATCTGAGAAAAGATTTAACATTTCTCATACACAAATTCTTTATTAGTAAGCTAATCAAAAGTTTGAAGTTTATGTGATTGAACTTTGTTTGGTAATATCACCTTATTAAAGATATTAATATACAGAATAAAAGATATAAGAAATGTTTTATAAGAAAACTAAACCTGATTAGAAAAAGCAGTTCAGACTGGACAATCCACTGAAGAGATAAAACACCAAAATAAAATATTAAATGCCACATCTGAAACTCAGAGCAATGATATCTTGACTCTACAGTTGGAAATATACATAAATATATAAACAAATAAATAAAAATACATCTTCAAATTCTTAATTTCATCAAGTCTATAAATAGACACAAAATAGCAGACTTGCGGAGTAGGGGAATGGGGAGAGGACGGTCTTCTTCTGTCTTAATTATAACTTAGCTAACCGCAAACACTGACCCAATCGTACGAACAATATTCCTTACACCAAAAACAACACATTCATAAGTACCTTTCAAACTACAAACACCATAATACCTCATCGTCTCTATGAAAAAAACTGACTAATCCCCATATATACAATTCAGTGTCTGTGGGGGGAGGGGAATAAAACAATAATTCTAAAAATTAACCCCAATGAGTATTTACAATATGAAAACAAAACTATTTACAAGAAACTAAAGAAAATATTATTAGTAATAAAACCACCACAATCACTAAATGTAGCAGAAATACCAGTTCACTGGCAGAAATCAACAAAAAATATGAAAACACTCACGCGAAACGAAAGGTGCCCCGCATTCACCTACAAACTGACATCACTAACCACCTAACGAAGGAGGGGATGGGTAATTAAACTTAAAGAAAAATAGGGACAGAAATAAAAGAGATCAATGAGTATACATACCCTAGCTAAGTTAACTCGAAAGAAAAAAAGAAAAAGAAACTAAAACATCAACAACTGAACCTAACCTAGCCTAGTTTCGGGATGGGTTGCACTAGTTCAACCCAGGAAAAGCATATTACTTTTTTATAAACCTTCAGGTTTCATTTTGACAGTTTTTTATAACATCAATTTGAGATTTCTTTTTGCAGTTTTATTGTGACAGAAACATATTCTCAGTTAGTTCTTGACACAATAACATATGAGAAAATTAAATTTAATTCATAAAATTTTAAAAAATAAATCAAACATGCAAAATCTGTTAAAGAAAATCAGTATCTTACCATCCACTCACCACATAACTATAGACCCTAAAATAAATCCTGCCAGTCATACCCAATAGAAAGTTTCCTTTTGCCATAAAAGAAAAATTAAATCAAGAATTTAAAAATGATAGTGAAAATAAGAATATAAGCTATAAAAGAACCTACAAATTGGGTTAATTCCCTTGTTGTAGAAACAAAAAGTTACACCTATGTCTAGATTACAGAGATCTAAATAAAGAAATACAAAGAGAACATTTTAAACTCCCTACCACAGAGGAAATATTTCTAAATGTATGATGTTTTATACAGACATTGGAAAGTTACAATTGACAAAAAAATCTCTTGCCTGCTAACCTTTAATACCCCTTTTAGAATATATCATTTTACAAAACAACCTTATTCAATTTACAGTATAAGTATTTTTTGAAGAGGAGGGGGGAGAACATCAAATCACCAGTATTATGACTGGTGTAAATGAAAAGACAGAAGACTCTTAATCCAGTGTGGAATTTGAAAGAAATTTTCATTTATTAAATGACATAAAAAATAATCAATTCATACTGAAAATAATAATAATAATAATAATAATAATAATAATAATAATGCAAAATACAAAATTTTACAAAAGATTTTCCATTGTACACCAAACAATTAGGCAAGATCACAAATTCTAAATACAATAGTGGTGGGCTCATAAAACAATAATTATTATTAACAAAATGTTTACTATTCATTTGACAACTAAAAGTTTAGAAGGATAACAATTCATAGGTGTCACTAAGTTCCTTTTAAACAATAGTTCAGTTTTACAAACTGTGATTCAAAAATGAGGTAAATCTTGTATTTTCAAAATCAGGATTAATACCTCTAATTTTGTGACAAACTTTCACAAACAACTACATAAAAATAATCATGTATCTCTCTAAATTTATAGAATCTTCTGTTTTCTTTATTTTTTCTTTCTTTTTCTGTTACTTCCTTATTGCTGTAGTAAGTTCCTAGAAACAGACCATGATCATTTGCCTGTGAAAGCCAAAACCCTTCTGTTCGTCTGACAAATTAAACTTTTTAAATAGCCACAAATCGGCTCCAAATTGAATCAGAAACTGGATACTCAAATTTGACTGAAACCATTTTTTACTAACCATATGGCTTCATTTTAGCAGTTTTATTGTAACAGACACATATTCTCAGTTCTTGATACAAAAACATGTCAGAAATTAAATTTAATTCAAAAAATTTTTTAAATAAATAAATAACAATTTCAAATAACTTACTTTCCCTATTGGTTAAAAAATCACAAAATGTATCTCTTTAAACCAGTCCTGTTTGCAAACTTTATTTTGGCAGGTTTTCAAACCATCAAACTCGAGCCTCTTTTTCAGCAGTTTTCTATTTAAAAATATGTGTTAGTAGCTTTCTTATTTTAATAAATGTTTCTTTAAATATTCTTCAAAAGGAAAGTGTTATAAACAAACCTGTCTATTGTATTATTTTTCTATTTACCCTTTAATTACTATTATATAATTTTACATTTCTATTTTATAAATAAATAATTGAAGTGTTCCAAATTTAAAAAATTATTTATCAAAAGAATAAAAAACTTCCAAGACATCATAATTTGGTTTAATACTTTAGAAGAATACAGAGAGACTCAAACTCATTTTCAACCAATTGCATAATCATAGCTTGAAATTAGATCCAAATCCAAAGTTAGAGATCACCTAGCTTAATCTTCTCATCACAGGCAAAGGACTAAAACCAGATAAACTAAAGTGTAAGGAATTAATGCACTTATCAAGTGTAAGAAAGACCTACAAAGATTTTTAGATGTGATCAGTTATCCATGTAAGCTTCTCCTTCATTATTCCTAAGTAACAGCACCATTATACCAGCTTCTACAGAATGATACCGTATGGTCATTTGATAAATGTCACATTGAAGCAACATCAAAACTGAAGGAAATGATTACAAATCATAGAGTACTACAATTCTATAACCCCAATCTACCCACAAAGATTACAATAGATGGTAGTAAGCATGGATTTGAACCAACAAGGGAACAGAAAATGGAAAATTGTTATTTCATTTGCCACATGTACAAAGACTTCTACAGGACAAAACTAGTTCTATAGAAAGTGAAATTTTAAGCATTGTGTTCATCAGCAAAAAGTTCATTCAATTTATTTATGGCACTCATTTCATTATCAAGAACAACCAAAAATCTCTTAAAAAAATAGAAAAATTTTTAACAAATTCTCCTCTAAGAATTCAAAGATTCATGCTAGCACAACAACATTAAGATTTAATTACATACCAGGATGCAATTTAATCATTTTCAATACTTGTTCTCATGCTTATCTTCAACATAGTAATCTGGAAATTGATTCTTACGTTCACTCAATTACAAAATAACCTAGCCAATGAATTATTAAAAAACTCAATGTATACAAGGAAGTTACTGCAAATGATCCAACCCTACAAATTTTCATTACTTACACAAAAAGGGAATCACCTTTTAAAGAAAGAAACTCCATCTTCTATCCAATGTTTTATCTATGTTTGTGACAAAATTTTGATCATTAGACTTGTTCCAAAGATTCACAAATCAATTTTCCTAACTCACTAAATAAGTGAACCATAAAAAGGACATATGTAAATATTATAAATATATCAATTAACAATTCTTTAAGCACACAACAAAGAAAGGACTCTTTCTCAGGGTGAAATTGAAACAGAAAGGAATTGTTTATTTACAATATTTTTATGTGGTTGTAAGGGCTGCTAAAAATATACTTTAAGCACCTAAAGAAATTAAGTTAGGCAGAGACAAACATTCATAGAAAGTGGGCATTTAACAGTAAGAAGAGTAAAGTGTCAGTGAAGTCCACAAAGTGCCCAGACAGAGTGTAGAATTGTCAATTTTTGTTCTGAAGCTGGAAGTTTGATGTAATCCTATAAATAATCTTGAGAAAGAATTTTCTTCAAGCTATTTTTCCAAAACATACCTTTTTTGCTACTTTTATCAGACACAATGTCACCACAATCATGTTCAGAAGCAAGGCCTATCAAAAAGACACCATCCAAACACCTCATTTGATAAATGTTTTCTTCACTCTACATTGTGGAAAGTGGCAGAAGATAGTTTTTCTTTTATCGTATAGTGTAGTCACCCCCCATGAGTGACTACACTATAGTTAGTAACTACCTATAAGTATCTGTATGTAAATGGACTACAGAGTTGAGCTGGGATCTGTTGAATATGACTCAGACTTACGCAAGAAGTACCGATCTTCCAATAGTAGCACTCACTACTGGATTGTGACAACCTTGTGCATAACTGTTACTTTTATTCTTATTGTACTGGTTATTACAATAAACCTTTACTTATTTTATCCACCATCTTTGTCAAGTACATATTCCTATTAGCAAGGAATTTAACAAAGAGCATTTAATTGATGAAGGGAAGGAGTTGCAGAGTAAATGGCATTTGTGGAAAACTCTCAGAAGTTGTTACCATCTTGTAAAATCATAATTGAAGAGAGTAAGTTGACTTTATATTAGCGATTTGGTTTTGTATGTTTCATAAAAAGTTTTTGTATGTTGTCCCAGATTTGCAGGTTGCGGGCATCTCAGAACACAGAGACCAACTCACTGTTAATGTTACTTGCTCACATCTGACTAACTGCACACTCATGAATAGAATCACAATAAATAGTGATGCCTGAGTAATGGTTTCCTTTGTTAACTTATTCTGACTGGTTCAGTAAAGTACTTTTCAAAATTGTCTAAGGTTCCAAATTCTGTCCTTATGATTGGTTGGAAATAATCTTTTCTCCAAGCTATTTTTCCAAAACATACCTTGTTTCACTACTTTGAAGCAGACACAATGTCACCACAATCATGTTCAGAAGCAAGACCTATCAAAAAGACACCATCCAAACACCTCATTTGATAAATGTTGTCTTCACTCTACATTGTGGAAAGTGGCAGAAGATAGTTTTTCTTTTTTCCTTTTTTTTTCACATACATTTTTAATTTTTTCCTCTAATGACAAAGTATCTTGCTATCATAGACTAGATCATGAGGTTATTTTAACCTACAGGGTATGATGGGTAAAATGTCGCTATATTATATTTTAAATTTCACGCATGTGTGTTGTTTGTATTTAATTTTGTCAGCTGCACAGTATAGTAGGGTCAGTTGGGTACCATCTGTGAGAAAAAGATCACCATGATACAATTCACTCTGCCAGAAATTTGGAAACAGTATTCTGTACTGCTTGGTATTTGTGCCAGAAGCTTCAATATCAACAATTCAGAGTGTCTGGGTATCAATCTGAGGTCAGAGTAGAGGATTCAGAAAGAGTTGGATGAGTCTAATGGTGATTACAAAAGCACAGCAGCTCGGAAAACTCACTCTAAGAAAAGAACTCTGGAATTTGTTGATGAAGACCTCAAACTCAACATAGAGACCTACATCAAGTACCTTGAGGAGGTAGCGCTGCCCTGGGTCAAGAGGGTAGCTGCAGGAAGACCCTATGTCTGGCAATAGGACTCTGCACCATGCCACAAGCAGGAAAATCCAGTCATGGCTGTCAAACAATTTCTATGACCATATCACCTTTTACATCTGGCCACCTAACTACCCAGACTGCAGCCCCCTTGATTATTATGTGTAGGATGCAGTTGAGTGAGAGACCAACAAAACTCCTTGTATAACACTTTTCTACCAGTTGGTGTTTGGTCAAATGCTGCTGCTGTCCATTAAGTTAGTCACTCTGGTCTAAACCATTGCTCTGCTCACATTGTGTTGATTGATCACAGAGGTGGCAAAGATCAAATTGTTGTTAGCAAATGTAGTGTCGGTTTGATTTTTTTACATTGACATTTTTAAAATTTCCTTTGTGACATAGCTTTGCCAGGCAAAGGAAATTTTAAAAATGTTTCTGCAGATGAATAAAGGAAAGTCAAGAATTTCTTCATGGTCTATTTCTAAGTAATTATATATTGTTCTTTGTACAATAATATTGGTTCTTGGTACAGAAATATTAATCCTTATCACTTTGAATTCTATCACAACACTGCTTAATTTAGCTAAGTCTAATTCTGCTTATACTGACTTCCACCCAAAACTGGCATGGGGGTTGGCATGGTTAAGAGACTTAGTGTTTCCCCTATCTTCCAACAAGAGCATCTTTGTTGTCTTGCACTGGATAATTAATTATACCTCCAAATTTGAAGATATCCCTTTTCTGATTGGTAGCAGTCACAGGATATCAATCTGCCCAACTCCCTCCTTTCCTTATTTGTGTCTTGCACTAACATTTCCAAATGGACATAGCCAATTCCTAAGTCCTTCTTGGTATTTCACCTGCATCTGTCACCTTGGTTGTCCTTTAACCAGTCTAGTTCTCAACTGCATTGTGTAGCTTAGTTCATGGACATTAACTAAAATTTTCATTTCAATTTCTCATCAGCTAAGTTTCTCAGCCTGGCCTTGCTCATAAAATCAGAAATTTTCCAGCTACTTCCTCTGGTCAGTCAACCAAGTCATTCCTGGATTTGGGTCTTTACATAAAGAAATTCTACATTCTTGATTTGTCTACAGTTTGCATTGTTTTAATAGGTAAATAAATCTGTTTTCTTATCCTGCCCTGTCCTTAAAAATTGCCAAATTTATATCACTCAGTTTGTGTTTTTGTAACTGGCAGTGTCATCAATCACTGTAACTGACAGTATCATCAATCAGCAGTCAGCTAAGTATCACCACATGGCCTGTTTGGTGATATCCCATAAATGGAATTACTTTTCTTCAAGTTATCTCTGCCCTAAAAAGAAATAGACTTTTGAAACTAAAGAAATCTTGCTTTCTCTCAATCTGTCCATTGTTCTATTCTTTAACCCTTTTCATCTTGCTCATTTTTAATTTAACCCCTTTCTTTCAGTTTGCCAGTATCACATAGTGTCACACTTGAAACACCAAAGATCAACTGAAGTCATGAATTATAGCAACATTCACCAACAAGAAGACTGTCCAGAAGAGTTGCAGGATATTCTGAATTCGTATGGAGGCTGTGGTTGAATCCAATGGCGATTTTATTGAATAAATTTACTCTTTAGTATTTTAAGATATTTTTGTGTAATTATGGTAAATATATTTATTAAAATCAGTGTTATTTTCATTTTTGTGTAATGTAGACAATTTATCTTTTATACACTGTATATCGAATACATGCCTGTGAAACAGCTACAGTTATTAGAAAGCCCCAAAATTCACCGCAAAGGATTTTGAAATATTTGCCAAAAAACAGATTTTGAGCACATAAATGCTAGCCAAAATAGGGAATAGCATGGTAGAGAGGAATATTCAAATAATTAAGAAGATTTTTAGAAAATCTGATAAAATAATGATGATCCTTAGCACTTACAGCATGATACACTACACCATTAAAAAAAAAGCAAAAAAAGATATCCATCTACACCTAAGCAAATGTTATGCACAAATATCCTAAACATATTGCACAACAAAAATTCACAGAAATCTCAGAATGCAAAGAAATTACAATCTTCAAGAGAACTGCCAGCACTTAAAACCGAGTAATAATGCTAAGATTAAATTTGACAACAGCTAGTATACAAAAGGCAAAGTCATAAAGAAAAAGACATCATTATTTTTATCCAATAATTACCAAGGAAGATAATCAAATACACAACAGACCAATAATGTGACACATACATATAAAAAAAATTATAACAACAATAAAAAATTGGGGTTTTTATATGTACAATTATATTGGCTTTGTTCCTTCCTGATGTGGGTGATCATAGCTCTCCACAATATTCTTTGTAGCTCTAAGGAAGTTTTCTTTTCCTTATCTCTCTCAATCCCTGTTCTTCTATCCATTTAAACGAGCTCATTACGTAGATTACTCATTGCATTCCTGCATCCCTTTTGCCTTCATATATTCTCTGAGTGTCAGATTCTTCAAACCCTCTTTCCTCATTATATACCCTAGAAATTTCAATTATCTCTTTCCAATTCTAAATATAAGCATCCTTTTTGCTTCCATTTTCCTTAAAACTTCATGTAGAACATTTTTTTCAAGTCTCTTCAACACATTTTTCATCTTTTGGTAGAACACTCTCCAGATATTTAAATTTTTGTATTTGTTTGATTCCAACAATTTGTAGTTTGCATCTTGGGCTATTCCTTTTTTTTAACAGCTATACATTCTGTCTTCTTCCAATTGATGGTAAATACTTTTTTCTCACTCTCTTTTACTGTCTTTCTGTAGGAGCTCTTGTAGTTTACTTTCTATGTTTGCTATCAACACTGTGTCATATGCATATAGTGTTTTTAAGATCATATGCCCCAGTAATAAATCCTGGTTGGACTTCTAATTCTCTCAGGATTGCCTGACAGTAAAAGTTTAATAAATCTCATAAGAAGACACATCCTTTTTTATGCCCTTTCTATTTTGTGTATTTTCTGAATTCATTTTCTATCCATATGTAGATGGTTTACTTCCAGTAATATTTTTTCCGAAATAAATTAAGCTAACTTAGCAGTTCAAACAATTCTTTATGTCAAAACCTATCAAAAGCAATTTACATAATCTCTAAACCAGAAGCATTTCCTGCTGCATTTGTATTGCAATTTATGATGTCATTCTGAATCTAAATATTGCCTTCCTTGTTTGAGTATATTTAACAAATGCTGCACTGTCCTATTCCTTGTCAAATTCTGCTCCACACTATATTCATCATAGTTCGGATAATAAGTTTCTTTATGTTACTCATTAGGCTGATTATCATTATATGATAATTCATTTATTATTTTTGTAATTTTATCAATGCTAAAAACATCTAAATCTGCAAGCATGTCTATTACAACCCCAACTTATCCTGCTGCTTTGTTCCTGGTTCATCCTGGACTTTAATATTTCTGGTCCTTTCATATTTATTGCAGGTTTCCCTTTTGTATCGTGGAAGATTACTCAATGTATTTGTTCCATCTTTGATTTATTTTTCTTTCTTTATTATCAGCATCCCCTTTTTGATCTTATGCATCCTGTCGAACACATCTTGTGTACTGTTATTTCTCTCATTCTTTTATGCATATCTGCCTTATCTTTGATGCTCATTCTTTTTATTTCAACACATATTTGCATTTTATTTTTTAATTTATTTGTATAATGTTTTATATTATGTACCACATGCTGTCAAGAATTTTATATTATGTACCATGTGCTGTCAAGAGTTTTATCTGTTATCTCCATTCCTTTTTTCCTTGTCTATTTAATTTTGTTTGGTGATGCCACTAAAGCTTCTCTTAATGTGCCCCACTTTGAAGTTCCCTTTTCATTTAGTTCATTGCATTTGTGGAACGGGAACAGTCTGTTCCCCATAGATTAAATAAAGGGCTCAGTTCAGAATTCCCTGTACATTGGTCTAATCAATATATACCTCAGGAAGGTTGGAGGGCACAACAGCTGAAACACTGTAATAACAACAAAGACAAGGACAATAATATGAATATAAATTGTGTAAATAATAATAACTCCTCATCCCAGAAATTTGAATATTTTCATGTCTTTTTCTAGCCTACTCTTATTTTATTTTTCTCTCCCTCTGTATATATGTCCCTGTCCATTAGGCTGCATTGTATAAAGCAGTATAAAAAGGAAAGGATCCAACTTTAATCTCAAATGACAAAATAATTCTCATTTCCCCTCCAAGGAGGCTGTGACACTATTTAGCTATGGTAATTGGCTAACTAATTAACCATATAAATTAAAAATGGAAATACTTTAGGTGAGAAAGAGCTATACCGAAAGATAGAGTGAGCAACATTAAAAAGAAGAATTTATTTTATTTGCAAAAGAAAGATACTTTTTGCAAATGACAGTAAGAAAAAACGAGACTGTGATTCTGTCAAATTAATTTATGTCATGATAAGGGAGTGACATGTCAAACAAAACAGAACTCTAAAAGATAAACAAAGCCAGCCAACTCATGTGACTATGGAGGAAATTTGGCTTGGGACCACCCTGGAGAATAGCCATTAATTATCTTTCAGAGATATCATTTAATTTTGGTTCTTAGGTCCAGCGAAGAGACCCATCTGGTGTATGTACGAATCTTGACATGAAAAAAAAAGTCGAAAAGGGGATCATTATTATTGCCAGACATAGTATCTCAGAAATGAACATCTGGTGATAAGAGAATTTCAAGACATGAGAAAAATAAAGAATTTAATTGTTGGGTGGACACAGCCAACCAGTTGAAGGTTGACCAGCAGAGAACCCAGATGTCGATTTTTTTTACAGTGATTAATGAGCCGATAGTGGTCCGGGCTAAATAGATTTGGGAGTCCCCAAAATTATGATGTGATAAAGAATTATTCAGCAATCTGGGAATTATAAATGTTTTGGCCAAAGGAAAACGAAAAATTTTGTAAACATGAGGGCCAGTCTAGCCACACCCACACTGCCAAGAGATCATTGGCTAACTGGTAGCATGGGTGATAGGCAGAGGTGAATGTATAAGAAAGGTGGAGAAGTTGTTAACACCCACTGAAGGGATTGGTATGAGATACCAATGTGAGAGAGAAAGAGTCTAGGAGGATAACTCTCCTCTGACCTTCCCTCATGGACAAGGGAGAAACCCCCGAAATGGAAAGTGATTAATCTTCCAAAAATAGGAATTAATTCATTTTTGGCCTAAGAACAAAGAGAATTCTTGTTGGGAATTGGGAATTGTCAAAGAACCCAAACCACGTCAGTCAGGTCCAACCCCAGAGTTGGTTGGTGTCCATATAAACAAACCTCTCTGATCAGAGAGTTTTCAGCAAAATTTCAAGAGAGTTCGGAGTTGCAGTTGGAGACCAGCCTCGCAGAGTCTGACTGAAAGATTTCCACGTTCTTTTTGACTTTGTCAATAAAAACTTCCTTTTGGTAGGAAGACTAATGACTTAAGATACCATAACCTGCATAAGAAACGCAAAAAGTGCCACAAATCCATAGAAATGGGCCGGGAGAGAAACACACTCCTGTATTCAACAGATAGCTAAAGTTAATTGTTATTTCTCAACATATTTGAACCTCTTGAGTTTGTTTAATTATTTTTTTTTACTTACGCTTCTGTGGTGTCACCTTTACCCTGGATTCAACTTGCACTATGGCCCGATGCCTGATTGATTTTGTCTACCTAAGATCAAAGTCACAACATTGGGAGGTTAGACTTGAAATCAAAGCAGTTACTTCGGTGACCAAGCATTGGAGGCGAGCTGAGAATGACAAAGTTAGTATTGAACTGGAAACGACCAGATTGACCAGGACACAGGCTGGTGGCAGCGACAAGGAGTCAACCTCAAGACACTGGTGGAAGAAACCTTACAGCTTCATGCAGCAACTGAGAGTTGACCACAGGCCGATGGCACAGTGTCATATATTGATGTCACAACCAGTGGACGTCACATATTAGTGCTGGACTGCAACTGCGACCACTGATGGTTGTTACAAGCTATTTAGTCTCCTAGTGAATCATGTGTAGCATACAACACACCACACTATCTCCTTTCAAAAAAAAAATCTCATGCAACCATGACAAATCTCTATCTATAAAAGGCAGGATGTGTGTGTGTGTAACGAATGCAACAGATTTGCACCAAAATTTACATGCACATGCTCCAAGTTAGCAGGAAGGCCAAGACTGACTTTGCATTTCCCAACTCCCATCGATAGTGGAAATAATCAATTTTTTCATGCTTCTACAGCAGTTTTCGTGTAGTTTGTGGACGTTTTCTATGCCCAGAGTGAAAGCCTATAGCTGGCTGCCATGAATAGGCAGGAAGATTCTATTGGCCAGCATGAGAGCCAACAGCTGACTGACACGAATGTTAACTAGCATGCTAGCATGCAAAAAAATCAATAGCTGCATTCGTCACAAGTGGGAAAAATTTAAATCTGCATGGCACTTTACTCCAATTGGCTCATTCACTTGCTTAAACTCAATGTTGATTCTGATTCTGCAGAACTGGGTTGGGTGTGAAAAGTATTTATTGTTAACATTCTTTTTTCATTCGGTTTTTCCATTTACGAGTCCTTTTTTAAAGCTGATTGTTTTGTGTTAATTTTGTTTAGTTCTTTTTTCATAACAGATTTAATGTTTAGTATAGAACTTAGAAAAAATTTGCAGTGTGATATAGGCAACAAGTAAGGCATGGAGCAACATCAGCATGGCAAAGAGCACTCCTTTAAAGGCAAGGAAGGGCAAAAATATTTTAAGTCAAGTGATAGCCATTGCTGTATGAGTTGTACGATTTTTGAATCAATCACGGGCAATGCCGGGCCATGCTGGTAGTATATATATATATATATATATATATATATCTCCTTCCGACACAAACTAATCAACACCACTATAAACAAACTAACCAACACCACTATAAACTGGTATAATAATACTATTACTATCTTACTTTGTTTTATTATCTTGTTCCCATTATTGAGAAAATGAAAACATTACTGATTTTTGTTTGAGGTTATCTATTTATTTGCTAGAATTATATTTTTGAGACATATTAAATAAATTAAAACAAGGAAATCATGATTATTAAGTTACATTAAATAATTTAAAATATTTTTCCTTATGAATTAATATCAACAAAATTCAGTTTTAAAATATGTATTTACTTACTGCATTGTCATAAATAGGTTAATTAAAATATTTTATTACATTATATTAAAATCAATATAGTATTTATTAATTTTCATTAAGATAAATGAAAATATTACTCATTTTTAAGAAATGCTATTCTTAAATAAAAAAAAAATGTTTTTCTTTCATGACATTTTTCTACTCCATAATTTGAAATCAATATTTTTTCAATTACTTTTTCCCCTATCACTATTTTTCTAAGGCCACAACATTCAACTCTGTAATAAAACTTTTGTACATGAAAATCTTTGTTTCTATCGTATTTCATTTTGCTAATTTTTTCTTTTTCTGCATACTATTTGTGGAGGAAATTGCAAAAACTAAAAAACAACTGAGTTCTTTATACACTCTTTCAGGAACCTGTCCAACAAAATCCATCATTTTTTTTTTAATGTGAACCTGCTAAAACCTCCAATGTCAAGATCATCTATTCCAGAAGAATCATGTTCAAGATCTACAGGAACCTTCTTTGGAAATATCAGTCACAAGAAAACAATTTCAACCAAAAACTGCATTTGAAAAACAAAAATAATGATCATTTCAACATAACTGGTTTGTAAAATATCCTTTATAATATTCAAAATCACTGTGACACATTACATTTGTAAAAATCAAAACAAGAAAGTACATTTGTTCACAGAAAAATGCGACGAGGAAACATTCATAAAAGCAGGATTTAGAAATTGGAAGTAAGTAACAGAAAATTTTGACAAGCATTATGCATCCCAACTGTTCTTATTGTTATAATCATTCTTCCACAATTTAGTGATGCTGTTAAAATGATCATAAAAAAACAGAAAATAACCATTGGTGTTTTATAGCCATTATGGAAACTTTACAATATCTGGCACATCAAGGATTAATGGCACATAGAGATGAGGTTGATGAATCCAGTTTTAACAGTTTAAGAATTGGTTGTCTAAGAAAACTGAAAGTGATAGAATTTTAACTCTAATGTCATATCAAGTTATTTGGAACATATTGCTTCCAGTAAGAAGAAAATTTTATTTTATAATGTGTAATGAGCCTGTACAATAACTGTCTCACTTTCTCTTGCTTTCTTGCTTATGACAGTACTAGCAATATGACAAGAAAATCTGATATCACAACACTTTAAATATTGAACCCAGAGCACATTATTTTCATGGACATGCCCATTCATTATCAATGTCAGTCACTGAATTAAACAAAAAGTTAAAAATAATGAGTGATACTATGCGATGTGCTGAAGAGGTTATTGTTTTGATTAAATATTCTCCCACAAAAGAAAACCTCAGCAGAATGTCAGGATGACAACATTTATCAAAGTGACATCTTCAGAAATGCAATGGACTGTTGGTGCAGCTTGTTTTCAAAGAATTATTGATAACTATGGTCCATTGTTGAATTCTGCCTTCAGAATGATCAATTGAAACCCCAATATAAAGGCCTGAATAACTGGAGTAAAGAAGCAGATAAAATCCTCAACAACCATCCAAACCAAATTTTTAGTGCATGAAAATGATGCCACAATGATAGGCTTAAGATCATGTGTAAATTTTGAATTGGTGCAAATCAAATGTATTATGACAACAGTACAGAGGAAAACTGCAAAGTGTAGAAGACCTTGGAAGTGAATATCCTGACAGATTTCAAGGTACTGGAAACTTTCCAGGGAGACAAAAACAATTTACATTATTGAAAATGCTACACTAGTAATTCAACCTCCAAGAAAATACCCAGTACATTTGAAAGATGAAATGAAGAAGGAATTAGACAAAATGAAAGACATTGGCGTGATCACAAAAGTAAATGAACCAACAGACTGGATAAATGCAATTGTATGTTACAGAAAGAAAAGTAGTGAATTACGGATATGCTTAGATCCAAAACCACTAAACAATGCATCAATAGAACTTACCACAAAACACTTGAAAACATTTCTCATAAATTGGCTGGTGCTAAACATTTTTATAAAATAAGATGTGAAACATAGATACTGGATAATACATCTTGAAGAATCTACTTAATGCTTCAATATACTGTTTGGCAGATACAAATATTTAAGATGTCCTTTTGATCTTAAGATGTCACAGGACATATATCAACAAAAAATAGACCAAATACAGGAAGATTATGAAGGAGCCATTGTCATATCTAACTATATCTGCGTATATGGCAAAACAATCAAAGAACATGATAAAAATTTGAGGACAATTGATCCATGATATGATCTAGTTTTCAATAAACAAAAATACAAGACAAAAACAGATAAAATTTTAATGTCTTATTTGGGATGAAAATGGTTCCTACCCAGATCCAGAAAAATGTGACAAAATCAAATCAAAACCTACATCTGCAGAGAAGAACTTCAGCAATTTCTAGGTATGATCCAATACCTAAGCCCTTTCATATCAGAACTTAGTTCTAAAACAGCTCTATTTGGGGATCACTACTCAAGAAGAACACTGAATATCAATGGAATGAAACACATGAAAAAGCTTTTCAAGAGTCAAAAGATTGTGTTCATGAAAACCTCTGTCAAAATTACTTCAAACCTAATGCAAAGACAGTGATTGAATTATGTTAGGCTTAGGTGCAAAATTAATCAATGATGGCAAAATTGTTGCATTTATTAGCAAAAGACTGACTGGTGTAGAATCAAGGTATGCAAACATAGAATGATAATTTCTTGCAGTTGTGTTTGGTTGTGAAAGATTTCATATATATATATATATATATATATATATATATATATATATATATGAAAAAGAATTTCGAATTGAATCAGACCATAAATCATTATAAAACATACAGAACAAAATCTTTGTACAAGCACCCCCAATATTGCGAATAATGTTGTCAAGGTTACAATCATACAGTGTTTAAATTATATACAAGCCAGGTGAAGAAATGAGAATACCAGATTACTTATCAAGAGTAAACAATGTTCCACGTGTTGGCCTATCCAAAAGAAAAATAACACGCATGGCCTGCATAAACTTTCATTATCAGCATGAAGGATATGTAAATTCTGACGGAGATTCACATTACACTATGCAAATTATGTTCTATAAAATGGGTAACTTGATTGCAGTCAGGAAGTTTGTTTATGAGTCATTAAGTTGCATGGAGGACGAGTTCTTGAGACGTACAACTGCTGGATTGAATTTTATCCCCCACATAATTGCGCTAGAAGCTATTCCAGCAATTGTACCAACATGGCAGATGGCAAATTTAAATTGCATCTTATTCCAGAATTTGATGGATCCACGTCAAAGGTTGAATAGATTGAAAAAGTGAAGCTAGATTTTAAACTGCACAGCATAAAACAGGTGGAGAGCATCATACCCTTACACTGAATCAGAGGAGCTTTTGCCATATATCAGTAGCTGAGTGATAAAGAAAAAGCTGATGCAAAAAACATAATAAAAGGCTATATACACGGTATTCACAATAGATTCATTTCAGGTCTATGAACAATTTGCAGCTTGGAGGTTACCATACATATATATTTGGCAAAACTACAGAAACTCAGTGTTGTTTGGAGGAATTCCTGAGCAAGCTTTAATGTGTGCCTTTGTGGCAGGACTAATGGAATGGGTGAAGCAGCTTCTTCGAAAAAGGCCATGAAAAATATACATAAAGCAATTGTCTGCTACATGCATAATGGTATTAATCACATGGCAAAGAACTGCTGACTCCAAGATAAAGTTAGGAAACCTCAGATTCATTTCTACCAATACCATATGACTTGGGCCATATATCACAAGACTGTTCAGATCAAGATGGAGGATATGATATCAGCCCCAAAAGCTATGAAAAAGACACTCATTGTTATAAATGTATGAGTTCACGGGATAAAATGTCCAGCATTGGTGGCCACTGCTAGCTCCCAGTTGATTACCAATATATCAATTTGTCATCCATGAAGCAAATAGGAAATGGGAAGCAAATAAAAAGCCCTAAAAAGCCCAGTAGTTGCAAATGTCAAATTATGTGTAAATGACTTCAATTCAGTCAATATTGATGTTTTCGTCATAGACAGTGAATTGTAGAGTTCAAATTGCTTCTCATGATGGATATCATTAAAAAAAACTCAGTGGATTTCATATTTCTGAATTGCAAAAAGTTAGATTTTCCAATTTACCCATTTGTGTGGCTATCAATATCAATCAGCCAGGCTTTAGTGTTAATTTTGGTCAAGAAGTGGATAGTATTATGGAAGTGGTTAGATGGACACTCACCAGAGTACTTGAAGAACCTGGTATCCAAGTACCCTATGTCTAGTCATGCTAGAGATGAATACAAAGGCAAATTACAGACATGGTTGGAAAATGGGTGGCTTATACCATACTCTGAAGGAGAATTTGGTCCACTAATAGGTCTACTCCCATTGATGGCAGTGGTGCAAGAAAATAAAGGAAAGGTTTGCTCTGTGTTAGATTACCAAGAGCTAACTGATTATGTGGATGCATACATTACTCATGCTGATGTTTACAGAGAGAAATTGCAAAATTGGCAGAGGAAAAGACCTAAAGTTTCTATTCTTGATTGCCAAAAAGCATATCTGTAAATTTATGTGTACTACTCATTATGCCATTCCAGACAGTTGAGAATAAAGGACGGAAATACTGCTTAACAAGAATGGGATTTGAACCCAATATAGCACTGGTTATAATGAAAACTATCGTAAATACTGTGCTAGGAAAACCTGAGCCTATTCAATAGGTTACTTCTTACATTGACAATATATATTAACATGTATGTGGCATCCACAGTTTACATAAGACAATACATTGCTGACTTTTGTCAAAATGGTTGGAAAACAATATTCGAGTGCTCAGCTTTCAAGTCTGGGGGTGCATAACATGCTTTACTGGAAGCATGGGAGTGAAATACCAAAAGTACCTGAAATTCTGACACATAGAAGTGTATTCTCCCTATGCAGAAAACTAGTAGGACAGCCTTTATTAAATGTAGAGCAATGGCAGTTACTACTGGTTGGCATGATGAGGTAATTGACAACCCTCTTAGAAATATGATCATAGATGCCATTACCAGGGTACAACAGGAAGATCCCACATGTGGTAAATGGTATGTTGATGGACACAAATTTGAAATATGGGTACACATGATCTCCCTTGCAATTGGAGTGGTCCTTGTGACAAATGGGGAGGTTGCATGCTGGTTGCATCCAGAAAATGATGTCCAATACATAAATATAGCAGTTGGTGTCAAGTTGGCCCTTCAATGGAAAGCAACAAGACTGCACTTATTCACAGACTATGCATATGTCAATGGATGGATATCAGATGTACTTTCAAGAAACATAAAGGCTTCACTAAGATGCTCATTTGAAGGAGGTTCAGTACCTTGGAAAATTTAATCAACAAATATGAATTATCTGTGGACATAAAATTAGTCAAATCTCACCAGAACCAAACGCACAAACTAACAAGAGTGCCACAAAGGTGGCTTGACACATTAAGAAAGTAGAGAAAATCCATCAAACTTATCTTGGTGAGGAAGCGTGGATCAGAATGGATAAGGTCTGTGCATAGGCAATGTGAACACCTTGGTATCAGATATTTTTTAAACCAGATTCTGCAGTCTCAAATGCAGCAGTTAAGAAAGTAGTCAGGGAATGTCAAAATTGTCAGTCAATCAACCCATCACCAGTGCAATGGCAAAAAGGAAGGTTGGATGTGGATTTGAATTGGAATGGATATAATGCATTATGATGGCAAGCATTACTTAACATTAATAGATTGTGGTCCCATTCAATTTACCATTAGGCAACAACTGCAGCAACAAGATTCAGCCAGTGTAATTAATCATTTGACAGCTTTATTTTTGAACAGGGCCTTCCTGCCATAATAATGACACTGTATTCCACAGTAGACTGTGCAAAGAATTTTTGGACAGATGGGGAGTCAACATCCATTTTCGTTGAGCATACGTTCCCTCTGGCAGCTGAATAATTGAATGCTGTCACCACAGCATCAAACAAATTACTGTATGGAAATAATGCACCATAATGAAAGCAATGTTACACCAAAGGTCAATGTATCACTTTCACCTGAGTCTGCCAATTGGATCTATCATTACAAGGTCTGTGTATGAGGCATTGACAAAACACCACCACCAAAGCAAGAGCGTGGAGAATTAAAATATACATTAAAAGACAGAGTATTGGTAAAGACGCTGCCAACCCGATGTACAACTTGAGTGGGATGATTTATCGCGATTCTTGTGGATCAAATGTGATGCCACCTGAAAGATGTACACCATTTTGTCTGGTGCGTTAGTGAGTGATACCAGCAGCAACTTTTTAAAAAACGGAAGATGAGTAGAGATCTGAGATATATTACTGATGCATCAACAGAAGCACATGACCCAGAAACAGCTTCCTTGGGAAGCAACTTGCCCAGAGATGAGAAAAAGTATAATAGTGAAGAGACCTACCTCTAGTTGTCACTTATGTGACAGGAGGAGTGTAGTGAATGCATAAATGAATGTACTCAAAAACAAACCCACATCATTTGTGGTGTATTTCCAAAGAAGAAGGAAAAAGTGTAAAAGCCAGCCAGAAAAAAATAAAAGAAATGCTTACCTGAGTAAACAACGTTCAACATGTTGGCCTGTCCAAAAGAAAAATAACATGCATGGCCTGCAAAATCTTTCATTATCAGTGTGAGTCTTGAAGGATATGTAAATTCTGAATGAGTTTTGTGTTACACTATGCAAATTATGTTCTATAAAATCGGCAACTTGATTGCAGTCGGGAAGCTTGGCTATTAAGTTGCATGGTGGACAAGTTCTGGAACACATGAAATTGCTGGATTTAATTTTATCCCCTACATAAAATTCTACTACATAGTAGCAACTTCTGGAAGGAAGATGCTAATAAGACTTTTCCAGCTTTCAGAAGCATACACTCAGATGAAAGAGAATCCTGTCATTAGCCCCAAAATGAGTGCTCCTTCTACTGTGAATGCCAATATGTGCTGAGAGTTTTCTCTCAGTTGACAACTAGCCACATGGATTCCCAGCCATTGTTGAAAATGGAATTATGTCATGTACTAATTAGGAGAGCCATGAAAGATATGATTGTTTTATGAGGGAGATGTGTCACTCTTTATGGCCTGAGGTGCATAGATTGAAACTCCTCACTAATGATGAAGCATCCCTCACCTGACTGTTCATTAGTAATATGCTCTGGGTTGGCAGGAAGTCTTTTGTAGCTGGACTGGTCATTTTGCCAGACTGCACCTGAGCACACCTTCATATGCCCATATGCTTCATGGTTTGTTTTGTGAAAAGTTCTTTGCCTTGGAAGCCATTTCTTTGTGTAGCAGTGTGCATCCATTGCTTTACAAGAACAAACAATGCATTTCTATGTTTTTTAGCCATGATATGGAAGAATGAATGAAATTTTTGGGTATTGTTTTTTTTCTCCCATCATCTTGTTACATCTTTTAAGCATCAACTTAAGGTTATGGTCAGAGTGGAGAGAGGGAGAGAGAGAGAGGACCATGTTAGTGAATCTTGGCAAAAGGTTGATGAATGTAGCACAACTATTGGGAGTGAATGGGAATAACTTGGAGTAGCATCTTGACATGACTGGTTAAGGATTTTGCTTGCTTAAGAAAAACACATCTTCCCAGCTCAGTTACATTAGTGTTCAGCACTTATTTATTAATGAATAAACTGTATACTAATGAAGTTATTTTACTAGAAAGCTTTGTGGAAATATTTTTAGTTAGTCACTCCACTTTAGGTACATCAAAAATACTTTTAGCATTCTGCTTCCATTTGACTGTATTATATTATTACTATTTTCAATTAAGCGAATACTATTGATCGAAAAAGATTTCAATGCAAAAGTTTCTTTCAATGGCAATTTTTGTACAAACTAAACACCAAAGTGGATCACAGAAGCCTTGAATAATTCTCCAACTTCTGATTGCTAATATATGTGTAAAACATTACAATGACTAGGCAATTGTGTTCAAAGTCAATTTACCACCAAAATCTGGTTGTTTTCTCAAGCCTACCACATGATTCACATTAATTATAAATACAAAGACACTTTTTACCTGCTATAAAAAACATTTTTTGTGTATAACTTTAAATTCTGCAACTCAGTATAAATTCCCTGAGTCATTTCATCATTCAACCTTATTTATAAATACCTTTTGTTATTTATTGAAAAAATATTGTTGACTTATATTTGTGGTGTTTGACAGCTTTGTTCCATACAAGTAAATTAAAATTTTGTGGAGATGTTTTCATTCACCCAGCAAAAAAATAATACCTTCTGATCAACATTTTATTTAAACAAACTAATCACTCCACAACACACTTAAAATCAATGGTGATGACAAATATTTTTATAGTTTTATAGTCTTATTGCAAATGTTATTTCAGTAAGAATGTATGCAATAATAAATCAGGACATTTTGAAAATTTGGCCAGAAACCTAACAGCAATAATTCAATAAAACTAAAAAAATATTTTCTTTCAGATTTGACAGGGAAAAAAATCTACAATATTTATTTTTGAAAAATTTATTTTTCAGTAAAATTTTGAAATTCTAAAAAATACATGAAGATGTGTTTGGAGCAAAAAGTGCAACATCAAATGCCATTTTCACATCAGAAATATTTTTTAAAGAACTTCATTTATTTTTACAACTGTCAAATTATTCTTTGTACAGAAAATGCCTAAGAGAATGTATATGAGTGTGTGTGTGTGCGTGTGTGTGCATTCGAGTTTACAGAAAAGGAGAAACAAACAAAGTCTTGACTGACTCTACTGATAGCATTTCTTAGTTTAGTCAGATCAGATAAGCTGATTTTTAGAGTCATTCTGATTGATCAATAAATCTATGAAAGACTGTATCAGTAATGTTGATGATTGTAAGGACTTTTGATTCCACTAGGGAATGCTGGGATCAAGATGGATCCAGTGTGCAGTTTAAATAAATGAATTGTTAAGTTTACCATGCATCGTATCGACTTTTTTCAGTGGCTAGTCTCATATAATATATCTTTTCATGACTAAATCAGAGAGCATCTTGTGACAGGACTTGTTGCGGAAATGAAGAATGAGTAACCTGGAAGGCAGAACTTGTTGCTGTTGTTGTTAATGCTGAAGAGGTTAATTTCTTCTTCGCCTCAGCAAACATAGGTTTGAGTAAATTTGGGTAAATAAATGTATAATTATAATATGTTTTGTGAAGACAGTGGTGTCAAAGGATGAAAGTTGAGAAGTATCACGTTCAATGTGCCTGTGGTGTTCTTGACCAGCCTCTGCATGTCAACATCTCAGCTGGGTCTCTCTCTCTCTCTGTCTCTGCTCTTTGCAGTGTTGAATCAGGGAATTTATATTCATTGTATCAGCTTCAAATCACAGTCTGGGTCTTTTAGCAGGATGTTTTTCTACTGACCAATATATAAAGTTCATTTTATTTCATTCAATACCAAAAACATGTGTCAAGCGATGATGCAGAGACACATTTTTGCATTCTGCCCTGGGTCGTCAAGCAGTCAACATCCAGTTTATGTAAGAGACATGACAGACTACAGAATAAAGACCCGTCCAAAAGATTACAATTCCTAATTTGAAACTCGAGAAAGCTAAGGAAATGGCCAGGAGCAGGTAGCAAACAAAATCTCAAATAGAAGGAATACATGAGAAAAATGTAGATGAACTAAAGAACAAGAGAAACCTACAAGATGTAAAATTAAGAACATGTGGAAACAGCAACAGCCATAGATGTAATAAAAAAAAATGATTTTAAAAACTGTCCAACAAAGGGGAAACACTGCCAAAAATACAGGAAAAGGAATCATTTCATTGTCACCTGCAGAACTAAAACTATTATGATACAGACAGTAAATGAAGAAAAAAAATATTTCCATGGAGAGCTGACAGAAACAAATTTATAACCCGTGGTATAAGAATTTGTAAAACAACAGTGAAATTTAAAATCTATACAGGTGCCGATATAAACATTACCTTAATCGAAACTTACAAAAATTTGAGAGAAAAACCTATATTAAAACCAGTTAATGGCATCTTCATAAGTCCTGGAGGAATGCATTGGAAAATTTAATATCATTCTAGAAGGTAAGGACAAATGTGGAGATCTATGTCATTGATTGTGTAAAGGGACAGAACTTATTGTCAAGAAAAAAAAAGTATATAAAAATGAATTTAGTGAAATGTTTAGAGAAAATAGAAGAGGAAACTTCATTTGATTCCAGTGGGCGTATCAGAGACTAAGAGAAAATAATTCTGAAAAAAGATGCTTCACTCTACTGTGTAACAACAGCTAGGAGAGTCCCATTCTCTATTTTACCAAAGGTGAAGGAAGACTATTCAAGACTAGAACATGAGGGAATTATTAAAAGATTAGAGAACCAACTGATTAGTGTGCACCTATAGTACTCATAATAAAAAGAAATGGAAAAGTCCAAATATGTGTAAAGAAGCTGAATCTAGCAGTGTAAAGGGAACATTACATGTTACCAAATTTAGATGATATTTTGCCTAAAGTAAATGAAGCAAATTTAAAAAAAAAAATTGAATGCTACCAGTGGATTCTACCAACATCCATTAGGTAAAGAAATCTATCTATTCACTACTTTCATTATTCCTAAGGATTTCCTAGAGACATTGAGGTATTATGGTGGATGTAGTAAGAAAGGTAGGAGAGAATGTGTTGTTTTGGTGGTAAGACTATTGTTGGTATGTTTGGGTCAGTGTTTGTGGCTAGCTAAGTTTAGAAATTAAGACAGAAGAAGACAGTCCTTTTCCCCAACCCTCTTTTTGGCCTTGTGCGACATTTTGTACTGTCATACAAATAAATATTTATTCCTTTTGGGAGGTATTACTTCAAAAGATTGCTTATTTGGTATAACATCAGCACCAGAAATCTTTCAAAGAAACATGTCAGAATTATTGAAAAATATTCAAAATGTTCTAATCTATGGTAGAACTGTAGAACATAATGAAAGACTAAAAAATTTTCTTAAAATATTACAAAAAGCCTGACTCAAGCTTAATAAAGAAAAGTGTGAATTCAAAAAGACACAACCAGAATATTTTGGAGACATAATTTCTGGAGACAGAATTCAACCCTGTAAGGTGTAGCAGTGTTGACAGCCTAAATCAACCCATACAATTTTACTTTACGAATGTGTAAGCAAATGCAAAAAATAACAAGAGAAATAATCAAGGAGACAGAATTTGCTCAACAAATACAAAATATATGCTAAAGTTGTTAAAACGCTTTAGAGTTCTTGATTGTGTGTAATATTGAAAGATTTGGAGTTGTTGAACTGTATATATGAAAATGAGAAGGAGTGCTTAAGTATCTGTCTATATTTCTGAGATGAGGTATTATGTACACTATTTACATTATTCGGACTATTGTCCTCATCCTTGTCACCATATTTATTACAACATTTCTCCTGTTGTATGTTCCGACCTACTTCTGGTTGTTGGAATGTTGAACTGAAACCTTTATTTCACTCACTGGGGTAGACTGTTCTAATTCCACGTGCCATGTTTAATCAGTTATCTCCTGTTAATTCTCCTCCGCAAGTTCTCCACTGCCTTAACCGGGGATTGAACTCACACTCTTTGGGTCTTGTCACTGGATCTAACCAATGCCTTTATCCACTTTGCCATGTGACACATGGTACAGTGGATATAGGTGTTGGTTAGATCCAGTGTAGGCAGTGGAGAACTTGGAGAGGGGAATTAACAGGAGATAACTGATAACTGACATTAAACATGGCATGTGGAACTAAAACAGTCTACTCCAGTGAGAGAAATAAAGGTTTCAGTTCAACATTCCAACCACCAGAAGAAGGCCAGAGCATACAACAGCTGAAACATTGTAACAAATATGGCGACAAAGCTGAGGACAATAGTCCAAATAATGTAAATAGTGTGCTTAAGTATTATTATTGTTGTAGAAAAATTAAACAGTTCTGTTTTTTCTATTAAATAAAAAAGTATTGTTCTTGACTCACTGTGATTTCTACAGAATTGTCACTCTTTTGTTGGAGTGAGTGTTCTTTTACAAGCTGGGTTTATGTTAATTTAAGTAATTAATGTTAAGCCTGGAATTGGGTGACAAGCTTCGTTGTCATGTTGAAAAACTTGGTTCATCTCACTTTGATGTTGTGTCAATTTCCAATGAAGTCAAGTGAATGAGTTGAATATTTTAAGGGCCAACAATATTTACTTCTGTTAAAAAAATACAGAAAATGTGGCACAAGGCCTAAAAAAGGGGGTGAGAAAAAGGATGGTCATCATCTATCTTAATTTTAAAACTTAGCTAGCCACAACCACTGACCCAAACATACAAACAATATTCCTAGCACCAAAACAATATATTCTTACTTACCATTCTCACTACAACCACCAAAATACCTCATTGTCTCAATGAAAATCCTAAACTAGACTCCATATGTACAAATCGTTATCTGTGTGGGGAGGGAAATAAAACAGCCAGTTAAAAATCCCCAATGAGTATATACAATATGAATATAAACTATTTACAAGAAAATAAACAAAATCATGTTAGTAATAAAACCCCCCACAATCCTTAAATGTGGCAGATATATCAGTTAACTGGACAAAATCAATACGGGACTATAATAATGTAGAAACATTCATCCATCCCAAGCACTCACACAGATATACACTCACTCTGACACAACAACAAATACGAAAAACACACACACAAAACAAAAGGTGCCCCGCACCCACCAGAGAACTGACATCACTGACCACTCAACGAGGGAGAGGATGGGGAGTTAAGCTAAAGGAATATAGCGACAGAAATAAAAGGGGCCAATGAGCAAACACGCCCTAGCTAAGTTTACTGGAAAAAAAAACTAAAGACTGAAAACCTACACTAGCCTAATTTATTCTGATGCCTAACCAGCATCAAAATGCCACTCTAGGTCAGCCCCTTTTACTCAGCACAAACGTGCAAGATACACCCACCTTTTGTCAAATTCTGATGAGGTGAGTTGCTGCCTTTCTGTCCTAATCTTGACTTTAAGCTGATGCTTAAAGAACTAGATCAGTTGGGAAGAAGTGAACTTCTCACTATCATAGAATTCCTTCTGATGCATTGTCCAAATCACAACTCTTATAACACCTAGTAAGCAAAAGAACACATATTGTTCAGCCTTCATTGTCTGAAGCACCACATTGCTACAAATAGAACTGGCCTCAAGGACAAAGAACTTTTCTTGCAGCATGCGGACGATGAGGCCTTCAACAAACTTGCACAGCAGCACTACCACCCTGCAATGAAAGAAAGCGTGACCAATGGTCTCGACTCCCCCAACACAGCGTTGGCAGTTTGGAGATTTCTCCAAGCCCACTGAACAAAGTCTTTTGGTAACCCAGAGGGCCAGATGAATCACCAGCCAGGTGAGCGATGTTGCATTTCAACCCAGGCACCCAAGGCCATATTGAGCGAGCAACCTGCTTCGCAAGACCAAGCTCGTCAATCAGCTCATCACGAACAGACCTCCTGACTAATACTTGATATAATGCCCTACAAGACACCCAATGCCTATAAGAGGTGTTTCAGAGCACAACAACATTCACGATATAAGGATCATTTGGCTCAGGATGTATGGCCGGCCTCCTCCTTGCTCGAGTGCACACTTCTCAAGGATGAGAAGTTTCTACAGAAATCTTCTTTCCAGAAGGCGCCCTCCTCATCCGATTCATGACACATTTGCTCTAGGAAAACAATGCAAAGCATATATTGACGAATCTCAATGCCAGGCATACCCAAACTGCCTTCAGATGGATGAAGGCAACAGCTCTCCTGAGATACCATAGTGGCTTTACCTATCCACAAGAAAGAGAACAAGCTCCTTACTAATGACATTAGTGTGGTATACAGAAGTGGAAGTACAGAGAGTTGGTAAAGGAGAATCGGGTAGATGTGTGAAACACATACTTCTGCCCTCCCCTTCAAGGAAAGATTCCTCCAAGATCACAAATTAATTGCAATTTCGGCCTTCCCTTGTACCTCCAACCAATTCATTTCCAACTGGATATCAGGACTGAACCAGACACCGAGTATCTTGATTGGCCCATCTGTCCAGAGGAAAGGTCCGGAAAGAGAAACTCCCTTCCACGCACCCAACTGCAAGCCAACAGACTTATCGCGGTTGATCTTGGCCCCTGTCACCATCTCATAACGAGATTTTCTGACTTTGCCAATCTGGGTTCTGCTTGATACAAGAACCGAAACGTCATCAACATAGGCAGAATATGTGGCCAAGGTGATAGCACCAGGAAGGGAAATTCCGTGCAGGACTGGATTCACCTTTAACTTGCGAAGGAAAGGTTCCAGTGCAAGAATGTAAAGCAAAGGCGATAGCAGACAACCTCAATGAATGGAACGAGACAATATGAAAGGCTCCAATCTTAGCCCATTCACTTCCACCAGTGCACCGGGACTTGCATACAAAAGTCTGATCCAGGAGCGAAAGTCTGGCCCGAAACTGGTTGCCGAAAGAACAGCCTCCAGGAAATGATGATCAACCCTATGAAAGGCCTTGGACTGATCTAAATTGATGAAGGTTCTCCTGAATAGTCCTGCCCTTCACAGTACAAGTCTGTTTGGAGCCAATCAGACTAGAGAGGACAAGCTGCAAATGGTTGACAAAGATCTTTAGCAAAATCTTTAACTCTGTGTTTAACATGGTGAAAAGGTGAAAGTTATCTAATCCATGCCCACCGTTTTTGTCCTTACGTAGCAACTTCGTCACACCCCTAGTGAAGTGCTGAGGTATAGACCCCTGCTTCATCCAGTTGTTGAAAATCAGTTCCAGCAAAGGAACAAAAACAGGTGACTGCCTCAAGTAAACTTCATAGGGAAGGCCATCTAGTTCCAGAGATTTGTCCAGGCCAACCTGTTTCAGCACTTCCCAGATTTCTGATTCTGTCATGGGACCCTCACACCCAGCCACTTCAGCTGCCTCAAGCAGCTGAAGCGGCTGGGTGCAAGGGTCCCAGGGAAAGTCAACTAAATAGGCATCAAACTGAGCAGGGCTCAGACTGGGCTCCCTGATGAAAATGTGAATCACACAATATGTCGCCGATACAGGCTCCGATTCTCCTCAGCAGCCATATTCATCGCCTCAGAGGACATTCTTTTTAACCTATCCCTAATTACCAGAGCTTGATCCTTCCTGATAAGCAAGGATGACAACTCCACCTTAGCTAAAGCTATTTCTCTATTATTGAGGGATTTAACTGCCCAATCGACTTTTTGCTCTAAAACCATTTGCACTGCTAATCTATCTAGATTGTGTCAATGACTAAAATCAGCAACAAACTTTCTAATTTTTTATTTTAATTTATTCCACCAGGCATTCCCTATAATCACCCCCATCAATCCCCTCTGTATCATTAGTAGCAGCTGGTTCCGGAAATCCCTGTCACCAAATAATGAACAGTTTAATTTCCAGTAGCCAGCCGACCTAACCTTAGGCTTATCTAAGTTTACATGAACCCAGACAAGCCTATGATCTGAATAAACTAGATAATGGAAATTTGGACACCCTAAGAGCCCTACATCAACTCTCCTAAGACTCGGTTGAGGTAGCTAGAAAGCATCCCGGGATCTGACCAAGTCCAAACTACCTCCCGAGGGTGCTCATTCTGGTACTTATCGACAAGATCAAACCTGTCGATAAAGTCCCGAAATGGTTTCATGTCCTGAAATGTTTTCACGTCCTGAAATGGTTTCACATCCCGGTTGTTAGTACCTGAATTTGGCCCTATGCGATCTATATCAGGGTCAAGGATAGCATTCAAATCCCCCACTAAAACTACCTGACGAGATGTTGTCAAGAACAGCTCAATCTGCCAGAACATGGTTATTGGGTACATAAACCCCAATGAGACACAGAGCCTTATTCTTTATGGCAGCATCCAGCACACAAAGCCTGCCTGCAGGATCTGCAAAAACAACAGTACATGCAGCCTTCAAAGACTTGCTCACCAGCCAAGAGACATCTCTCGAACAACTATCAAAACATGGTGAATAAAGGGAGAACCCCTTAGACAGTATATCCTCATAGTCAAACATTCACCCAAGGTGCTGAAGGTTGCAAAAGAGCCTTGCCCTGTGAGATTCTGACCTCAGGCTTTGGACATTCAAGCTAGCTAACCAAAGAGACATTTATCTAACTGATTTGAGTTGCTTTCCTGAATTGAACATGAACGGGGTGAGGATACAGACCGCCTCCCCCCATTGACCCATGGCCCATCTCAGTCTTGATGGAGCTGTCTTGGGAGAGGCCGCCTATATCCCAAGGGAAAGTCAATTTTAGTGCTCTATAGTGGGAGGGGTGAACAAAAACAGGGACCCTCCTAGCACAAAATTGTTTCATTTTTTTCAATTTTTCATTTTGTACTATTGCAATTGGCAGGGACATTTTAAAAGAGGCTATTGCCTCATCAAGCATGACCCAAGTCTGCTTAGCCCCTGTTCCAGTTCTGATGACTGTTAGAACTCTTTCAGCATTGGGAAAGTTTTTGTGGCCCTCAATGTCTTTGTCTGCAAATAGCTTAATTGATAATAGATATTTTAAGTCTTTTATCCTGTTCCTGTAGTCTCGGGTTTTTTTCTGCTTGGGCAGGGGATATTCAGCAAACATCTTCACCTGCGTTGAAGATGTGTTTTTACTTTTACTTTCTGTTAAGTCCTGAGTAGGACTTCTGAGCCTTTTGTTTTGGGGAGGGGGCATTTCAGGAGTTTTGATGGGAGAAGGACTGGGGGTATGGCGAGGCATATACAATTGTCTGAAAGGGCTGGGGTCTCTACTGAGAGAGGTTGAAGGATGGGAAAAAGATGTGGATGGAGTGGCCTTTTGGACAGGTAAGGACTTCTCTCTACTAAGAGGGGTTGAGGGATGGGAAGAATGTGATGGGTCAGAGGGTGTGAAGGGAGTGACCTTTTTGTAGAGGAAGTCTTGAGCTGACTGGTGGTAGAGGGCTGGGAAGACTGTACTGACTGTGGGGCAGTAGATGTGGGGGGAGTAACATTTTTAATGGGGGAGGATTTTGTATTCCGTTGGTTATCTAATTTTGCTTTTAAGTTTTTGATCTTTTCAGTGTTCTTGTATCCTGGATTGTTTTTGTTTTAAGTTCTTTTAGGGTCGGTATTGAGGCTGGGGCATCACCCTTACTGTTGACAGAGGGAGTGTGACTGTTAGTGTCTTTTGTACCGGGGGCTTCAGGGGACTGAGGACCTGCTGTCTAGTGCTTCCCTCTGGCCCTGCCAGCAACCTGCCATTACCCCTCTCCCTCCTCCACAACTGCACTTGCAGTGGGAGAAGGCCCTTCGAGGAATGGGGGCTTAGGAGTAAGCCCAACCAGGGGTTTCACCACTCCAGTCCCAGAAGCTGGCATCCCCATTACAGACAAGGTGGATTTCAAAGACGCGGTCAGAGGGGAAGTTTGGTAAACTCAGGCCTAACTTCTTGAGGCCATTTTCTCTGGGCATGAAGAGGAGAAGTGACCAGTCTCTCCACTCTTCCAACAAACTTGTTTATGTCCGGTCACTATGACCAGCAGCTTCAGGCCCCCAACATCCAGACAGTTGGAGATGGAGATGAAGGCTTTATGGTCCAACATGATGTCGAAACTCCAGTCAGGCTATCGCAGGAAGCACCTAGAATTTCTCTGTACTGAGACAACAAAGCTGCCAGGCATTCTGTGATAACCTGAGGAGGGACCTTGTATATTGTTACGATGGTTCTTCTCCTGCTCTTGTACTCTGTTCAGAGTATCAGATCTTTCATTATCAATTTACGACTTGTCGCTTTTACACAATCTTCAGCTGTGGGTAAAAATATGCCCCACATGAAAAAGCCTTTACCCATAACAATTCAAAGTGGCTTAAACCCACAATACTCTAGTGTTTTTACCACTGTGTCTTTCGTCAAACAACAAATTTTGCATGTACGCTTGTCAATGACAAAACTGACACTATTCTTTTATCGATTTTCTTTAGTACAATTGAATCCTCCAAGTGCCTACCTTCTACCACAAGGTGTGCATAACTCTTGGCACACTCCAAGAACTCCACAATATCGATGATGCATTTCAGCAGGGACTTCCAACAACAAGGTGAATCCCCTACCTCAGCATTATTCCTTGTCTTATCTTTTTGGCCATTAATGGCCTCCATATTCTTGATGGTTTTTTTGGTCATTATTGGCCACCACACTCTTTTGGTTTCTTTCTTGGCTATTATTGGCCTCCATACTTTTTTGAGATATTTTGTTTTTTTCTTGGTCATTATAGGTCTCCCTAATTTCACCTTCACCACTAACGGTCTCCTCACTAGAGGAAGAAGATTCTAAGGCAGGGTATTCTTCTAAATTGTCTTTATCCAGAGGGTCTTTTTTAGGATTAAAAAGATGTTTCCTGACCGACTTCCTAAAGTCGGCCATTTTTGATTTCTTCTTAAGAATTAAAAATGAATGTATTCTTTTTTCCTTCTTTTCCATTTTTTTTAAAAGGGAAGTGACAGGGTGAATAAAAAGAAAAGATAGTTAATAAGTTAAGTTATAGGCAAAACTAAAAATTCAGACAAAAAAATAAACAGGCACAGAAAAAAAAATCAAATATGCAAAAAAACAAGGATCGCCCAAAAGTAAGACAGTAAGTCAAAAATGTACAAAAACAGCCAACAGATAAATAAATATAAACGAAGGTTCATATAAAAAATAAGCAATGGATGAGAACAAATGAACAAGGTTCATCTAAAGGGGAAACAACAAATTTAAAATAGTCAAAAAGAAAAACACAAAACAGATAGATGTACAAAAATTAGAAGAAAGAAAAAGCAAATTAACAAGGTTCACCTAAAGCCAAGACAAGTTTAAATGTACACAAAAAAAAAAAAAAATAGACAACAGATGAGAACAAAGCAACAAAGTTCGCCTAAAGGTGAAACAATAAATTTAAACAGTAAAAAACCACACACACAAAAAACAGAAGGACATACAAAAAGATTAAATAGACAACAAACGAGAATAAACAATAAAATGAAATGCTATACAAAGAAAAAAGAAAATGTTATACAAAGAAAATGCAAAACAATATATACAAAGAAAATATGAAACAATAATATACAAAGCTGATCACAAAAACAAAATGGCTGACACTAAGCACGAATCAATCCAATAACAAATGAAAAAGTAAACAAAAAAAAATGAACAGATTAGACAATATAAAATACAAAAAATATGGACACAGAAACTTTTCAACAAATAAAATATGGAAAACTTAATGGATATTTAAAAGGAAAAAGGCAATGAACGAAGTAACACGTAAAAAATAAACAAAGAGAAAAAATAAAGTCTGTCAAAAGAATAATATGTAGAAAAATAAACTGATAAACTCTAGCAGGGGTTACAAAAATAAAAACGGAAAAAATAAATTTAAAAAGGAACTTAAAAGTAAAAGAAAATCATAAAGGAAACTAAAAGAATAAGAGCAAAATAAAGGAAAAAATAAAAAATGGGGAGGGTAAAAAACTGAAAAAGAAAAAAATCAAAAACTTTTGCAAAACAGTCATAAGAATGCAAGGAAGATGGTAAAAAAATTAATCAAACTTAACCAAAATGTAGATTATAGTTCAAAAAGAAACAAAGAGTCAGGAAAAAGTCCGGTGGTAATCACCATTCAAATAAAGTCAGAGACTGCAAGCTGGCCGACCAAGAATATTTTAAGGGGCAACTGACTAAGTCGCATTGAAATTTCATATTTATTAGTTCTCTTGGTCATGTGGGGGCTCGAGAATATGTTTACATTTTGTGGCATCAACTCAAGGTCAAAATTTGGGTTAATACCTTCAAATGTAGTTGATGACACCTAATTGATATTTTTCAACCAATCAGAATGCATCAGTTGTTAAAAACTTGGCTGGGAGCCTCTATATGTTTAACTTGCACAAATTTGAGATTTAAAACAATAAATGTAGAAATCTGATTCTACAAAGGACAGACTAAAAGCCTTTCTGGAGTTGCCTGCACCCACAAATTTAACTGAATTACCTTGTATAATCGGCATGGTCAAATACTTAGGAAAATTTAAAAAAAACTTGTTTGAAACAATACAACCAATTACCAAATTATTGAAAAAGGATACTGTATTTGTGTGAGTTTACCCACAAAAGAATTCTTTTAGAGAAGTAAAAGAATTACTAACTCAAGCACCAATTCTATCCTGCTATGATCCAACTAGACCTAGAGTAATTAGCACTGACATAATCAGTTATGGTTTCAGAGCAGCTCTATTTCAAGAAATAGATGGAAATTTAAAAATAATAGCATTTGCCTCATGCATATTCAATAGCAAAGAGAGGAAATATGTGCAAATTGAGAAAGACTGAGCGGTGTATGGGCACGTGAAAAGCTTGACAGATATGACACAGGACTTGAATTCTTTAAAATATTAACAGACCATAAAACCTGTACACTGTTAATAAACACACATGATCTGTACAATGCTCCATTACGATATTAAAGACTTCTGATGAGACTGAAAAAATATGACCCAGTAGCAGAAAACATTCCAGGAAAGGCACTAGTTGTACCCAATACATTATCAAGAAGTCCTTTATCCATCACTGATAGTAATACCAGCAAAGATGTGGGTGTATACACAGACTTCATGGATAAGAAATAAAAAAAGCCACTCAACAGGACACTGTATTACAGGAAATAATTCATCCCACACTAAATAAATGGACAAACAACAAAGAAAGAATAAAAGAAGGCATAAGGCCATATTTTCTAAGTCAAAATGAATTGTTGGTTCATAACAATTTACTATGGTTTCAGGACAGAATTGTCAAACTTAAAAAAGCTTAGACCAGAAATATTAAATAGACTTCATAATGGTCACTTGAAACTAAACAAATGCCAAGAGAGAGATAAAAAAAAATCATTGTGGTGGTCTAAAATATTAGGTTGGTGCAAAAATAATGACGTAATAATGTCGTTTTTTGACGTATTTTTTAACGTCAAAAAATGACATTATTACGTCATTATTTTTGCACCAACCTAATATCTCAAGAGTTGAAGGAATATTTAAAAAATGCTTGTTCTGTAACACAGACTGTCCAACAAATAAAAAGGAAAAATTAAAAGTAACACCACTTCCTCAAGGTCCATGGCAAAGAATTGGTACAGACATTTTCACTCTCCAAGGACACCAATATATTGTTGCAATAGATTATTTTTCAAGATATATAGAAATAGCAAAATTTAATCCAATGACAAGCAAATGCATGATAGGGGAGTTAAAAAATTTCTTCTTATGTTGGGGAATTCCTATTGAATTTATCAGTGATAATGGGAAACAATTCTCAAGTTAAGCTTTCAACAATTTTGCAGACATTTATGGATTTAAACACATAACCTCAAGTCCACATTATCCTCATGCAAATAGAAAAGCGAAAAGCGCTGTTCAAATAGTTAAGAAAATTTTGGAACAATCAGACACATTTCAAGTATTCATAGCATACAAGATTATGGCAGTTCAAGCCACAGGTGTCAGTCCCACTGAATTAATTATGGGAAGGAAAATAAGAACAACATTATCTTTACATCAAAAAAAATTATCAAAATGGCCCAATTTCACAAAGAGACAAACTGGCAAAACCAGAATGTAAATGAATTTTAACAAATTCCATTGTGCCAGAAATTAACCATCTCCAAAAAGAGGAGATAGGGCTAGAATGAAATTTTACAGAGAGAAATATTGGAACATGGAAGAACCAATCAAGTCAGCAGACAATGACAACAGGTCATATATTGTGACAACTAATGAAAAGGATTTTTGAAGAAATAGGAAACATATTTCATTTTCGAGTTTTGGAAATAAACAAATTAGTGATCATTACAAGGATTTTCAACCAGATAATAATACGAGAAAAAGCACTGGAAAAACAAGGCAAGGACAAAAAATATAAACTCTAAAATATTGTGGAGTTGACAAAATGAGTTATCACCCTTGAACTGTAACCAGAACAAACTTTGATTTGTAATTTTGTAATTTAGAAAAGTTATAAATTAATAAAGAAAATAAATTATCTTAAAAAGGGGGGTGAACATCAATAATGATGAGAAGAATGATTGTAAGGACATCTGGTCCCCCTAGTGAATACTGGGATCAAGATGGATCCAGCATGCAGCTTAAATAAATGAGTTGTTATGTTTACCACATGTCATTGTTTTTGTGTTGCTTCGACTTTTTAGCAGCTAGTCTCATATAATATATTATTCTACTCTAAACCCAATGGAACAAAGACATTTCAAAGTTGAGCACTCCTACTAAAATAAAATAATCCAAATTTTACTAATTTTCAAAAAGGCCTATAGAATAAAAAATATATCCATAACTTATTAGTTATAGAAGGTTAAAATTATTTTTAAACATAAACAAGACCAATTTGCCTAGTTTGGTAGTTTTCATCCTCTATATGTAATTAAATTTGAGGCAGGTTTATTAAAAGCGATTGGGGTGATTGCTAATGTATGTTTGACCTATGAACTTGTTGATGTGGAATATACCTTGCAGCATTCAAATATGTTTTTTGCTATATTTTAAGTGTAAAGTAAATAATAATTTTCCAAAATTCTGTTATTTAATCCTTAATTTTACTAATTTTTTTTAACAAATAACTAACACAAATGTTTCATTTTTAAAAGAATTTTAAAGTATATTAAATTTTCTGTCATCATTTTTCAATTACAATGGCAGATCAATGGCAAAATGACTGAGAATGTTTTAAAAATATTTTAAAACCTTACTGAAATCTGCAAAATTATTTTTCTCCTTATATCTATGTTATTTTTTAAATAAAAGCAAAATATTACTAAAAAGGAAACATTTAAATTATTTTAAATGCATTTTTAAAGCTTTTTGGATCAAGTTTTGGTGCTACTTATATTCTTTTCATATCACAGGGAACATTTTTTGAAGAATGTACATATGAGTCAAGGTCATCAGCAAAAAGATGAACCCAAAATGCAATTTACAGGTTGGGGACATTAAGATCAGGCAGGTGTGAAAATTTAAATATTTGGAAAGTGTTCTGACAAAGGAAGGTAAGTGTGACACTGAGATCTGAAGATGTATTAGGATGACCAGAGACACATTCCACAACTATGAAGAGTATGACAAGACAGGAATGTTTCATTGGTAACAAAGAAAAGAATATTGAACTGCTATGTGATATCTCTTTCTCCTTTAAAGCAATGAATGTTAGACGGTCTCTTCAATGATAAAGGGAATCAAGGCAATAGAGGTGTGGTTCTACAGAGGGATACTAAGGATACCATGTGAGCAACAAAGAGGTTTTGTAGAGGAAGCAAACAAAAAGGAAACTCAACATCAGGAACAGGCAGCTAAAATTTCTGTGACATGTAATGAGAAAGGAGGGCTTAGAAAATTTGATACTCACAAGACAAAGAGAGGGACAAGGGAAAGCAATGTGTGACATACTTAATAGGCTTAAGCAAGTGGATAGCAGAACAGGGTCTAGGAGAAATAACAAAAACTCAAAGGTTGAGAGCTATAAGAGACAGGAGGAAATCAAGAGCCACGATCACCTACTTCTTGAAGGGATAGGGTAAATAAAAGAAGAAAATTTGAAATGTAAATAGTCGAATTAGACTGGTGACTGTTGTATGAAAAAATTTAAAGAAATGTTAAGTTATGGTGATAGGAAATATATAAAAAACGGTTAGGTCAATGAATACAACCTGCTAAATTAGGAAAATTAATATTGAAGTTATTTTTACAATTTAATTACTTTACAAACACATTTAATCAATCAGTGAATGGTTGATCTAATCCATCCACTGCCAATATAAACTCAAATTTCCTGCCAAAATTTAATGATAAACAGAAAAGCAACATTACTTAAAAACTGATTACTTGAATTTCAAAACAGCTTATCCTTTATACAAGCAATATTTTTCTTCAAGTATATTAATATGCAGCCACATTTACAATATAAGTTTATAATACTAATAAATTTAATGATTTTATTTTCATTGATCTGAACTTATTAACAGAGATATCTACATTCATATAGAGATATTTTTTAAATGATATAAAATATACTAAATGTGCAATGAATACATTTTTCCAACTTTGTTTTGATGTTACTATAAATTTTCATTCAATTGCTATTTGTTGAAAATATTTTGACTAAAATCTTTTTGCTGTTATTTCAGTTGATGTCTTGCTTGTCATTCTTACAACTGCCTCATTTTATATCAAATTTCTTAAGTTAGTATGAACCTTTTAACAAATTTAGAACCACTAACAAAGGTGAACACCACCACAGTTAGTATACAAGGTAGAATCATTTACAGGTATCATTAGTTTGTGGTGGACTTCACCACATTAATTTAACTTAGATTAGGAAAGCAAACTGAGGTGAAGAAAGGATAAGCCTTCATTACACATAAGACATCATTACACATAAAATATGTATTTAACAAGATGTACAAACAAGGATGTGAAAGAAAAGCATGCATTGAGTAAAACAAGAGTTGTCTCTCTTTAACTATTATTTGTATTCCAATATTCACTGTGCAAGGGAAAGGTTATGTGAGTGCAAAGAATATTCAGCATGTGAATGGTGGTGCGAGTGAGGAGTTTGGGGCTTGGTTTCAACTGCCATGGATTCGTTTGACAGCTATTTATCTAAGAATATTTCTTACTTATATAGGTGATCATCAGCTCTGAATCACTGCATGGGAAGAATTGTTCTTCATGTGCAGATAATATGATTGGTTGACAGTGACCAATCAGTGAGCGAGTTTTGGGGAGACTCAAGAAAGCTTCTAGGATCCATTTCTCCCAAAAGTGCACAAAATTGACTGCATGAAAATAGAGTGATTACAAAATTGTCGCATTGCTGCGATTTGTAAATTGTCTATTATAAAGTAGTGTTGATTTATTATCCAATGAATGCTTGTTGTTGTATGATTTGTATTTGTGTATATATGTATGTATGTGTGTGATGTAGATCGTCACAATATCCCCCTGAGATTAAAGAAATTATAATGAAATTCTTTAATATGTCATGTATGAGCGATACTTAGAAGGCCAATGCACCCTCCTACCTGTTTTGGTAAACAGTGGTTCTGATTGTGAAGTGGACTGCTGATTTTGGTTTGACAATGATGATGATGCTGGTTGTGGAATATCGGATTGCTGTCAATCTGGATGAAGTTGTTTGGCGGCTTGCTCAAGATATGCTGGCTTCAAACAGTCGATAGAAATGGTTGACTGGCCATTGCATATCTGAATGATAAAATACTTTGGTTGTCATGAAAGTACTTTAAAAGGTCCTGAGTAATTAGGGGTTAGCGTTTTTTTTACTGCATCTTCTCTAAAAAAGACGTAGTCGCAGCCTTGTAAAGATTTGGGAAAATAAATCTCCTTAGGGTGGACTCATGTAGGAGTGAATGATAGTTCAGCCATTCTGTTTTGAAGGTACTGTATAAAGGTAGAAGTTAGTTCTATAGAAGTGTTTCTGTCTAGAAATTGACCTGGTAATGTAAGCGATGTACCAAAGAAAAGATCTGCAGGAGTACACAGAAGATCTTCCTTCATTAGGGTTCATAATGAAAGCATAACTAATGGTAATTTCTCCAATCAAGTTTGGGCTGTGTCGGAACTTGTCAATGCAGCCTTAAGTTGAAGATGGAACCTCTCAACAAGGCCATTTGTACAAGGGTGATATGCAGTTGTCAAGATGTGAATAGCTCCAAGCAAGTTCACAAATTCCTTGAATAACAACAGACTGACTGGAACTGTGGGCCATGGTCTGTTGTTATAACCGAAGGGCAGCTGAAAATGGAAATCCATTCCTGCAATATTGCCTTAGCAACAGATTCTGCCGTGGTGGACTGAAGAGGTATAGCTACTGGCAAACGGGTGAATCTGTCAGTTATTGTTAAGATGTATTGGTAGCTGTAAATTTCGGATAATGGACCCACCAAGTCTGCATGAAGATGCTGAAAGCGGCCATCAGGTTCTGCAAAGAGTCCTGGAAGTAATTTAACATGTCGATGTACCTTAGTTCACTGGCATCTAATACAAGTCTGAGTCTAGCATTTAATGTCAGAACTCATTCTAGGTCATATGAAACGTTTGCCGATTAACTCAAATTTCCTGCCAAAATTTAATCCAGGATGCAACAGTGAATGGAAGTGGTCAAGTATCTGTCTTCTCATGGAAGAAGGAACCAAAGGTCAGGGGTGACCTGTATTGGTGTCACATAATAAATGCCTACTGCTGAAGGGCACAGGATGTGGCTTAATCCATAAAGATGTATTAGCATTTAGGTCTGACAGAGTTTTGTCCCTTTGTTGTTCATCGGCTAGTGTCTCAAAATTCAATGGTTGCTTGGTATACACATTGATAATATACATACGCGATGGCGTGTCTGCAACAGTATTATGATTCCCTTGTATGTATCGAATATCCATTGTGAATTGGGAAATATAGTCTAGCTGTCGGTAATCATGAGGGTTATATTTGTTGCTCTTAGCATGTAAAATGTAAATAAGAGGTTTGTGATCCGTAAAAATGGTGAAATTGCATCCTTCCAAAAGATAACGAAAGTGTTTGACGGCTGTATAAATAGCTAATAGCTCCCACAAAAAATTTGTATTTAGGAGTGGGACTAAGTTTTACAGAGAAGAATGAAAGTGGCTTAGTTACCTCACCTGTATGCTAATGTAATACAGCTCTGATTGTTTCTGAAGAAATGTACAAACCGAAAGGTGTAGTTATTGCAGTTTTATGAATGTCTTCAGGAACTACCGGAATTTGGTAAAATTGCTTTCTGTAGGTCAAGTTTTGTAAATATCTGAGCACCTTGAAGCGCTACTGCAAAGTCTGCTAGGTTTGGCACAGGTTATTTATCCAGCACAGTCTGTGCATTAAGACGTTGAAAATATCCACAGGGTCTCCATGTCCCCAATTGTGTCTTAGGTACCCATATGAAGTGGGGAAGCAAAGGGGCTGGATGACCGTCATATGATGCCGAGGGTCTAACGTGTTGAAATTCAGTCTTCGCTAGTTTGTATTTATCTGGGCTTAGTCTACGAGGGGATGAAAAAACAGGAGGTCCTGATGTCTGAATCTTATGTACAGTGTTGTGTTTGATGGACTCTGTATAAGTGAAAGGTGTTGTAAGCACAAGGAATTTGTCTAAGACATGCTGTTTTCAGGAAGTGTGGCACAGATCTTAGTGGATGTATATGTGGAAATCATGCCTGTAAGTGTTAGTTGCGTCGTCTGGTTGATTATGGTGTGGTTAGATATGCACACAGCAAGCTTGTAGTGGGCTAAGAAGTTGGCTCCGAGGATAGGAAATTTCACCTGCATGACGGTGAACACCCACAGAAATGATTGTCTTAAATTGATGTTGAGTGTGAGAAAGATTTGGCTTAGTCCCATTTTCTGCAAGCAGGGTATATGCTGACCCGCCTGTTGTGGTGTTAACTATGGGTGGGATTACACTGACCTGGGATCCAGTGTCTACCAAAAATAACTCACCTGAATTAGTATCCTTAGCAAAAAATAGATGGTTAACTTGATTCCCCCCAACAGCAGATCCCGTCTTCATGCGCCGTTGGGGTTGCCTTTGCCTGCTTGTTTTTTAGTAGTACATGTTGGTTGACTGTTGAAATGGCAAAGCTTTGAACAATGTCTCACTGCTTGTCCAAACTTCTGGTGGTACCAGCAAATACCAGTGTTTGGTTTACTCCTAGTTTTCGAGTTAGTTCTGCTATGGTGTTGAGACTTGTATGCATTGTATACCGGATGCAAACACACTCTACTCATTACGTGGACAATTTGTCAATCTATGCTGCATTTTCTTTAGTGTATCATCACATGGTGTGCTGTCTGCCAAGGAAATATGGGTGCTGTTAAGAGTTCTTGTCTCCACGATTCTATTGGCTATTGCCGCCACTCATAGTAGATCAAAGTCCTCAGGAAGTGTTGCCAAAATCTGCACGGTATGGGTCGGCAGATTGTCCAGCCAGAGTTTCCGTAGCAAAGCCTCTGACATGGTGTTGTTACCCAGAAGGTTTTTCATCTTCCAAAGAAGTTGGGTTGGTTTGCTCCAGTTGAGTTGAAGCATGTTAAACAGGTCGTTGATTTGTCGTTCCTCTGACTTTCCAGTCCTGTATATAATGGCTTCTTTCAGAATGTCAAATGAGTTCTCTGTTGGGACGTTATCTAACAAGTCAGAAACTTCCAATGTGATGTTGGAAGATAGTTTCTCAATTACATAAGCGAAACTAGCATTCTTTGACTGGATTCTCTTGGCCTGGAATATTTTGCTCAGTTGCAAGAACCAAACATGAATGTTCATTGTGTTGAAGATGGGAAGATTGACCAGGATTGACAAAAAAAATTTTGCACACCAAGTAGACATGCTGATTCCGAGATGTTTCTCACAATTCTCTTACTAGGTTCACTGGCGAATGAGGTAACAGTGAAATTTTGGTGCCTTCTTTTGCAGGACAAATACAAGCCAACTAATTTTTTATGTGGATTTCGATAAAATACCAATGAAATGTGGCTCCATCAGATCACATCAGCCTTTCCTAATCATGTCAGGGTTACCAATGAAATGTGGCAAATTTCACCACATTAATTTAACTTAGATTAGGAAACCAAACTGAGATGAAGAAAGGATAAGCCAAAGACATCATTAGACATAAAATATGTATTTAACAAAATGTACAAACAAGGATGTGAAAGAAAAGCATGCATTAAGTAAAACAAGAGTTGTCTCTCTTTAACTATTATTTGTATTCCAAAGTTCACTGAAAGAAAGTTTGTGATAGTTTCTGGCATAAATGTTTTCAACAGTTTTGCTGTGCAAGGGAAAGATTATGTGAGTGTAAGGAATATTCATCATGTGAGTGTTGGTATGAGGAGGAGATTGGCGCTTGAACTGTCGTGGATTCATTTGACAGCTGAAATCTCACTAATTATCTAAGAATATTTCTTGTTTATATAGGTGATCATCGGCTCCGAATCACTGCATGGGAAGAATTGTTCTTCACATGCAGACAATCTGATTGGTTGGCATTAACCAATCAGCAAGCAAGTTTTGGGGAGACTCAAGAAAGCTTCTGGGATCTGTTTCTCCCAAAAGGGCACAAAATCAACTGCATGAAAATAGAGCGATTACAAAATTGTCGCATTGCTGCGATTTGTAAATTGTCTATTACAAAGTAGTGTATGTGTGTGATGTAGATCATCACAAGTTATTATGGTACATATTTGCATGTATGTTCTGTATCTATTAAATATATTTATAAAACCTTTCAATAATCTATAATGAACAAAAGATAGAAATTATAAAGAAAATTACTGGATGTAACTTAAGTTACTATAGTTTATAAACAGTAACTTATGAATCTTAATTCATTATATAAACTACATATATGACTTAACAAATGTTAAACATAATAGAATTCATACATTTATAAATATTCAGTAAACAAAGATCAATAGATTTAAATGCATAATCCATGTGGTTGTATCATTTGCAGATTGGTTTGATTAAGATGTTGCAAAAATCAGGAATTGAAATTCTTGTAATACTGGCAAAAATATTTGTTTATATATTTATAATAATTTATATAATGTAATATATTTAATATATCACAAAGAATAGAAAAAGTAGAATCTTTTTAAAATTTGAAATTCAAGTGCAACACCTAATCCAGGTGGGAAAATAAATGCAATCATTCTAAGCAAAACCAAATATTTGGTCAGTATTGAAGTTATGGTTTAGCGTAAACTGTAATAATTTCTGCAAACTTCCACACTGTCAGATTTTATTATGCAAATCAGTTTTCACAATAAACTGATATTGATAGAGTTTTCAGGATATATTTATATGAGTAACATATGTTTGTTTCATCCTATATATCATTAATTAAAATATTTATAACTTGTTTGGGGGATGTCAGGTTTTATTATGCAAATAAAGTAAGTGCAGTATAAATTTTTATTTAGAAATTAAAATTAATTCAAAAGATCTAGGCCGTAGAAATACATTTTATTAAAACAATATCCCATATACCTGGATATTTTTTTATTTTATTTTAATTTACAAGTTAATATGGACTCCTTGACATTCTATAATCTTCATCAATCAATAATTGATTTTATTAATTTTTCTATTCTTGACTTTAACATTATTTTCAGCAGTTTTTATTGCTTCTTAGAAAACTTGGATATTGTTATCTATTCTCATATCAATCACTTTTAATAATGGATCATAAGTGTTCTATTGGATCCATACTTGGAAAGGCTATGAATTATTCCATTTGGTACCCTTGAAAGCTTTCCTGACAACGTGAGCAATAATCAGCTTTACAGAATGTAAATTGTGAATATACTTGCATGAATATATTCTTAATTTTAAAACCTTTTGGTTCAGACCTTTACCAATCAAATATATTTTGTCCAATAAATTACAATAATTAATTCTCATTTATCTTCATACCATCATCAATGTTGCAAAGATCTGTAATTTTATGGCTACAATACTAGTCCAAAATATTAGTCCACTCTGCTCACCTCTAAGTCCTATTGCTTGACTATTTCTATAAAGGACCCACTCTCTAACCCAGTCATCAGTTCTAAATTTATTATTGAAACTGCTCAGAAGTTGTTTTTCATTTACTTCTTCATCCAACTTTCATATTTCTCTTTATAATGTTTACTATAGTTGTTTGATTGCTTTTGTGTATTTAACTAGTGTTCTTAATAGTAATTATCTTTTCTCATTGTATAAATTTGCAACACCACTTTGATTAAATATTTTCTTGCTAGTTATCCAGTTTTCTTGCTTATTACCTTTTTTCATTTTCCTCAAAATCTCTTTTTGTGACATTCTTAAAGCCAGATTTTTCCTTCTGATCTTTCCAATGTTTTCCATTTCTATTTTGATTGATCTTTGTTAAACAATCTCCAATGTTGTGTTCACATGACTGAATAACTTTATAATATTGTGTTTTTCTTTTGAGCTTTCTTGTAACCATGGCAATGATTATATAGCTGAAATTAAAAAATAAATATCATTGACTATACTATTATATATATTTACAATATGATGAACAACACGTGTGTTGTACAATAATATCACACCAACAAATAAATTATTGTAAATATTTCTCATAAAAATAGATAAGCTGAAATTCATACAGTATATTTATCATAAATGTAAGTATATCCTTGAAAACTTTATCAACATCAGTTGCTTAATACGAAGTTTATTATAAAATGATTAACTGGACTAATAAGTTCTGACAATGCACTTTTAGAGCTAAATTTTCTGGTAATTTGAATCTAGGAATATTAAATAAGAAGTCATTCGAGAAATAACCAACTTATGCCATGTTCTGGGCATGACAATAAACTACATCCAGCAGCACGGCCTCTGAGCAGGAGGTTTTGAGGAGCATGGAACCACCTTTTAATTATTGTTGTTCTGACACAGAAAGTTATTACCAGCAATGCATTTTTGAATCAGGGAGGAGGACTGTTACCAGCAGTGCATTTTTGAAACAAAATAAAAAATTGTTACCAGCAATATATTTTTCAAACTGAAAAAAAGTTGTTACCAGCAGTACATTTAAAAATAATATTACCAGCAATACATTTTTGAAAACAATATTACCAGCAATATATCTGACTCTCAACAAAAACTCTCTTTACAAAAATATGTCAATGAAACCTGATCTACAAATTAATTTCTTACAAGTAATACGTATTCTATTCATATGAACCTATCCTAAAAATCTTGCTGGCATGAAATGACCCTTTGAGGTTGATATGTCATAAAACAAAATAAATCAAACCAACTTACACCAATGAATACACTATGACAATGGCCTAATTTTACAGATAAGGAATCTTTCATTGTGTTTTTGATAGAAGTTTTTACCTTGGGCTCTGTTACTGTACTCACAAAACTAATGAAAAATCAAGATACCATTTTTTTAACTAATGTCATCATGTTATAAAATGCTTTTTTATCAATAGGAATTAGGTCATACAATTAGAATAGCAACAGTATATGAACATGAAACAAAAATTAAATATAAATTGAAAAAGATACCTCTTTTTTTAATCCCATCAAAACATCTTCCTCATTCATGATTTGACTTTGGATTTATCTGAGGAAAAAAATGTAAAAAATAAAAATTAGCAAAATGAACTTTATTTCATAAAACTTTGAGAGGAACAACACTGAATTCAGAACTCAAGAAATGCAAACTTATATTATCAGTTCCTACAATATTTTCTGGGGAAATTCTTTGATTATTCTGATTTTTAGAGAATAAAAATGTATTTGAAATTATTCAAGTTTCAAACTAGAATCATAACTTCAAATAAGTTTGTTTTTATTATATAATGATTCTTTCAATTTGCACTTTCATATAAATCATTTTTATTATATTTTAGCCACTGTACAATAGTAAAGATGACAATACAAGTTCAAAAGAATCATATATGAAAGCCAATACTTTGTAAGGCAGATGTTATACAAATTTCTGTTCGAATATGTCCACATAAAATGGTATAATTTATATGTTGCTCATCTCAATTAGGTAGGTAACAAAAAGATAAACAAATTGTATCAATGATTAAAAACATTTTTACAAAAAGAAATTAAAATGCACTGCAATAAATTTCATATCTTCTTTGAAAGTTTAGTTTTGCTTTTAATTGCCAGAAAATTACATAAACTTAGTCATAAAAAATTACTTTTGTGTACTTAAAGCAGATTTTAAACTGTTTTTAACCCATTACTCACCATAAAATACTCACCAAATACTCATCATAAAATTCAGCATTAGTTATAAAAATTAAAATTAAAATCTGGCATTAATTATAGGTTTAAAAGCAAAATCTAATATTAATTATAGGGTTCTAACTAATACAGTAAGATGAATTTATGCATTCAAAATTAACTTTGATTATGCTGTGAACAATGTACACAGACAGAATATTTAAACTCTGTAAATTCTTCCAAAAATAGTTACCATTATAGAAATATAGATTCAATGATAGTTAATTAACTAGATTTTGATAGTTAATTAACTAGATTTTGAAAAAAAATATTTAAAATATAGTGACAAAATACAGTTTACAATTGATGTCTATTATTTGTCAGCTCAGTTTAAAGGTCAAATGAGTATTGAATCAGGTTTATGAAATGAAGGCCTTAAATTTATGAGTTTCTCACAGTGCATCTGAAATATGGATGATAGACATATCTCACTATGTTTTAGCTTTCCTTACCCATATGTGCTGAATACCTATTTAAATTTATATGCATCTTATATGACAGCCAAAGTATGAATGATTGAAATTAAAGAATCACCATGACAAAAGTGTACTCACCCTCAAAAGATTTTAAATAGAATTTGGTTAGATTATCTGTACATATGGTTACACTTCATTCTTATTGGTAATAACTTATTATCCACTTTATGCATATATTTATATTATTCACTTTACATATATATTTAAATGAAGTTATGAAAATAAATAATAATTTTAAAAAGATGCAAACTTAGATTTAGCAGGAACTTTTATTCACTTTAAATTATTTTTAAATTCTTTAGAATCACATTTTCAATCAAATATCTATCTCAAACTAAATTATTTTAATTACAAATGAAACTTATATATTTGCAAGTAGAATACATTTTTTAACTAAAAGTAAAGTTCATATTTTATCAACTTCCAATTCAGTGAAGGTAAATTTTACAAATTACTGCCAAGAAAAATATAAAATGAGAATTACCAAATTAGAATCAATGATAATGTTTAAAAAGTTTTTTATCAATGTTACAACGCTCACCATTTGTTCTCATTTTGTTGTGCATGCATTTTCTGCTGATCTTTTACAAATTTTTCTTTAGGACAATTCACAACTATTCTTCATTTTTCATATTATAAATATACAAGGGGGAAACTGAAAAATTCTCAGACTGACACAATTTCCAAAATCTGGTCAAATGACCAAACTTTAGAATTTTTTGTGAAGAACTTTTAAAAGCACTGCCTTGTATACAGATTTCTCTTGATGAGTGTACTATTGATTAAAATCATAATCACATGATAGCTATTTCTGGAAAACTAAACTTTATTCTTTTGGTAATTCTCATTTTGTTCAGTCAAGGTATTGTTTTCAACAATATCTCACAAAGAAAAAAGGATATTGGGAAATGCACTTCTTGCAACATAGAATCTGTCAAATTCTCCTTTTGTATAATATTGATTTTATCACTAAAAATTGACTGACATAAGAAAATTTAACAGTATATTGTAAAAAGAATTGCAATCCTTTAATAAAATAATTATGTTATTTCCACTGTAAAATTAACTTAATGCATTACTTTATTAAAATACTTTACTATAATAAAATAATTCTCAGTGCATTTCTCCTTTTAAAAAATTGATTTTCTTTGGTAAAATTCACTTGCCATCTTTTGGATTCAAAAACATTCATTACAGCTTATTAAAATTTGTATATTTTTTATTGTGTGAAATTTAAAATTTCAATAAAATCAATTATTTTTAAATGTGTTGAAAACTTTTGGTCATTTGTAAATTATTTGTAGTTCACATAGTTTTCAAAGAAATTTTATAAAGAAAGGACTAGATTTTTTATCAAATTAAAAATGCAAATAATGATATGCACATTTCAGCTTCTGCTTTCCTTAAGGTGTATACAAAAGTTCCCAGTAAAAACTTTTTGAAAACATGATATCAGTGTTCAAGATGAACATCATCTCAGTAATATAGAACATTAGTTTAGGATGATGCAGAGATGATACAAATTTTTAATTATAATTCCATTATATTCATTTTAAAAATAACTCATTCCAAAAATTAAAAAAAATCTTGTTATTTAACTTCACTAAACAAAGGAAATGGTATTTTTTTCTGTCTATTTTTGGTTAAAAAACTTATTGAATTGTGGAAAGTTGAGGTTGATCTTGTTAAAATATTCAACTAGTCCACAAAGAAAAAGTAAAGGAAAAGAAGAAAGCAGAAAAAGTGTAAATCCAGAATTTTTATATTCCACAAATTGTTGAGCAGTTTTACAAAAATTGTTTTTTCATTTTGTTTTTTAGGTCAATTTCTTATAATGAAGACATTTTTGTATGACAGGAAATAGACTATACATAGAAAGATTTCTTAATGATTTCTCTTACTACTGTGACAGACATCTGGCTATCACCATCATCCTTTGATCTTCCTATGGTTGGTTGGAAATCCATTGACAATCGCTTTCCACACTGTACGGTCCTGCATTGCTGTCCCCAGATCCCCAATGTCCAACTGAGTCCCATGCTATGGTATCTTGGAAAGTCAATTTTTATGAGAAGACACTTCCAGAAAGATGCCATAGGAGTAAGGATGAGATGATTTCTTTGTCCACTCATTTTTGTTTGAGTTTAAGGGAGATTAGTCTCAGTTCTCCATAAATTGTGTTAAGCATTGCATGGGATCCCCAACTGATGTTCTGGATTTTTATAAGTAGATTTGTATATGTTCCATCCAGTCACCTTTCAAGATGAGCAGATAATGTCCAACTGGTTCAATCAATGTTTGAAAGGTTTGGACTTTTAAGGAGGGTGGAAGATTCAAATACCAAATCTTGTGAAGTTTGTTACACACATCCCATGCAAGAGATTTGTGATGTTGTGAGTTCAAGATATTTGAAGTCCTCAACTTTTGGTGGATGTATAATTGAGGGACTTCAACTTGGATGATTCAAGGGAGATTGTGATATATTCTGTCTTACTCACACTGCAATAGAGATCTACCTATTTTGCTACTTGCTCAAGTCATTGCAGCAAGGATTCTGCATCCTTGATACATTAAGAACTTAATACAAGATCATTGGCAAACTCGAGGTCAGTCAGGTATTGTGGAGGATATCAACTACTATAGCAAAGTTTCAAAAGGAGTCCTTTTTCCTCCACATTGTTGAGAGAAGTACACAGAACATACTATAAACAGAAAAGGAGCAAGTGTAGAACTCCTGCTTTAACTTTAAAGGAATCAGTCTTGCCACCAGGTGATACAATGGTGGCAGTGATATTTCTGTACAGAGTTCTGATTGCTTCAACAATTCTGGAAGGTATACAACCAAGTTGAAGGACTTTGAACATGAGATCTTTGCTGATAGAATCAAATACCTTGTGAAAGTCAACAAAACAGATTGTAAACTCTTTGTTGAATTGTTTCATCTCTTCCAGTATGCAGCAAATGGAGAGGATTTGAGCAGTTGCCAACTTGCCTCTTCTAAATCCATTCTGGTTCTTGTGGAAGAGTGGATCAATGGTAGGGGCAATCTTCTTTAACAGAAGATTTTTAGAACAGGGACTATTCCACCTTTCAGCCAAGCTGAAGGTGGCAAATGGTTATATTTGTACTGTCAAGGGGACTGACTACTTAACACTTTCATTTATACATATGCAGACATAGTAGTAAACACAAAATGTTCACAAATATTTAGCAGAAAAATGCTTGACTCTATTCTAAAGTGTGTTACGCGAAAGTGTATAAAATTTCTAGTAACTATGCATTAAAAGATGAAACTTTGCTGATTAATAATTTGATATATGTTTTGGTATTCAGTCAGTAAGAACATTCTATCATCCTAATAATTTTCATCTTTTCATGGATTTTCATCTTTGGAAATATTAGATTTATATTATCTTGAAGTTAAAACTAAAATTAAGATTTAATTAAAACTTTTCCTTTTCTTTGAACAATTGATAGGGAAAATAAATTGCTACCATGCACTTCTTCCTTCATAAATTCATAGCAGTTAAAAGTTGACAAAGAAAATAACTAGGGGAGAGGGTTATTACTGGCACCAAAGCCAGTATTTCAGACAGTCTCTCCACTAGTTTTCTTTAAGCAAAACTGAAATATACATTTCAAAGTTAAAATGTATGACTATCTTTGAGGAGAGTGCAATAAAAGCCTATTCTTTCTCATATTTCTCTGTGATCTTACCCCATATCAACATGCCAATTTCTTCTAAGTTATTCTTATTGAAGAAAAATAACGGTGGTGGGGATATGGTGGGGGGAATATTTTTTACTTTCTCTAATATAATTTGAATCATTTTGTTTTACAGTCATATTAGAAAAAAAATTTGACTCTTTCATCCCAAACTAAATTTAGTTCTATTGAAATTTCTTTGAATGACACTGCGATTTTGTGTTGTTCAGATTGGGTCTGAACATATTTCATACGAGATCCCATATTCTCCGAGTGAATAAAAAGATACAAGAATGCCACCAAAAAAAAAAAATGAATCTCTTTGCTGGCCATCAGACTAGTGCAGCTGCCTTTTCTGTTTTCCACCTCTAAACCTGTTCCAGAGCCTGCTCAATCACCAAGAGTAACTCAGCAATTCCCTTCATTGTCCAAAAAGAAGCAAATTTTTTTTAACCAGTAGCTCACAAAATACAAATGGCTTCACTTTTCAGAGGAAAATTTCATGTACTGTGAAATATTGTACTATACATAACCAAAAAAAGACCTCTCTTCACAAATCAACCAAATACCCAAACTTTCAACATTCCACCCTCATTCACCATATTTTATGCAAATCTATACACAACTTTTTGACAGAGATTGGAGTCCCAGATCTCTTATCTTTGCCACAAAAAGCAGTAGCTTACATGATATGCAGTTAAGGAATTGTTATCTGGTATGGTGGACACCATACAGGATAATCTAAAAACAAAAGTTACTCAATCCATTTTCATTACTGTACTCGTAGATGAATCTACAGACATAACCAACCACAAGCACCTTGTTGTTTATGTCTAAATTATTGATCCTATGACTTTTCAACCAAGCACTCATTTTCTTACAAATATAGAGTATGTTGACACAACAGGTGTAGGAATTGCGAAATTCATCCAGAAAGTCTTATCAAAACTGGAAATCCCATTAACTAAAGTGATGAGCATGGGATCAGATGGAACTGCCATCATGACAGGGAGAAACAAAGGCTGCACAGGCATACTGCTTAGGTTCAACTGCTGCATTGTAAATGTACACTGTCTTGCCCACTCCCTAACTTTGTGCACATCTCAAGCAGCAGAGTCAATAGCAGATCTAAAAGAGCATCAGCAGATAATGACTGATTTATTTTATTACTTTTGTGCTAGTGCCAAATGAGCAGCCAAAACAAGGCATATTCAAAAACTGCTAGAAGACCCAATTCTTACTTACAAAGAACTGCATTCCATTCAATGGCTATTATAATACAATGTTCTTCAGGCTGTGCACAGGACAATTGATAGCCTGCTGACATACTTCATTGAAGTGTCTCAGGATTTTAGCAAAGACCCAAAATTAAATAGCCAAAAAAAAAAGATTGCAACAGAAAAATTCATCAGCATCACCACTCTCATGATGGATGTCATGGTCCATATGACAATATTATCCCAGTTCCTGAAAACAGAAAATATGGATGTGGCTTTAATAAAGGTGAAATTAGCTATCACTATCAATGATCTGGAAAAGATCAAGGAAATAACATCTCCTAACCTGAAAGTATTAGCCAGTAGAATTGGGTAAAAGAAACAGACAGTACTCAATTGTATTAGAAGTTGAGTCTGACTGCCCACCTGTCTGGGCAAGTTGGTAGGTAGCTTATATAGCAGCCTATTCTGTAAATCCTGATTGGCTGCTGACTCCAGTGTGAATACTATGCTCAATAAATATCTACCGGAACTGTGACTGCTGGTACATGTATTGAGTTACAACCTGTTCTATTTTTTGTGTGCCCAATGGATGCAAGTTGGTAAAGTTGTGATTGCATATTGTGTTTACTTATAGTAAGTATGACTTTTGTAATTGTTTTTGTACCTGTTATATGTGTTGCCTATTTGTTGTTTCTCTCTGTTTTCGTGAGGGGAATACCCTTCCGCCATGGCAGAAGTACCCCTAGAAAAAGAGCTGTTGGCCACAACTTCATCAGCACCATCAGCATTGGTGGCGAAAAGCCCCAAAAAGGACCTGAATATTATAAAGGACTTAAAGATGAATATAAAGAATTCATCTCTAATAATGAACTTTTTCCAGTGCCTTCAGCTATAAAGGCAGTGGCTGCAAGGACAATCTTCTTGTTGATGGTCAACATCAAACCCAGGAAATTCATGGCTGTCAGTAAGGAGGCTATGGAAGAAGCCTGAAAGGCTTTAATTATCAGGACCAAAGTATTGGCCCAAAGGTCAAACGCCATGTGGGACATCCTTCTGGCCTCTGAGGAAGCAGCTAAGGCTCTGGCAGAGAGCATCCTTGTCACCCAGAAGATGAGGCTCCAAACCAAGGACATGGGCACCAGAAAATCTTGGATCAACTTACATGGGGTGCCCATATATATCACAGAGGACCATTTGGAGGCTTTCTTCACAGATTATGGCACTCTAGATGGGGTATCCTCCATCAAGAGCAAGATTTTGAGGTCCTGGTGACATTGTCCTGACCCAAGTTTAATAAGGTACCCAACATCATTACTTGTGGCACTTTTGTAGTCATTGAGGGTCATCACACCTTCTGCTGGGTTTGTGGTGCAGCCAGACACCTGGCCAAGTTATGTCCAACCAAGAAGCCGACACCACAGACACACCAACACTAGAGCAGCCCAGAGTGGAAGCAACAAAGAAGGTCTCCAGTGGTTCAGATGAATGGATGGAGGTGGTGAGGAGAGGAGCAAAGGAGATAAATCCGCCTCTCCAATACTGTGTCCCAGAAAAGGTTGCTGCTGAACAGCAGCAGAAGCAGGATGTACTCAGCAAAGGAGCTGCTAAGTCAGCAGATAAACAGTGAAAGCAACAGCAGCAGAGGCAGAAGCTGCAAGAACAACATGAGCCTCCCTTCCTCCCCTACTAGGGCTGCATCTTCCCCTTCTCCCTCCCCCAACCAATTTCAAGGAAAGTGGCATCTCAAAAGGGACCTTCCTCTCAGAGGAAGGCCTTCTTGAGGCCTCTTTTCAAATGCACCTCTGTCAACAAAGAATCCAAGGAACTTTCCAGGTGCTCCCAGGATTATTACACTTATTAGAAGCACCGAGGGAAACCTTAACGTCTGGAACTATGTTGTGGGAGCAAAAATGCCTTCCCAAAGCTCTGGATGGCACAGACAGAGTCTCCAGAGCTAAAGAAACTATCACAGTATTGTGCAGGGAGAGGCCTGGTTCTTCTCCACCCCTCTCTATATAAGCCTCTTAATCTAATGTTCCCACAGATGTTGGTGGTATTGTCACAGAAGGAGGAATGTAGGTACTGGTAGTCAGGGACAATGCGTTGGGGTCTTGACCCCCACAGATTTTCGTCTAGTCTGTGTTTAAGGGACTTAGACTTAAAAGACATCTATTGAGCTAGCTAGCTTGAATGTGAGATCAGAGTAAGACTGTTCATCTACTACATGATCTCTTGTCTGTGTGGACATGCAATTTATGCGCCCAATGATCAGGTGGAGTGTGTTGAATTTTACCATCGGTTGGGGCCATTCCTGGTGGATTTGTTGTGCTTAATGGGGGACTGGAATGCCGTCTGAAACCCCAAGATAGACAGGGTACAAGGAGCTAGTGGGAAGGCATTAGGTGATCATGGCTTGGTTGATCTGATTGGCGAGTTTGGGCTCGTCGATAGATAGTGAATGGATCATCTATGGCGGGAGATGTGAACATGGGTACATAAGTGACTGTCTGTTCAGGTAGCCAGCTACCTGGACAGAATGTGAGTGTGAAAAGTCAAATTAAATTACCAAATTGTCTGGATCATAGACTCATCCGTGCCTGGATGGTGCTAGGTAGTAGGCCTAGAATGGCTGGACACTTGAAGTTCATTCTGTCCTTACTGGACAGGTGAGACTTTCAGCAACAGGTGAATGGATTAGAGGCAACAGGAATTAGTGGGAAAGGTTATTGAGAGTAGGTGGTGGGAGAGGCTTAGGTTAAGATTAGGTCCTTCACCACTGAATATAGCCAATGACTCGCTCTAGATAAGGCTAAAAAAGTGAAGACTCTAGAGAATAGTTTGTCACTGATTCTCTAGAGATAGCCATAACTAGGAAGGCCCTGCAGTGCATGGCTAGCAAGCATTACCAGGGTCGGGTAGTTAGACATAGGTTAAACAAGATGTCTAACAAGGCTGTGAACATGGGTGCAGAATTGCACAAGGAAGAGATCTGTCGAGGTTCCAAGTGATACATTTGCAAGGTCATTACCTCAGAGGGGCATTCTCTGAAGTTGACTAAAGATGTGTGAGGTGTTTTGGCAGCATTTTGAGAGCCATTTTACCAAGGTGCCTGGTCTCAGTGGCGATGAGTTTTGCAGCTACTTGGCTGACTTCCCTCAGCTTTTGCCAACTGAGCAGCTAGCTGTGAAGGTGTTATCACAGAGGATAAAGTTCACTTGGCATTGAAGAAGGTCAGCAGTGGCAAGTCTCTGGGACTACGGAATGTACTTGAGGCTGTTGTACTGTCGTGTTCAACAACTGGTTCTGGCAGGGGTCCACCCCTGAGCCGATTACTAGGTGTTGTTGAAAAAGGGCAAGAGTGTTGGGTACGATTTAGACAATTACAGGCCTATAACTCTGCTAAACACAGAGTTAAAGATTTTGGTCAAGATCTTGACAGAGTATTTTGCAGTCAGTTGTCACGAGCTTGTTGGGACCCGAGCAGACTTGTGCTGTGAGAGAACAAACAATTCAAAGCAACATGCATCTGATCTGCATGATCATAGAGGGTGTAGAAGACAATAAGTGAGCTGTGCTGATCAATTTTGATCAGTCCAAGGTATCTCACAGGATAGACCATCAATACCTGGCTGCTGTCCTGCAGGCCACAGGATTCGCACCCAACTTCTGCAAGTGGATCAGCCTCCTGTATCACTCCCCCAGTGCTGTGACACAGGCAAACGGGAATCAATTTTGGTGCTTTTGTGCTAGCTCATTTGGTCCTACAGGGTTTTCTGCTGTCACCCTTACTTTATGCTTTGGCGTTGGAGCCCCTCATTCACCAGCTGAAGAACAGGGCGTGCAGTCTGGCCCTACACAAAATTGTTGTTTTCCCTGGTAGGGCTCGAGCCAGGATTTCTGCATATGCCAATGACACATTCATTTTTGTGTTGTGCCACTGTGACATTGAGGTGATGCAGAAGGTGCTTGAACAGAACAAGAAAGTGACAAGGGCCAAGATTAACCATAATAAGTCTTCCGATTTGTGGCTAGGGGCATGGAAGAGGGTCGCTCTTCTGTGGCCCTTTGGTTAGACTGATGGACCCATCCGCATTCACTAAGTGTGGTTTGGACTGGACTACAGCTGAAGAAGAGTTGCTCAGAAGTAAGGCAAAGGTTGGAGCATTGGTCTGGAATTGGCTCTTTCCCTGAAAGGTTAGGGCTGAGGCGTATGCCACTTATGTTTTGCCCCTCATCCTTTTCTGCTTGGCTGTACTTCTCTTTGCAGAACCCGCAAGGAGGTGGTCAAGCATTTGTTGACCAACCTCTTGTGGAGTGGTCTCAAATATTGGGTCTGTAAAGAAGCCTGTTATCAGCATCTGTGTCATTGGGGGCTGGGATTGCCACACCTGGCGAGGCATCACCATGCCTGTAGGTTGGCTTTTCTACTCTGCATTTTGATGAAGAGCTCGATTTTGGCACAGAGTGTTAGGGACACCTTCCCTAGCCTTACCATCACTCCTCCCATTTCTTGGGTAAGTACTATCATGGAATGTTGTTGAGTTTCCTCAGCATGTGTTGGGCATCCTTGAAGGTCTTTCCGGTACCTCTCAGCTCGTCAACATCAGAGTTGCACTCTTTTTGGTTTTGGGCACCAGCAGCAGATTTCACTTAGCTGGTGATTGATTCGAAATGTGCTACCTCTTAATGATGTAACCATCATATGGAGTGAAGCAGATTTACTAGACTATCATTGGTGTGACCTTGGTTATAGGAAATGGCTTTGCATGCCTTTTACCATTGTCCTCGGATGTGCCCTTTCTGGGATTATGTCAGCAAGTTGACGGCTCGTATTACTCCCGATCAGCTTGTGTCCGTTGATCTCACATACGCATGTGACACTGTGTCACCAAAAGAATTAACATAGCTCAGTAACAACTACCACCACTGTTACCAACACTACCATCACCCCCATAAACACAACCCCTGCCATAAAAATTAGTACCGCCATCACTTCAAAATTATTATTTTGTGATGATTACTATTAATTTTGCTATTAGTATTGTTGTTACCATTTTAAGAACAATCAAATCATAACCATCTCTACCACCATCAGTATTGCTTTTTATCATTATCATTATTATTAGAGTTATCACAACTATTATCATAATTACTGCTGTCATTATTGTCATTATTATTTTTTTATATTGCTTTGATTGTCATTATTTTGATTATTGTTTCCATCATTATTAAGGCTAAATCTACTGTTCATCATAACCAATAAAACATCAATTAATATATCAATAATAATATCACAATTATTATTACCATTAAAATAATCACAATCATCAATAAAACACCAGCAGTTATAATCGTTAAAACTACAAATGTTATCATCAGGTCTACAGACAGAATCCAACTTAACCAACATGGTGGTAGTGGACCCAGATCAGTGAGTATTGGTACACATCTACATATGTGTATATCTGTGAGTGAATGTGAGCATATCTGATGGCATGGATGGCTGACCTAAAAAAAAAAGATCACCCCCATCTGTTCCTTGTTAAGAAAACATATGTAACGTTACAGACTTGACACCAAAACAGGTTGACGATTGCATATATATGTGTGCTCGAATGCATGGATGTGTAACTGCGCCTAACCTCAGATTATTTATATGGGTGTGTTTGTACAAACTAAAAGGCATACACCTGTATGTTTGTGTGTTTATGTAAATGAGAGTGTCATCCCAAACAAACACAAAAGACAATTCCCCCCTCAACCACATACAAATAAGCATGAACAGATCCACTTTTGAAAAAATAAACCAGTTTGTCTGATGATTACAAAAGCGTGATCTACTATCCATGCAACTGAATATGTACCATTAACATCCAGGCACTCACAGACACATGAGTCTGCTATTGGTGAACATTCATTAAATACAGATGTTTGTAGGAGCAACTATTCAGAAGATTTCTTCTCTATGCTCACAGGGTTCAGACAAAATATAATCTAAATATTTTAGAAGCTGTACATAACACTGAACCTGGACAACCTGACAAGAGACTCAGAGTTGGTTGCATGTGGTGCTGTGAGCACCAGGAGTTAAGTCCTCTTCCACAATGAGCTGTTGAGAGAAGAACTTCTACTTAAAGTCTGTGGCACTGCCTATTTGCATATGAACGATACTGGGCAGGTATTAGCCAATAGTCAGTGTAGGTCTGGGACTGGGAAGCTATATAACATTTTTTTTCTTTTTCCTCCCTGCTCATCCTCTTTTAAAATCTCGTTTTGAGAAATCATTGCTTCACTAACTTAATTTCTGAAAATTTATTTACTTCTGAAAAAATGTCAAATGAAAGGTGCCTTATGTTTATTTTAATCAAGTACATTTAGTTATTGATATTAAACAATGATCTCCATTTTAAAATTAATCTTACTTTGGTGTGGTATGCAAAATCTTTTCGTGTAAGTAAATGTGGATTACAACTACACACAAAAGACAATGACTAAACATAGGAAAACATAAAGCAAAATTAATTCCTTTAAATAATATGTGGAAATAACCACCCTTCGCCTGATGAAAGTCACAAGATGCGAAATATGGAAAATAAGGTATAATATATACTTTAAAAAATTCACATTATAACCAAAGACGTTTGCGGTTTCTCTCTTCTCTGTAAAATATACACTTTTCTTTCACTGTAACAACTATTGTGACACTATTTAGCTATGGTAATTGGCTAAACAGGAAATACTGAAAGTGGAAAGAAGTTATCCCGAAAGAAATACTGATTGATGTTAAAAAGATTTTATTTTATTTCTGAAAAAGATACTTTTCACAAAAGACAGTAAACCTGTAGAAAAAGCCATGTGTGAGATTTTATCAAATTGATTAATATTGTTATAAAGAAGTGCCTTGCCAAGAGAACTGGGAGAATTTGGAAAGATAAACAAAGCATTAAGATATCAGGCTGATCACATGGTGGTCATAAAAATTTTGGCCTGAGATGATTATCGATACAGGGTAGGAAGAATCAATATTAATTATCTTTCCAAGATATCATTTTTTTTTTCTTGAGTGCCAGCAAGAAAAGGCAATATGGTGATCATAAAATTTTGGCATTTGTCTCGATACAGGTGGAAGGTGACGCTTTCAGACACTGAGACATTGAGTACCAATATGGTGATTGTAAAATTTTAGGCAGGAGAAAAGATAGCATGGAAGAATTGTGATTTGGTGAGATAAAGAATTTAATTTCTCAAGAAGCAGAGTTTCAGTATAAGCTAACTTCACAGGAGCAGTTGGAGTTGAGTCAGTTAGGCAGTTCAGTTCAAGTAGTGGGAAACAGAGTGTTACCTCGCAAAAGCTGACCGAAAGATTCCACGACCTCCGACTTCGCCTATCCTACCAATAGCAAGTTATACTGACGAACGAAGCCAAGCCAGCACCTAAGAACTAAATCAACTGATTTAAGATCCCAAAACTTGCTTGAAACGTAAAAGTGTCACATTCCGTAGAAAACTGGCTGGGAGAGAAGCACACGGATAAAGTTAATTTGTTATTTCTTAACATACTTGAATCTCTTGGGTTTTTCTTTTATTTGCTTCTTTTTCTTTACACTTGTGCATTATCACCTTCAGTCCAGACTCAGCTTATACTACAGCCTGATGCCTGATTGATCTCGTCTACATAAGATCAAAATCACAACATTGGTACATTAAACTTGAGATTGAAGCAGTTACTCCAGTTACCAGACGTTGGAAGTGAGCTGGGAACGACAGAGCTGGTATCGAACCAGGAAAGCTGGTGAGAAGCCGTTAACATCGACGACCGGAATTCGACCCTGGACGTGCCAGTGTCATATATTGGTATCCTGACAAAGGGATTCCGCCAAGTAGCGATGACCACTGATCGACCGGGACACAGGCTGGTGGTAGCAACTAAGAGTCAACTGCAAAACGCCAGTGGAAGAAACATTACAGCTTCGCACCGTGACTGGTAATTAGCCATGGGCCAACAGCTCAGTGTCACACTATAAACTCTCCCTTTTTATATATATGTAATAGAGAGAGGTATACACAACGCACCCACATAAACACACACATTTTTTTATTGAAATTGGAGTGAATCTAACTAGTGAAATTAGATCAGAGCATTTTTGTTTACTGATCAGGAAATGTGATCTCGCCTTTGCAATTGGGTCATTGAAAAGACAATGGGAATGATCTAAATAAATTTTATTGGTTAAAAATTGAAATAGAGCTTACAAAGCTATGAGAACTTTGAAACTCACATGATTTTGGGTTGAGAACGGCACTCATGATAATCGCATGCAGACCAAGGGTCGATTTATGATCAGTCAGATTTATCTATATAAACGCGTACAGAAATCTGTTGAGAGAGTGGTTGGCTGGTCTGCCGTCGAGGACAGACAGTCGAGCAGACGGTCGAGCAAGATGGAAGAGAGAGACGAGAGAGACCGCGATCAGTCGGCACATTGTCGTCACGTGCGTGAGCACCCGCATGCGGCCATTGTGGGTCACAATGCTACAAGCCAGACGGAAGAGGCAGAAAGTGGTTGGCTGGTCTGCCGTCGACCATATCGAGTGCAGATGGAAGAGAGAGAGAGAGAGAAGAGTAACCCCTGTTCTGAGAAGTCTGTATGAGACTGGACTATTAGTCATAAACATACCCCAGGCGATTCAATACGCGTTTATCACACACAAACCCTCTCTCTGTTGGGAATTCGCTGGATGCATTTTGTCTTTTTCTTTTCTCATTTATGTTAAATGTTTTATTCTCCTTCTAACCTCTGTTCTGGTGTTATCTTCTTATATAAATGATGTCAATATTTCCCCCATTGTTGTCTGGCTTCTGCAGATATTATTTCTTGTTTTATCTTGCGACATTCTAAACTTCCTACCGCCAACTCTCACAGCTGTGTCCACATCCCCAGTCGACCATGAACATATGGACAACACCCCGCTTACTGGATCTAAAAACTAACACAGCATGGGCAGTGAGCAGGACATGACCAGTTGACCGGTCGAAATAATCTACGGGTACTCAGGGAGCGTACAGTCAGTTACCCCTAAGTTCGGTTTGGACCGAGTGAACACCTCAACCCAAAGAGGAAGACACCAGAGGTTGAGGGTCTGTAGACGAAGTGGTAGATTTGGTTGCCATTGACCAGGATTGATCTTGAGTTACCACAGAAAATAAGGCCAGGAACAGCTTTGAAGAAAAGCAAGCCTTAAGTTATACAAAAAAAAAAAAAAAAAAGAGAGAGAATAGAAGGAAACACCATCAAAACAGACTTTGTTTGTTGCATCTAGTCGGGACCGACTAAGACCAGAAAGAACTCTAGTCTGCGGACGATATTAGTCAAAAAAATAATAAAAAATAATAAAAAATAAAAAGGAAACAAAACACGGAGCAGCGGACCTCAGGTAATTCATTTTTTGGTTTCCTCTACTCACTCATTGCACTTAGATCTGCCAGTAATATTGTTGATTTTTGTCGAGCTCGTACACAGTTGAAGCCCCACCACCATGTGAAGTATTTTCCTTTGTTCTGTCGTTGATCTCTCTTCTCGTGGGAAAGTGGCAGTTGATAAGATGCTAGGATAAGCGTAGCAGGATCAGACGCCACACCTGACCTTGTGGACGAGGAGGTCCCCAAAATAACAATAGGGTTCAGAAAGCTGATAGGTAGTATGAAGCTACCCACTTATAAAGGAAACCCTGCAGACTTGCACAAATGGATTCTCTCCATCCAAAACAAGCAGGTGATTTTTGGCTTATCAGACCAGGAAATGGTGCTCTTGGCTTACGACGCCGCAATGGGACAGGTGTTTATAGGGGCATGGTACAAAGAAAACCCAGCCTCGACATGGACAGAGCTTAAATCCATTCTGGTGCGGCAATACGCAAGTGAGCGTATGGCCATTGAGGCAGTCAGGAAATTATTCCGGCTGCAGCAACAGGGAGGAGAGACAAATGAAGAATTGGGAGAAAGAGTCGCGGGGCTAGCAGCATTAGCTTTTCCGGAATTGGTGACTCGAGACAGTGGCTCTATTCAGGCCTTGTTGGTCGATGTATATGTAGACGCGCTGAGTGACGGACCTGGGGGACAATGTTCTGAAGGGAGGACCGGTCACCCTGGCCGCGGCCATAGAAGCGGCTCGGACCAGCGAACGACTCTGGGATAGGATAAGAGGAGGTGTGGGAAGAAACCACCGGGGAGCCAAGGTACTGGGAGGCTGAGGCTGACCCCAATAGGATAGCCTGGGATTTGCATTATGGGTTTTTCAAGCCCACACCGGGCTGATATGGGCTGGTGTGCTGGACTTGCAAGTATAGTGGGCATCGGGCCCACAACTGTCCGACAAATTATGGAGGTGTTCCAAGATCTCGGGGGGCGAACTGTACAACTGGTGGCGAGTTCGGATACAAGGCTTGATGGTGTACGGTGAAGGGGGACTGTAAACTGGAGAGTTAATATGCTGGTGCAACCCCCGCAAGGAAAAGGGTCTGGGAAACGCCAATGGGTCTTACGTGAAAAAGTAAGAGGCAGGGTGACCCCAGTGCAAGTAAGACCTCTGAGATGCTGGACATGTGGTGTGGTCGGGCACCTTTCGGCCAGTTGTAATGAGTGAAAGTGTTGGCAATGTGGAGGATCGGGTCACCTAAAACGAACCTGTCCTCGCAGGAGAAAGTTAGGCCACGCAAAACAGAACAAACCCAACTCAAATAAAGGGGAGAAACAGGTTACTAGTCCGGGAAAGGAGAGTCATCCGGTCAAGAGGGCCTCTAGACAGAAATTGGAGCCCCTAGAGAAAGGGGAACTCCTATCGCCGGCCCCCATGTCTTGGTTGTCGAGCAAACGGAAGAAAGGGAGAGAACATGCGGGAAGGAGAAAGGCACAGGTGTACCATTTGCTGAAGGAAGGACCAGACTTCACCTGTAATGTGTTGCTTGGAGACAAGAAGGTGAGGGCCCTTGTCGATACGGGAGCTTCAGTGTCACTAGTTAGCTCCAAGGGTTTTAGACAGTTGAGACTGAAGACGAAGCTTAATCCTGTCGATCTACTAATAAGTCAAGCTGGTAGTAGTAGGATGAGGATAGAGGGTATGACGTGGCTACCTTTCCAGTTGGCAAGAATCAGAGGTAAACTTAAGGTTTAAGTGGCACCAGACTTGTGTGGTGAGCTAATTCTTGCGGGGGGGGGGGCGACTGACTTAGGCAGATTAAGGCACGGATCAGTTTTGACCCTGCCACCCTAACATTGGATGGAGTAGGGATACAGTTGGTAGAGGATAATTATGAACAATTGCCAGTGGTGGCCCAGACGGATATAACCCTAGGACTACTGTATCGGGGAAGGGCAAGATTTTAACAGAATGAGTGCTGAGCAGTGACCTGTACCAAGTGGTCCCTATTGATAGGTACGATGATAGTGAAAAAGGAGATAACCGTATGTGATTCGTTAGTAAAGGGGTCGAGGACTGTTCCCTTACTGTTAACTAATGCTGCCAATAAAACTATTAAAATAAAGCAGGGAGAGGAGCTGGCACAGGCGTGCCCAGTGAGAGAAGTCGAGCAGGTGAGAGTATGAAATGAGAATAGGCCTGGGAATAAGATAGGTAGCAAGGAAATAAGGGAGGAGGATATAAACGCTCCTGAACATCATAGGAGGAAATTGAGTGGGTTGCTGAACAGTAATCAGGAGATAATAGCCATTACTGACAAGGAACTCGGACAAACGGAGACAGTAGAAATTAAGCTAGACACGGGTAATCACCCACCTATTAAAGCCGTATAGAACCCCAATCCACAAAAGAAAATTAGTAGAGGATGCAGTGAATGAAATGATGGAATCAGGGATAATCGAAAGATCCAAATCTCCCGGGAGTTTTCCCATGTTCATTGTGGAAAAGAAAGATAGAGGGCATAGGTTTTGCATGGATTTTCGTCAATTAAATGCCATTACGAAACCACTGGCAGTGCCCCTTCCCTTGATTGATGATATTCTAGCCCTTTTAGGAAAGTCGAAATGTTTTTCCACCTTAGATTTGAGGTCGGGATATTGGCAAGCGACCCTTAGCAGAAAGGATCGGGAAAAGACTGCTTTTTCCTGTCACATGGGCCTCTTCAATTTTAGAGTTATGCCATTTGGGTTAGCAAACGCCCCAGGTGTATTTAGTCAGTTGATGTCCATCGTACTGAATGTCACGGAGGCCTTTGCCATGGCATATCTAGATGACATCATGGTGTTTTCAAGGTCACTAGAGGAACATTTCGAACATCTGTGTTCGATAGGTTAAAAGAACATGGACTAAAGTTAAAATTATCAAAGTGCCAGTTTATGAAAGAAGAGACGAAATACTTAGGGTTTATCATAAATAAAGAAGAGATAAAGACAGATCTAGACAAGGTAGAGGTTATAAGAGCCATGCCCGCACCGAAGACCATAAGAGAGATTAGGGGATTTATTGGAGTCATTGGATATTACCGGAGGTTCATACCGGCCTTCAGTCGGCTGGCAGGCCTTCTAATAGCTCTAAGAAGCATGCTAGGTTTAAGTGAACCGAGGATTGTCAGCGTGCGTTCGAAGCTCTGAAGGACCATCTAACAGCTGTTGGCCTACCCAGACCTGAGTAAGCCTATGTTGCTGTACACAGACGCTAGTGATCAAAAGTTGGACTATTATTTGAGTGTGGCAGTGTTTACCATTAAAACAGACTACAATCCCCTCAAATATTTATTAGAGGCAGAGTGGACGAATAAGAAATACTGCAATGGGCGTTGAAACTAAGTGGATATAACTGCAAATTAGAATAATTGCCAGGGAAGGATAATACCTGTACTGACCTGTTATCGAGGATTCTGAAGCAACTAGAGATGGAATCTGTCAGGTTGGAGCCGGGTGTGGATGATAAGGCATTCCAAATTAATGTGATCAATTCATGCTCAATATGAAAAACATGAGAAACAAGTGTCACTAAATTATGATCCAATGACTGTTTGCATCAAACAAAAATTAGTTCTAAGGACATGGAATGTGATAACAGTAAATCAACATCACCAGTTAGAAAATATAATGCAGGAAATGAATAGGTTAAATGTTAATTTTAATGCTTATCCAAAATGAGGTGGGCAAACAATGGAGATTTTGTCAGCAAAAACACTAAGTTATATATGCAGGCAGAGAGAAAAATGAAAGGGTAGTAGGACTTATATTAGACCAAGACATGGAAAAATGTGTTTTGTGATACTATCAACTATCTGATAAATTTCTTGTAGTTAAATTAAAAGGAACATCTTTTAAGATATCCATCATAGTTGTATATACACCAACTGCACAAAGTACAGAAGAAGAAATTGAAAAGTTTTATTGTATTGTATGTCAATGCCAAGGCTTATGTAAATCACTAGAAATTACAATCATCATGGGAGATCTGAATGTCAAAGTAGGCAAGGAGAGAGATGATGAAATAGTTGGTAAATTCAAACAAGAGACTTGTAATGAATACAGAGAAAAATGAGTTCAGTGGTGTGCAGTGAATGATCAGGTAGTAGCCAACACCTGGTTAGAAGAACACCCAGGAACATGAAGAAGCCCAGGAGGATAAATGAAGAAACAACTACATAATGATCAATAAAGGATTCAAGAATGCAGTTTTACACTACAAGATATGCCCAAGTGCCAGCTGCAAGAACCACCACCTTCAACTGATATGTAAACTTAAGGTGGCACCCAAATTGCAATGAAACAGACTCGTGAATGACCCAAATGTGAAGGAGTGTTAAAAGCAGATACTGTAAAGAAAATGAGAATGGAAATTTGATGTGGGGGCACATTCAAAGAAGATTTAATAACGCCAGCAATCAAGATCATCCCAAAGACAAGGAAAAAAAAGAATGGATGACATGAAATCTCAGCATGACGAAAAAGAAGCAAATGACAAGGTATGGCACAGAATATAAAACATTGCACAAAGAAATTAGGAACAAGTGCAGACAGGCAAAGGAGGAATGGCTCAGTGAAAAGTATGCAGACATAGAAAGAATATGTATCACAGATAATGCAGATATACATAAAAGTATAAGAGAACTCACAGGACAAAGACATGCTCAACAGGATGCATAAAATCCAAGGTTGGGATTTAGAGAGAACTGCTCCACAATGAAGCAATACACAGAAATACACAGAGGACCAGAAATAAAATCTGAATTCAGTACTGGCCAAACTGTACAGGATCAAAGCAGTAGGACCAGGCAGAATTGTAATGCAGAAGAGTTAAACCAGAAATAAGACAAGAATAGAACAAAGAATGTGATATTTATGCCCAGAATGATATCAGAAAGAGCAATACAAATGTAAAAGGATGTATACCTATGTATTGTAGATGATGCAAAAGTGTTTTATAAAGCACACCAAAAAACAACTTTTGGAAATGCTAGGTAACCTTAAAATAATTGGGTATAATATTAAAACAATCCAAAACTGGGAGCAAACCAGCTGCATACGAAAATACCATAGACTGGACATCTGAGCAACAACAAAGTTTTAGAGAAAATGGAAACAAAAAGGATACATACTTAACATCAAGGAAGAGACAACTGAAATTTCTAAAGCATGTAATGAGGAAAGAGTATTTAGAAAATCTGACACTAACATGGCATAATGGGATAAAGAAAAACAGCACATAAGCTACCTAATGAGCATGTGTAAATGGCTGGCAGAACAGGGTTTAGGAGAGTAGCAAAAAGACAAAATTTACTAAGAGCTAAAAAGGACAGAAAATTGTAGAGAGCCATGATTTCCAACATCCTGAAGAGACACAGCATATAAGAAAAAATTAAGAAGGCAAAAAAAAGGGAAACATTCAAAATATTTCTTTAGAAATCTTCTGCTATAAAATTATCTTAATAAGAATATTATTCACTTTACTATAGTGCATATTTGTTGGAAGAAAGATAATTACTGTTAACTGTATATAAAGTCTGATTTGTCAACACAATTTGTCTGACCTGAAAATATCTTGAGTAGATAAAAATATTTGTCCATGTTCTTATAGAAAAAAGTAATCCTGCACAATTCTTCAGCTAATTAAAAGGGCTTCAGAATAAAATAATAATATAATTGCATTTATAAATGGTTAATTTATTTTTTACTAATATTCATATCTATATTTGTTTAAAATTTCAATAATGTAGTGGATGATCAAAAGTGATGTGTTTGTTAGTTTAAATAGATATATTTTAAATAGATATATTTTAAATAGATATATTTTAAAGTATACTCTTTTAGAATGTTGTTGTCTCACTTATACGCAGAAACAATAGAGAAAAAAAAACCTCTTCTTCTCTTTCTCCTGACCTTTCCTCTCCACTTGTCTTTCACTTGCCAACACCATTTGCAAAGGAAAAGCAAAACTCTCTCCACCCATCATTCTTTCTGACTTTTATACAATTGCCACTCACCCATAATGCATAGGCACTTCCCTATATAAGTGTTATTTCCACTTTCCTAGCTTTTCCAATTCTGTCATTGGTTAAGTTTTCACTTTTTGTTTTTTTTCTCTCATCTCTTTACCACAGATGTATGTGATCATTGCTCTCAACAGCTTCCACTGTTTTGATCATCCAGTACATTATTGAAATTTTAAACAAATCTAGATATGAATATGAATTTGTAGTCATTGATTGTCATGACTATTTTGGGGGTAAAGTTTCTTGTTGCCTTATCTATTAGGTTGGTGCAAAAATAATGACGTAATAATGTCATTTTTTGACGTTAAAAAATACGTCAGAAAACGACATTATTACGTCATTATTTTTGCACCAACCTAATACAATTTCAAATTAAATTGCCCTCCTCATAGCCTGGCTGTCCTATCACAAAGAGTTCAGTTTACCCTACTATTTTATGTAATGAAGAAAATGGTGACTTACCTCATCAAACCAAGTGACAGTGAGTTGCATGTATTTTACAACAGAAAAGAAAGTGCACACAGGACTCTTGTCTATATATGAGAATGTCATGCAAATTTTTGGTCACACCTCAACCAATCACTGACTTCTTGACCTAGATATGAACTGGTGCTGCATCTGACCGGCAAATTGGTTCTATGAATTCTTGAATGTTGCACCAGCTATAATAAAAGCCACTGTGGATGCTGCGTTATCGAAAAATGAGTCAGTCTGATGGGCAACCTATTCATATATTGATGATGTTTACATTGATGGGAGCATGACTTTTGCAGATCATGTGAAAGAGCACTTGGCTGCTTTTAGTCTGACCTGCACAGATCTGGAGTGGTTATAGGACAGCACTTGTGTTCTGGGTCTTCATGCCAAGGGGGAGAACAACTCATTTAATTGGAGACATAGAAATGACATTCCATCGTGATGCAACATCTCATGATGTGGAAAGCTGGTGGGTCACTTTCCTGTATGTGGTTGGCTCCATGTAGCTGGATCATTTGTTAAACACAGAACAGTGTTGATCCTGTCTGGCTGGAATGACAAGTGACAGGTGCCCCCCCCACACACCAAAAAAGTGAATGCAACAGCCTTGTTTGGAATTTGAATTTGGCTTGCTGTTGTAAAAATTGAATTTGTAGGTATGTTCACTTTATAGTTTAACAAAGACAATTTACAGTGAGAATGGGATCAAGTTATAAAAATCTGCAACCAGTAAATAAATTTTCACATTTCATCTCTTCAAAAATTTATGTTTCTCATTTTATTTTTAGTTTCTATTTATATATTGTTTTCATACTGGTATAGTTGCTTGTCAAGGCTCTTCATTTTTGAATTATACTTGTTCTCTTCTATCCATTCATTCTAAGACTTCTATCTTTTTCAGATAGTCTAGCTTATTTTTTGTGTGTGCTTGTCAATATTTTAACCAATTGCTATTGTTTTTTCTCCTCTACAGAAGGTACTCCTTTCAGTTTTATTTTGGATGTTTCTCCTAGTATGAGGTGTAGACTTTTTCTGCTGTTCAAACTATCTTTTAACAATTTTTTATCTCTCTATAGTTCCATGAACAGTATTTTTAATTTGATTTTCCAAATCACTTTGCTATTTATCTTCATTATGCCTTTTTCCTGACTTTTAAATTTTCCATTGCCATTCTTGCAGTAAATGTAAATCAGGTCATTAATCTGTTTTGATTTTAGTTGCAATATTTGTAGAAGTTTACTGACATTCTTTTTTCTGATTTCATTTACTTTCACTCTTTGGTTGTAAGGAGTGATAGTTGTTTATATTTTTTGTTTTTTGCTTCACTGTATGCTGTTACTCTTTTTATTCTACTTATTTTCTCTGAATCACTGCTGATAGCCTTTGCACAATGTTGAAAGCAACAACCTATCAGTTTCATAACATAGAAATTGGTTAAATTAGAATTCAAGTATAAACCAACAACTGGAGAATAGAAAAAGTAAAATTATATAAAACTTTGAAATTCAAGCTGATCACCTAACCTACAAGAAGAGAGTATATCTAGTGATTGTAAACAAAAAGTTTTAACAAATAGTTGATGTTGCTGTTTTAGCATAGTATAAAGTGAAACTGAAAGAGTGAATGGAGAAATATTTGAACATTGTAAGAAAATAAAAAAGATTATAGAATATGTTTGTCATATTTGTAATCAGCATTACTAAAGCCTCTGAATAGAATTGAAAATTCAAGGATGAACTGACACTATCCAGTTGGTAGCATGACTAAAATCAGCAAGACTAATGAGTAGGGTACCATAATACTGAGGAAACTTGCTACCACTTTATCACTGGAAAAAATCAATTAATGCTACTTGAGTGAAAGTTCAATGCATTTAAAATAATGCCAATAATAAGTGGATGGACAACAGTAATAATATTAATAATAGATACAATAAAAACAGTTGATCTAAAAATGTAAATGACAGACTGTAAAAACTAGGAAGAAAAAATTAAAAACTACAAAATTTGTTGTGCAATGTAAGAAAATCCATGTTTTGAATCATTTTCTACAATAGATGACACTCCCCAGCTGCCTACCAATAGTCATTCTTTCTCTTTGCATGACTTCTTTTTTACTTTTTTCTTTATCATCTTTTCTCTTTCTTAATAAATGCAATCCATCTTGAACTTACACTGCACTTAGCTTAAGTGGTAAAGAAAAAAACATAAAAAGAATGTGAAGGAAACCAATAAAAGGTAAAATGAATAAAAAAAATAACAAAGTGAAAAATAAATGAAATGTAATATCACCTACAAATTATATTTTCAACAACAAAAACATTCAGATTTGTCGGATTTTTTTAAAGTACTTACATAGTTTACTTAACAATCTATCAGTTTTAGTTAATTTTGCATGCTTCTTTTCTGTTTTTATTTTCTTCTCAATCTATTGCTTTATTACTTTATCTTTGATATTTCTTTCTCTGCCTCTCTCTCTTCACTACAAGTTCAGTCAGTAGAAAAGATCACAAATTAGAAAGCAATAAAAATAAGATAAGCTAGCTAAATAGGAATAGATAGATTTATTATCTACTATGAGATTTATGAATCAATTTGTCAGATTGTTCCTTTTAACTGATCTCTGTCTGTTATATCTAGAAGTATGTTCATATCTAGCTCTCTATATTAATATATATTCCATAAAACTGATGAAGTAAGAAGCAATAAAAACAATAAATGACAAATTTCTAAGTGAAACTGGAGTATGAAATATACATTCATTTAATAGCACACTTGTATTAACAACTGGAAAAAACAACTGTAACAACTGTAAAAAATACAAACAGCTCCAATAATCTGACGATAACTAATCATTTTGTAGGTTTACATGACAATCTACAGTTATGCCTATAAATGTTGTAAACAAGCAGGCAATAAAATGTCTTTTAACTGAAATATAATGTTATGCATCAAAGATCTTATTCTTTTATTTTTGTAATATTAACATTTTTAAATCATGGGGCAAAAAGATGGCTTTGTTAATTTTAATGCCTCCAAAACTAAACTGCTCTATTAATCATCTGAGAGACCCCTTTCTGCCTTCCTTCAGCATGGCTGAGGCTAACCTCCAGGAAAGTAACTCACTGTACTTTCTTGAACTAACATTCTCAGTTGAGATGAAGTGGAAAGACTATATTAAATTAATTTCTAGGTCAGCTGCTAAAAAAGTTGGTTTACTGTGTCGTGCTAGACAATTTTTCTCTGCTGAATCTATCTTTCATATTTACAAGTCTCCCATTCATCCATACTTAGAATATTGCCGCCACATATTGTCTGGTGCTTCTGCTATATATCTACAGATCATTGATAAAATCCAAGGAGAATTAGTCATATTATTGGTCCTAATTTGGTGCCTTGGCTACCCACCACTATAAAGTTGCCACCAATGTGCCTTTTCTATAAATGCTTTCATGGCAACTGTTCAGATGAGCTCTTCGCCATGGTACCTAGACTTTTTGAATTCAAGCACAGTAGTAGACTGATGATGAGGTCTTACCAATTTACAGTTGAGTTGGCTAGATGTAACAATAATTTCTATGGTAACAGTTTATTTTCTCACACTTCTCGCTTGTGGAACTCTTCTAGCTCCATGCATTCCAGCCAACTTCAGTCTTCAAATATTTAAATGCAATATCAATCTAATTTTCCTATCCTAATTACTTTTCTTTTGTTCTTGCTCCTTAGTAAAGTTTCTATTTTCTAATTCTTCCACACTCAGTAAGCTCTTGTGTCTTAGTGGCTTTACAGCCTTGCTTGGGGTGAAATCGATCAAAAAATAAAAATCAAGTAATGTATTATTTCCATTTCATAATGTTAATTGAACTTCTAAAAGGCTAAGCAGCATGAAATATACATTTTTGACATTAATTGAATTAATTGACAACAAAGCATACTTGACAGCAAATTCTACACTCACTTCCCATCCATTTTCTTCTTGTTTTCCTTTCCAGAATATTGTTTACATTCCTCCTATTTTTG
>OZ010588.1:61760836-61788336 GCA_963932145.1 Acanthosepion lycidas
TATATATATATATATATATATATATATATATAATTAATAATACTCCAACCAAACCTCAAAGATCTTCTCAAGGTAGGTCTAAAAGATCATATTCCACGTAATAGAAACAAGAACATTCCAATAATTGTTTTTCTTGTGCCTTGTGTTCTTGTGATTCATTGTTGTTTCTTCTGTGATTTTCATGAGGAGATTAGCCTCCAGCCATGGCGGAGGCACGCGAGGAAAAAGAGCCATTGGCCAGCACTGCAAGAGCGCCGTCAGCATGGGTGGCGGAAAAACAAAAAAAAAAGGACCAAATTATTACAAGGGCCTGAGAGAGGAGTACAATGCTTTCATCTCAGACCATGAACTTTTGCCTATGCCGAAAGTAAGTCAGCACAAGAACCATCTCCCTGTTGACAACGGATGTCAAAACGTGGAAATCCATTGCTGTCAGCAGGGAGACGATGAAGGAGGGCTTCAAAGCCCTGAACATTGGGTCCAAAGTTTTGGACCGTAGGTCGAATGCCTTGTGGGACATTCTGCTGGCAACAGAAGAGGCGGCAAAGGCTTTAGCTGGAAATGTCCTCACCGCAAAGACATTAAGATTGCAAACGGAGTACATGGGCATTCGGAAGACCCAGATTATTTTACATGGGGTGCCCAAGTACATCTCTGAGGACCATCTGGGGGCCTTTTTCTTTGATTTTGGCTCTGTAGAGGAAGTATCCCCTATCCGAAGCAAGACGGGCATTACCACCAGTGATTACGAAGTTATGGTGACATAGACCCGCCCAAAATTCAACAAGAACCCCAATGTCATCACCTGCGGCAGCAGAAATATTTATGTCGTCGTGGAGGGTCGTCGTCTGAGCTGGTTGGTTTGTGGTGCGGCCGGACACCTGGCAAAATTGTGTCCGACTAGAAACCCGGCGCCACAGCCTCAACCAACCAAAATTTCCAAAGCTCCGGATGGTACAGATAGAGTCGTCACTGGAGCTTAAAAAGCTATCACAATATTGCGCATTTCTTCTCCACATCCTCTCTATATAGGGCAATAAAATTAACTTTTCCCACAGACGTCGGTGGTATTGTCATGGATTTTCGTCCAGTCTGTGTGTAAGGGACTCAAACTTAAAAGATGTCTATTAAGCTAGCTAGCTTGAATGTGAACAGCTTAAGAGATCGGAGTAAAGCAGCCTGCTTGCTTCGTGATCTCTTGTCGTTTGGTATAGATGTGCCCGCGATCCAGAAAACACGTCGATGCCAGTGTGCTGTCTAATGACTTTGTCGTCTATTCAGTATATGGGGACCGGCTGACCAGAGGTGTTTCCTTGTTAGTCAAGCGTTGCTTGGGGCGAGGGTAGACCTTGTCCATGTGAATGCGGAGGGTCAGTTGGTCGTGGCCGATATTGCCGTGTACAGTGGTTCGTTTCGAGTCGTTGCGGTTTATGCGCCCAATGGTCATGGGGAGCGTGTCGACATTTTCCATCAGTTGCAGTCGTTCCTGGTGGATTCTTCTTGCTTAATCTTAATGGGGTACTGGAATGCCATCCTGGACCCAAAGATAGACAGGGGGCGGGGTGATAGTGGGAAAGCAACGGTTGATCGTAACTTGGTTGATATGATCGGCAAGTTTGGGCTTGTCGATAGATACCGGGAGATGTAGACGTGGGCTCGTAATTGGCCGTATCTCCAGACAGCCAGCTACCTGGATAGAATGTTAATCAGAAGGGTCGATATAGATTTGCTAGATTGTTCTACGTAAAACCGTTTACACTATTCAGATCATAGACTCATTTGTGCCAGATGGTGTTAGGCAGTAGGTGTAGAATAGCTGGATACTAGAAGTTCAATCCGTCCTTACTGAACAGGCGGGAGTTTCAGCAACAGCTGACTAGATTAGTGCAGTGGGAATTAGTGGGGCGGTTATTTGGAATAAGTGGTGGGAGAGGCTTAAGAATAGGATTAGATCCTTCACTACTGAGTATAGTCAACGACTAGATAAGGCTAAAAAGGTGAATGATCTAGAGGATAGTCTGTCCTGGGCGGTGGCTTGGGGGGATTTCCTAGAAATACCCATAGCTAGGCAGGCGCTGAAGCGTGAGGCTAGCAAGTTAGGTTAAACAAGATGTCTAACGAAGCCGTGAACATGGGCGCAGAGTTGCGCAAGGAAGAGATCCGTCGAGGTTCCGATCGATACATTTGTGAGGTCACTACCCCGGAGGACTTTACTCTGAGGTCGACCAGAGATATGTGCGAGGCGTTTCGGCAACATTTCGCGAACTATTTTACCAAGGAGCCTGGTCTCAGTGGCGACGAGTTTCGCAGCTGACTTTCCTCGGCTTTTGCCGACTGAAGCGGCTAGCTGCTAGGGTGAGATCACAGAGGCTGAAGTCTACCTGTCACTGAAGAAGGTCGGCAGAGACAGGTCGCGGGGACTTGATGGTCTGCCCTACGAAATGTACTTGAAGCTGCCGCACATCTTTGTCCCGATTCTAACAGTGGTGTTCAACAACTGGTTCCGGAAGGGGTCCATCCCTGACCGGATTTCCAGGGTGTACTCACGCTGTTGAAAAGGGGCAAGGGTGGTGGTGGGGATTTAGATGATTATAGGCCCATAACTCTGTTAAAGATTTTGGCAAAGATCCTGGCGGAGCTTTTGCAGTCAGTTGTCGCGAGCTTGTTGGGACCCGCGCAGACTTGTGCTATGAGGGGACAAAAAATTCAAACAACCTGCATCTGATCCGTACGATCATAGAAAGAGTAAAAGACGACGAGCAAGCCGTCTACTTTATGCTTTGGCGTTGGAACGCCTCCTTCGACGACTGAGGGACAAAACATGCAGTCCGGCCCTACGCGGAATAGCTATTGCCCGGTGTCAACCCTACTTTATGCTTTGGCGTTGGAAACCCTCCTTCGCCGGCTGAGGGACAAGGCATGCAGTCTGGCCCTACTCGGAATAGCTGCTTTCTGCGTACGCCGATGTCGTATCAATTTTTGTGTCTTGCCGTCACGACACTGAAGGTGCTTGAACGGTACAAGAAGGTAACAGGGGCCAAGATTAACCGTAACAAGTCTTCCGGCTTGCAGTTAGGTGTCTGGAAGGGGGTCGCGCTTCCGAGGCCCTTTTGTTGGACTGATGGACCCATCCGCATTCGTGGAGTATGGTTCAGGCCTGAACTCCAGCTGAAGAAGAAATGGTCAGAAGTACCGGCAAAGGTCGGAGCATCGGTCGAGACTTTTCTCTGAAGGAGGTTGTCCTTAAAGGGTAGGACTGAGTTGTGTGCCACTTACGTCTTGCGCCTTATTCTTTACCGGTTGGCTATACTTCTTCTTTGTAAGCCCCGTATATGGAGGCGATTGAGCGTTTTTTGACCAACATTTTGTGGGGTGATCATAAACATTGGGTCTGTAAAGAAGCCTGTTACCAGCGTCTGTGTCATGGGGTCTGGGATTGCCACACCTGGCGAGTCATTGCCATGCCTTTAGGCTGGCTTTCCTACGCCCCGTTTTGACGGAGGACTCGATTTTGGCGCCGAGTAATTTGACGCCTTCCCTAGTCTTACCATCACTCCTCCCATTTCTTGGGGTAAGCGCCGTCGCGGTTGTAGAAAGTTGTCGAGTTTCCTCAGCGAGTGTAGGTCGGCCTTGAAGGTCATTCCTCGATCCAGTGATCTTTCTCGGCATCGGAGACTATTGTATCGCGAATTAGTAGAGGGGGTCACAAAGGATCCTCTGTGTGACCAGCTCGCCCTGTCGGCATCAGAGTTGCGTTCCTTGTGGTCCTGGGCGCCAGCGGCGGATTACATCAGTAACTCTGAGTTTTCACCTTTATTGAAATTAAAATAACTGATCCAAGTGCAACTTTCGGATAATAAGTGCGACATTACTGTAATTATTGAACAATATAGTTCATGCCACTTTGACGGAAAATCTACCAGTAAAAAGAATTCTCTTATCACTATATTTGTACATAAACGCAGAACCTTAAAATTTAAATTCAAACTCAGCGTTGCGACTGCACATTCCAAAACAATAACACATTTCTCATAGCATTTTTCGGATTACAACTATTTTCGTTGTCCACTTATTACTGAGAGTAAAAACAAGAACAAAATCTATTTCATACCTGAGGATGTCTGTAGGAACAGACGAAAGCTTGTAAAAATAATAAGACCTTATGCAACTGAAATTTATAAAACAGGATCTTTTCATACATAAACAGGTTCGGGGTTTTTGTATATTATTTAAATTGTTCGCGAAGATGGATTTCTCGCCATTTAAATCATTAACCTTTGTATTTGTTTTTTTGTATGAATAATTCATGAATATATATATATATATGTGTGTGTGTGTGTGTGTGTGTGTGTGTGTGTGTGTAAGATGTGTACATATAATAACTCACTCTTCCTTCTTTACCCTCTCCACCCTGCTTAACCCTTTCTTTCCTCTTCCCCCCTTCACCTGCTTTACTATTTGTTTCCTTTTTTATTCTTTTCTCTTCCTGTCTAAAAATTATTTATGGGGTCAAATAGTCTGGCCTCGTAACTGAGTACACTTAAAACTAAGTAAATTATTACGGATCATTTAAAAAAAAAACAACCTTATCCCTATTTACTTTTCCAAGATGGACCTTTCCATAATCCTCCAACCACCTCTGTCACCTTATATCAAATCTAAATCTATCTGTCAAAAATTGTATTAAAAATAAAAGAAACCTAATTCTTTTGTAACTAGAGATGAACTACGAAAAATATATTTTCTGGAGAAATAAATTAATAAATTATAGTCATGGAAACTTAAGGTTGTCTATTTTTTAATTATTTAATCAATATTTGCTTTGGTTTTACATTGAGCTCTCAGGATCACATCCTCTTTGGAATTATCCACACAGATTCCCAAACCATTCATTACCTTACTATATATATATATGTGTGTGTGTGTGTGTGTGTGTGTGTGTGTGTGTGTGTGTGCATATATATATATATATAAGTGAACATTTAAGTCATCACTCAGATGCTACAAACTGTTTCATGCTAGACACAATTGTCAGGCCACATGTGTTGGATTTTTCTTGACTATATATACGGGTCAGTGGTGCATTGTGGGTAGTCCATTCTAATGATTATTTTGGTGGGAGTGGTTTATTTATTTATTTATTTGGATTAATTTATTTTACTTGTTTTTTATTTATTTTATATATTTATTTATTCTTTTCAGTTTTAGATGTTTAATAACGTGATAATTTTTCTGAGGTAAGTTCTGATTGTTTATTTAATAGTTTGTTTTAGGTAATTAAATCTATTTTTCCGTCCAATTTTTGGATTGATTCTTGTAGTCTCTTCTGTTATTTTGGCGGGAGTGGTTTATTAATTTGTTTACTTTATTTATTTATTTATTTAGATTGATAATTTTTAGTTGTTTTTGCTTATTTATTTTTTATTTTTATCGTTTTTACTTTAACTAGGTAAAATAAGAAAAACGATACTAGAAAGAATTAATTCTGAATTAAGGAAGAAGTTAGGAGTAAACCAGTGAAAAGACACAAAAGCAACTATAGACTGGTTTCACAGCATTAAAAGCAAACATAATTGCCAATTTATACAATTAGATATAAAAGAATTCTACCAGTCTGTAACAGAACCCATGCTAGATAAAGCCATCACCTTAGCCCAGGAACAAATAGAAATAAACACAAACGAAATCAATATCATTAAACACTCCCATAAATCACTACTATTTGACAATGAAAACACAAGGATAAAGAAAGAAGTGATCTTTGACACTACAATAGGAAGCTTTGATGGTGCATAATCATAGGTATATATTTACTACACAAACTAAGCAAAATAATAGATGAAAAGGATACAGGACTATACAGGGATGACAGTCTCATAATCTTAAGAATCTATAACTAGAAAAGCAATAAGAAAGATTTTTAAAAATAACTGATTTGACATAGACATAAAACCAACCTAAATTTAATAGATTTTCTAGATGTTACCTTCATCCTAAGAAAAGGTACATATAAACGATGCAGAAAGCCCAATAATAAACCACTGTATGTACACACATCTTCCAATCACCCACAATCTATAATAAAACAGATACCAAAATCAATTCCACCAATTCTTCCAATGAAACCATATTCAACGAAGCTAAGAAAGACTATGAAACAGCACTAAAAATAGTGGATTCCCGACAACATTCAGATACTCATCACAGAGCACAAAAGAGTCAACAGAAAGATAAATATCATATAGTTCAACCCACTGTACAGCAAAAATGTAAAAACAAATGTAGGAAAAATATTCTTCAAACTCTTACACAAACACTTCCTGGAATCAAGCTCTCTCCACAAAATATTCGGCAAAAACACAGTAAAAATCGCCTACAGCTGCACAGAGAGCATAGCACAAATAATAAAAAAGCACAACAGGAAAACTATCAACAAACCACATAAACAAATTAAACCCACATGTAACTGCAGAATAAAGAATTGACAGGACCAAACTGGATTGTTTCCAATTCACACTGAACTAACTATACTTTATGTGTCGCCCTCTACCTCAAATGACACAATAATGTTAAGTCTAAAGTTAGTATATCAAAATAGGTCAACATTCTCTGTCTAAATAAAATAGCAATATCTCAATATATCTGGATTAAAATTGAGAGATATTGCTATTTTATTTAGACAGAGAATGTTGTCCTATTTTGATATACTAACTTTAGACTTAACATTATATATACATATACATATATATATATATATGCATGTGTGTATATATCTATATCTAACTATATATATATATATATAAAGATATATATGTGTATATATATCTATATCTATATATATATATATATAAAAGTAAACCTTGAAGTTAACACTCAGAGTCAACAGACTGTTTCATGCTAGATGAAATCAAGCCCTCGTGCATTGTTGGTAGTCCATTTTAATGGTTATTTTGGCAGAAGTGGTTTGTTTATTTATTTGGATTAATTTATTTTACTTGTTTTTTATTTATTTTTATTGTATATATTTATTCTTCTCAGTTTTTGATGTTTTAGTCTCATCTGGTGATTGTAAATTACAGGCAAGTGAACAATTTATTTGGATTTAAAATCAAAATTTGTTCTCATCTTACTTGGATATATATACGTGTGTGTATTGTTATTTTTTATTCAATTTGTTTCAATGTTATTTTTTATGGATCCTCATATTCAAGTAGAAGCTCTCTTATTTAATTAGATAGTATTTTTTATCCAACTACATCTACCGACCTGAATATTTGAGAAATCTTATCAGAAAAATATGCATCCTCCAGCAGGATTCAAACCTGCTTCCCCTATGGGGAACCGTCATTGGATCTGCTAAGCCAAGTAGGACTTCCAGTCAAACAAAGCCCTTTTAAACACACACTTCTCTGCTGATTCTCAAAACATCCATATCTGCTCTATATATCCTGACATAAACAAAGACACTTTATTTTTAGGAAATGGATTAAATCTGACATATTGTTATTTATCTTGTTTAAACATAATTTTTGATTGTTACTGATATTAGACTTCTCAACATCAAAATAAGATTACTATTGAAATACGCATATATGCGAACATATGGTTACATGTCTATGCATGGTCCCAGATGCTTTACATATGTACATGTATGTTTTTGTACAAACCATAATACCTACACCCATATGTATGTATGTCTCCATGCATATGAGCATCATCCCAAAACACACAGAGAGAATTCTTCCCCATCAACACCAAACATAATCAAATAAAATCTGACATAAATAGTCTCAAATTTTAAAAAATAAATCACTTTTCATAAGCTTGAAATTGACAATCACACACTCATATCTATGTAATATATATATATATATTATATATATATATGATAAAATAAAGAACAAATAGGCAACGTATATCAATCTAATTGTTTTCACTTTTATTAAAACTTCATCAGAGATTGAGAGAAATTTGTTTGGGTCAGTTCTCATTGGTCAGTCATATGCATTAAAACCATAGATAATGTAAGCTTGTGAAGATTCTTGTATGTCTAAACAGACATCAGTTGGTAATGTGTATTCATAATTGTGTATGTGTGTCTGTCTAGTGGGAATTCTAATGTCTTCACTTTTGTGCAATCAGCTATCGCAGTGGGATGTCACATCATCATTTTAGGCATGTGTTTATAGTTGGTAATAATGTTATTATTAAGTTTTCATTGTATTTTCTCCTTAAAGAATTATCTTGTTTTTTCATTAGAGTGACATTAGTGAAATCAAAGTTATGTCTAGCATCGTTTCGATGTAAAACAAGAGAGTTAGATTGTTTGCCAAACACAAGTCTCTCTTGTGTTCATAGATGAGGGCTTTTAAATCACATTGTGTCCCCTCCACATAAACATTTTTGCATTGTAAACAATTTATTTGATAAACCCTGGCATTTAAATTGGTGTTGGACTTATTTTTCTTCCTAATTATATCTCCGATTGTCTTGGAGGTGGTACTAACTATTCTAATATTAGAGATGACTAATTTATGTGTGAGTTTAGTCGAAAGTGTGTTGGAAGGTAGGATTATGAAAGTTTTCTCAATATATCTCTTCTTTATTTAGGTATATATATGATTTTTACAATTAATATTGTTGATTTTTACAAAGTTTTTGAAAGTGATTAGTAATTTTTTTTGTTTATCTAGCATAGACAACTTAATGAACGATGAAACACTATTTAAAATTATATATTTTATGCATAATTAAAACATACCAGTTATTTTCTGTCTTCAATCACAAAAATTCCAATGAATTCCACAATAATTTTTCAAGTAGCATTTTCTAAACACATACACACACACACCTGATTTTGTGGTATATGATGCACCCTAAATTTAGCATGAAATATGACGAAAAGATAAAATCAAGAGAAATGTTCAACTTTTTGATGGAGATTTGTAAATCACAAGTCTGATCCCAAGCATGGTTTTCACTGCATAGGAGAACTTTGAGTGTCAAATTTTTAAAAAAATCTGCTTTCTATTATACAAAATGATATTTAGTTGTTTTTTTTTTATTTTTTGTTTTTATATATCACTATATTAGCATAAGTTTACATTAAAACAACTGTCTTCTAGGAAATGTTTTAAGACATATTGGCCTTCCTTATTTCATAAGATTCATGCATGAAAATTTACTGAATCTAAATCTTAGTCTAAAAACTAAAAGCTAATATTTCTCAGCTTGCCCTTAATATATATTAAGGGCAAGCTAAGAAATATTAGTATGCATATTTATATCAAAGCATAACTGCATATATGTGTGCCCATGGTTTTGCATTTATGTATACATATGTGTAAAGTAGAAAATTGTATTTTTGAAATTATCTAAAGATGCTTTACGATAAATTAACAGATTCTACATTACAAACCATTAAACAGAGTTCAAATGAAAAGCTATCATGTTCAACAAAAGAACACTATTATTTACCTGGGACAAGACTTCTGTCACTGCATCACCACAACCATTACTTCAGTCACTTAAACACCATCCTGTTAAACATAGTTAATAATAATCATTATAATATGAAGAATAACTGTATCACTTATTGTATCTATAATCATTATTACATTAGCAGCAAGTCTATAAGTATATATCTTGGGCAGATAGCTCATCCTACATATTCATTTTTAACTAGTAATTCCCTTCTAATTTAAAAATATTACCCCATGGGAATGAAGATATGCAAGAAATATAATTATTATACACTATCATATTATAATTCTACTTGTTAGTTTGCACACACTTTACTCCCTGTGATTACCTCAAATAAACAATTCTTGTTTGATTGTAAGGATAAATGGAAGAAAAAAGATATCAAAAGTGCCATTTGATTTAATGAAAAAAACGAGAAGAAAAAAGAATGAATGTATAAATAAATGAATGATTGATTGATTGACTGATTTACTTTTTATAACTTATAAACCCTTTGTGTGTTATTTAAAGCCAAAGCATATTTTGAATTGTAAGAATAATTATTTTTTTACAAATGAATATTGCATTAACAATTATTTTTGAGAATAACAATGATTTTTCCAGATAAAAGTCTTACTATTTAACACATAGCTGGAGGGAGATAGATTCATACTTTTCCCAAGTGTAAAAATCATAAGTCAATGTAAAAGACCTGACTGGAATTCATACTCAGCTCTCTGAGTGATTATTCCAAGCCGCTATCCATTACACAACTCACACATCAGAAAGATGAAATAGAGTAGATGATAAAACTCACATGTGTGTAGTGTCTGTTTTAGCAAAATGGAAAACCTTGTCAATTTTTAATCTTTTCATTTAATATTATTATTATTTTGGCAATATTTTAAGTTGTCAGATATTTAACAATGCAATGATATTATTATTTAATTATTAACTTAACAATTAAGATTCTTTAGAAAATTTAAATCATAAAACTGAAATATTCATGCATATTTCTAGTATTTTATTATTATACTATCATAATTACAATATGATTAAAATATATCACTGAACATTTCCTATAAAAATATTATAATGTAACACAAAAAAACATTAAATAGATTATTTCACATTCTAATGTTACTGATGTTACTGACTTTCAAGTCAGTAACATCAGTAACATTAGAATGTGAAATAATCTATTTAATGTTTTTTTTAAAATAAATAATCTATTTAATGTTTTTTTTCATTGCTCATTCTCTCAGTCAAATAGTGGATTTCCCTACGTTTCTCTAATAAATCTGATCAACAGGCTTCTTTACTTAATTTGATCCTTACCATATCTCCTTCCTACCCTAATTTGTTCCTTCCTTCTGTCAAGAGGACAGAGTTGTGATGCTTGACAAGATCCATCTTGTGTAGGCCTTGGTTGATGGACAAATTCAGTTTTCTTTATTAATTAATCTAAATGCATTGCAATCTTTCATCTTCAGGGAGATCTGTATAAATGAGGAATACTTACCATGAAAAAGTTGGCTATACATGAGGATTTTTGGCATCTGATCATCACTCATTCTGATGACATGACCAGCCCACCTGAACTGTGATTGCATCAGAATGAATTCAATACCATCAATGCTAAATTTGATCAGGATGAAAAGATCAGACAATATTTATGAAAAGCATCAAGTTGATTGATGTGCATCCTGCATGGCATCCATGATTCTGACCCATAAAGAAGTGTGGTAAGAATGACTGCTTGATAGACACTGATTTTCATTTTCAGTGAAATCCCATGAACGATTCATAGGCGATTCTTAAGTTTCCCAAAGGCACTGGTTACCTTTGATATTTGGTTAACTATCTCATCATCCAAATAGGCACTTGAATTGACTTTACTTCCTAAGTATGTGAATGATTTCACATACTTCAAGTTCTTGTTGCCAACAGTAATGGGAATGATTGGAAAAGTATGGGCAAGTGGTTCTTGTTTTACACACTTGATCTGCTTAGGTGTAGGCCTTGGTCAATGGACAAATTCAGTTTTCTTTATTAATTAATCTAAATGCATTACAATCTGTAGAAAAACGATTGATGAGTGCTTGAGCTTCTTCAATTGAGGTGGCCATGATTGCAGCATCATGAATAATGCTTGCTTGAGTCAGTGATTTTGATTTAAAATGTTGATGGTTAAAGAGGCCACCATTTGTGTAGAAGTTAGATTTCACACCTATGTCAAGATCACTAAAAGCATGGTGAGGCATGACCAAAAAGAAGAGAGTGAAAAGTACAGGAGACATGAAACAAACTTGTTTTGTGCCATTTGTTACATTGAAGGCTTCTGGAAACTTTCCATTAGATAGAATAGATGCTTTTATTCCTTTGTGAAATGAGATGATGACATTTAGCATACTTTCAGGTATGCCACAATTTTTGTGTACTTTCCAGAGGGCACCCCTGTTTACAGTGTCAAACACTTTGGTCAGATTGATAAAGACGGCATAGAGTTCATGGCTCTTTTCACAGACATTCTCAGCAACCTGACAAAGTGAAAAAATCATATCAATGGTTCCACAACCTGAATGAAAGCCACACTGCAATTCGGGATAAATGTCATCAATGAGATATTTGATAATTCTGTTGAGAATAATATGTGAGAATTTTGCCAGTGATACTTAGAAATGAAATGCCACAGGAATTCTCACATACAACCTTTTTGCCTTTGTTTTTGAACAGATGTTTTATGCAAACATGTTTGTAGTCCCGTGGAACAGAACTAAGCTTCCATATGACTTTAAAAAGCTGAAGGAGTTTCTCAAACAGAGCCTTCCCACCATATTTAAAAATTTTGGGGGGAATAGAAGTTTTTCCAGAGGCTTTCCTTTAGGCATGGCTCAAGAGACAACTGGGGAATTTCTGGTCACTGATAAATTGAAGCAATGATGTTGTCATTGATGGTAGAGGTGGAGTTAAGGACATTTTCAAAGTGTTCTTTCCATTGTGATATAATTTCCTTCTTGTCTGCGTGGAGTGTGTTACCGTCAGATGACAGAACAGGTGAAATTCCATTTCCTTGTGGGTTGTACACCTTTTTAATGCCTTCATAGAATGCTTTGGGATCTTTCCTGCCAGCTGCTGCCTGGAGTTCCACAAGCAATGGCAAATAAGGAGCAAAAACCCGAGAACGAATCAGTTCTCTCTCAAGACGCTATTTGGAGTAATATTGAAGATTTCAAGTACGCACCCAACGAAGATAAAAACTTTTGCAAATTACTTCCGAAGGTATGAAGATCTATATGATTTTGACTGCAAAGATTGGTCAGACGCACGTAAAGTACGCCATTTATTAATAAAATTAGGCACAGGCGAATATACCAAATTTGTTGATTATATCCTTCCCAAAAAACAAGCGAGTTAATGTTCAAAGAATCTATAAAATTGCTAACAGAACTTTTCAGCCATAATACTTCACTATTTCATAAAAGATGGAAATACATGAACCTTACAAAAAAGGATAGCGAAGATTACGTAACTTTCGCATCCATTGTTAATAAATATTGTGACGACTTCAAATTATCGGAACTCAGTGCTGACAACTTCAAATGCTTAATTTACGTCCAAGGTCTGGTTTCAACCAAAGACGCAGAAATGAGACGTAGAATATTTACTAAATTGGAAAATGAACAAGATCTGACACTTCAAAAACTAGCCGAAGACTGCCAGAGATGCGTCAGCATAAAAAAGACTCTAAAGACATAGAACAAGCTGGCATAGCATACATACGCAAAGTACGAAGACAAACAAATTTTCTCTTCTTACAAACAAAGCAAACAAATTTTCCCTCCTCACAAACAAACCGAACTGATTTTCCCGCCTCAAGAACAGGTAAAACAATTTTTTCTAATTATAATCAACATAAAAAGAAACTACCACTAAGTCCATGCTATCGTTGTGGGTCTTGACATTGGGTTAAAGACTGTACATATCGTGCTAAAACTTGTCTATCATGTAAAAAAAATGGTCACAAAAGTTCTCACTGTTGGTATAGAAAAGAAAGCAGAATAAGAATTACGAGGACCGACCAAACAGATGAGACTAATATAAGAAAATATGTACAAGTTGAAATGCAAAACAGAAAAGTTAGGTTACAGCTGGATTCTGGCTCAGACTTAACTATCATAAATCTACAAACATGGAGAAAACTGAACAAACCTGTCATGTTAAAATCGGATAAAATTGCGAGATCAGTTACGGGGAGAAAGATAAAATTCGAGGGTGAAATAATCACAAACGTAACATTAAACGGAATGACGAAAAAACTAAAAATGTACGTCTTAAGAAATACCGAAAACCTATTCGGGACAGACTGGATACAAAATTTCGAATTGTGGGATCTACCTAGGCAAACAAATTAAAAGGAAAACTAAAAACGAGTTTCCCCGAAGTATTTTCGGCAGGTCTTGGAAGATGCAAGAAAATGGCAGCTAATATCAAAATAAAGGATAACGTTCAACCTATTTTCAAGAAAAAAAGGAGTGTACCGTTTGCGTCAATAGAAAAGATTGACCAAGAATTATCTAGACTTGAAAATACGGGCATATCGAAAGAAGTACAGCAAATAGGCCGCACCGACGGTCTACGTTAAAAAGAAATCAGGAGAAATTCAAGTATGTGCTGATTTTTCTACAGGTTTTAACGCAGCAATAAAGGATACCACTATCCGCTACCTAATCCTGAAGAAGTATTCACTAAATTAAATAGCAGAAAATATTTTTCAAAAATTGATCTAAGTGAAGCCTACCTGCAAATTCCAGTCGATGATGAAAGTTCAAAACTACTATGCATAAACACACACAAGGGATTGTACAGATACCAAAGACTACCATTTGGAATTAAAGTAGCGCCGGCTATTTTCCAGCAGACAATGGATACGATGCTGGCAGGACGAGAATACAAAATAGCATATCTGGATGACATATTGATTAATAGCGAAAGCGTTGAACAACACTAGCAACATGTACAAGTGTTTAAGAGAATTCAAAGCTATGGATTCAAAGTGAAAGAAAATAAGTGTGATTTGATCATGAAGGAAATTAAATATCTTGGCCATATAATAGACCAAGTAGGTAGACGACCAGACCCTGAAAGGTCTACAGAAATAAAAACGATGCCAGTTCCTAAGAACATAACAGAACTACAAAGTTTTCTTGGATTAGTGAATTATTACCAGGAATTCATACCTCAAATGCATAAACTTCGCGCACCATTGAACGAACTGCTAAAGAAAGAAAAAGTTTGGCAGTGGACAGATCAATGCCAGGAAACATTTGAAAAAATAATCAAGACATTAACATCGGATTTATTTTTGGCACACTATGATCCGAAACTAGAGATTATTGTAGCAAGTGATACGGTCTCAGAGCGTGTATATTACATAAAATGCCAGATGGGACAATAAAACCTATCGCACATGCTTCTCGAACCCTACTACCAGTGGAGAAAAACTATTCACAAATTGAGAAGGAAGATCTAGCAATTATCTTCGCAGTAACAAGATTCCATAGATACGTCTATAGTAGACACTTTACTCTGCAGACAGATCACAAACCATTAATAAAAATACCGGTGTATACGGCAAATAGGCTACTTAGATGGGGAACGATTCTTCTGAACTATAATTTCAGATTGGAATATATACCAACGAAAAGAATCGGGTACGCGGATGGTCTGTCGAGACTTATACCAACAAAGACAGAGCCATTGGAAGATGCGGTAATCGCAGTCCTTAGAAATGAAGAAGACATAAGAACAGTACTATGTTGTACAGTCAGAAACCTCCCAGTCACATTGCAAGACATAAAAAATGAAACCAAAAATGACAAATTTATTAATGAAACAAAAGCAAAAATAGCAGAAAAAAATGAGAAAATTTCGGACAGCTTTTCTCCATGCGATAAGGTGCTACTTTACAACGAAAGGATTGTAATCCCCAAAACTTTACAAAAACGGATACTAAAGGATTTCCACAGAGGACACCCGGGTAAAAATAGAATGAAGTCGCTAATGCGAAGCTATGTATATTGGAAGAATATGGACCAGGATATTTCTCAAATGGTGGAAATGTGCAAGGGTTGTAATTTAGCAGCTAAAGCACCGCCAATCATACATAAGCCTTGACCTGAAACTGATCGTGCATGGTCAAGAATACACGCAGATTATGCAGGACCAATTGACTGGCTCTACTATTTAATCATAGTTGATAGCTACAGTAAATGGTGCAAAAATCCTACTACAGAAACGACCATAAATTTCCTCCACGAGCTATTCGCTTGGTTTGGCATAGTGGACTGTTTAGTAACAGATAATGGAACGCAATTCACGTCAGCAGATTTCCAAGAGTTTTGCAAAATCTATCAAATAAAACATATAAAATCCCCACCTTACCATCCAAGATCAAATGGACAAGCGGAGAGATTCGTGGATACTCTCAAAAGAGCATTACGAAAAGCGTACGATGTTACCTACGGAGAAAGCATTACAGCAATTCCTACAGTTATATAGAATAACGGCAAATAATGCAACACCATCAACATTATCATCAGCAGACATCATGTTTGCTAGGAAAATCAGATCAGCGTTCGATAAATTACTACCAAGTAACGCAGTCCTACACACCAAAAAGAAAATTCCTTCCAGGGGAAAAAGTTTTTTTTACGGCATACAAAAATAATACCTCTTGCTGGGAACAAGAGATAATTGAGAAAAGAATTGGCAATATGATGTACATAGTTTAAGGAAAAAAATTCTCACACAGAAGACACGTAAACCAAATAAGGAAGAGACCATTACAGGATGCTAACGGTCCACCTCAAGAAGAGGTATTGGACACGATTTTCGACACATTCGATATAACAAGACCGCAAATAATGTCAGAACCAAGAAAATCGTCTAGAAAAAGAAAATTTACTGACCCTTTGGAAATAGATCCAAAGAAAAAAAGATATTAAAAAAAACCTGCTATGCAAAATTTTCGGAAGGGGGGGTGTTATGGAACCTTACCCATAATAACATAATGGACTATTCCATACATAATAAATACTGCGCCTCAAGAGGAAGCAGGGAGTGAAGTCTGAAGTCTGGAGTGAAGTCTGTCAGGAGTCTGTCAGTCAGTCAGAGCGAGCGAGTCAGTCAGTCGAGTCAGAGGCAGTCCGAAACAGAGTCGCGTTCAGACAATTACTACTAAACCTGATTGTTCGTACTAACACTTTCTACTTCTCTGTATATATTCCTGTTTGTAATATATCTGTGTTATTCCATATCCATGTTCAAGTTCTTCTTTATTGGTTCTACCTTGGACTATCACTGTGGTATAAGGAACCGGACCATAACAAATAAATATATATACCATCATAGGAACCCACTCACATCCAATCATCAGGATCATCATCCTCTCTCCTTATTCCCTTTCTCCCCTCTGGTAGTGTTGAAAGTGGCTGTGAAGGCGCAACCTACTCCTGAAGGCTCATGAACAGGAATCTCAGAGGAGTGTGGGTGGTGGACACAGCTTGGCAAGTTAGGCCCTCTTGACAGCACATCACAGTTGACAGTTCATGTTGACAGAGTTGAAAGTCTTGGTCTCCTCTCAGAGTCAATGTTGGCCTGAGTCAGGAATGATTTCAACCAATCCTTGAAGTGTCATTTTGGGCCTTTTTAGTTTGTTTTTTAGTGTCTTTCCAATGGTAATTTCTCAAAACAGCATGATACATGGGAGTCAAGTGGGATGCATTCTGGACATGTGACCTGCCCAGCGGAGATGATGTTGAAAGATGGTCTTGCAAGTATACAGAAGGGTGAAAAGGACCATAGCACGGAAGATCTTGATTTTGGTTTTTATGTTGGGGATATAATTACTGAAGAAAGAGCATTCCATATGCAGTATGAGCTGCTTTGATCCTGCTGTCTCTGTTGTCTCTCTCTCAAGGGACATTATTCAAGATGATGCTGCCAAGGTACGGAAATTCAATAACGACTTCTATCATCTTCCCATCCATGTTGACGTCTTGTCTGAGGGCCAACTAGATGAAGATCTTTGTCTTTTTGACACTGAATGACATCCAGAATCATTTGTAGGCTTTGTTATATAGATTTGCCGATCTCCGGAAGTTAATGACAGTTTGGCCTGCAGTTTGCATTCTGAACTCAACATGATACATTATGATAAAAAACTAACAGATTTTAAGTTTTAATGAAAAATGTAAATATTGCTAAAAAAAAAAAAGTAATAATTTAATATAATTTGCAATTATTATTTATATATATATATATATATATATATATATATATATATATATATATATATATATATTATTGTTTAAAGTTATATATGTATTGTTTATTATTATTTCTTTTAACTATTTTCAAAGTTACCTTGTTTTTCTGTATTAGTATTTATTCATTTTTGTACAACTAACATGACAATTGCTTGTCTTATTTTTACTTTCTGTTTTTGCTTACCTAAAGTTATATTTATCAACTTTGTATTTTCTAAATCTCATTTATTTTTATATATGGAGTTAATGATACAAACTGTGAAAATTATTCATGTATACATTTCCCCTTTATTGTAAGCATCTTCAAACCTGTGAAGAAAATGGGTAAGATGTAATAAAGACTCAGATACTGTGGCAAAATTTTATTTGTACTGAAACTTAACTTCTGTTTTATATGAAATTTAGTCCACTCTGTATATACGTCTGCTTTGTTCTCCATTAGTTTTATCAGACTGACATTTTCTGTTTAAAATTAGTGTTAGGTGTATTATGAGGAACTACTAATCTGTTTAAAATGTTGTTATGCAGTAGATCTCTGTGAATGATTTAATACATTTTGGCTCAGCTGTTTATGCACTGGTATTTTGGCACAGACACCAGACTTTTGGATACTAGGAAAAAACATGTTGAAAAATATAGATCTCAATAGAAGAATATATGAAATTGTTCTTAGATTTGAAAATATGGTTACTATTGCATAGTCAAGGAGCCATGTTCATAATTACCATAAAGAAAGCTACATTACAGTATTTAGTGATTAACAAGTTTACTGGTTTTAATGAAGTTACAATTTTAAAACTTTTTAAAATTCTACCTTTGAATGATAATAAATCATTTTTCCTAGTGTTCAAAAGTCTGGTATCTGAAAGTCTGCACATAAATCAACTGGTATCCAAAACACCAGAGCCCAAACAGCTGTGCCTAATCATCCCATTCTGTCCTCATATAGGCTTTTATTTTTAGATTTTTGTGTTTCACTGATGTATGTAATTGGCATGTTCTGCAATTTATTTTATATATTCTTGCTTCTGTTTTATTGCTATTATCTATATGGAGGACTGAGAGCCTATGACACTGATCAGGAGGTTTTGAGGAGCATGGAACCATCTCTTAATTGCTGGTGTCCTCAGGTCCACCCTGACCTAGGGTGATAGCACCCATTAAGGCCCCAGCTATGAGCAAATAGTTAACCCCTAAACTGGGGTCTAAACACTATGAAAGTGTAAAAAGAGGTTTTAATACCAGCAATACATTTTTGCAAAGAAAAAATATTACCAACAATAAAAAATCTTGTCAGCATTAAATAATCCACTGAGGTTGACATGCTGTAAAACAAAACAAACCAAATCAAACCAAGATGTCACATATAGAACTGTTGGAGGACTCATGATCACCAGTCATCAGATATCCATTAATCATAGAAAGAGACTCATTCTGATTGAAAAAACTCTCCGTCACTGGTTTCCAGCCCTGTTCCACATAAATAAATGACCCTCTGTTGAGTGATATGCATATATCCCTTCCATGGTTTCTGCTGTCATCTCTAACCAAGATCCCCACAAAGCATGTGGAACATGGTATTACTGTAATAGTCATTAAGAAGTGTGCTCCAAAACTGGCACTTGTTCTCTCTAAGCTGTACAATAAATGCCTCACTGCCGCTTGCTTTCCTACCTGCTGGAAGTCATCATCCGTTCTTACAGTTTTTAAGAATTCTGTTGAGTCATCTGATGCCTTCTACCTCTTTTGGGATAACTCTTAAAGTCCCTAATCAATGCTGAATCATCTTTCATTGCAGGGCCTTTTCTCTAATAAGCAATATGGCTTTTGTTTCTCCAGGTCAACTGCTGATGTATGGAAAGAGTTTATCATGCTCTAGATAAAAACGGTGAAGACTAGGCTGTTGTATTAGACATTTTGAAAGCCTTTGACAGGGTTCTGGCATTCAGGTCTCTATCACAAGCTGAAAAGTTACAGTGTCTATGGACACTTTTTTGAACTGATCCAGTCTTTCCTATCAAAGCATGAAATGAGAGTTATCCTGAATGGCTACTTGTCTAGATCTTTTCTCACCAATGCAGGTGTCTCCCAGGGCTCCATCTTTGGTTCTACTTTGTTTTTAATTTTCATTAATGACCTTCCTGATGACATCAACTCTCAACTATGTATTTATGTTGATGACACAATTTACTCTTGCCTCAGTAGTAATGCTTATCAGTCTGATAGGGTCAAAATGACTCAAGTCTATAGTTAACTAGGGTAAAAGATGACTTGTTAATTTTAATGCCTCCAAAACTAAACCTCTCTCCATTAATTATCTGAGAAACCCCTTGCTGCATTCCATCAGCATGGCTAATGCTATCCTCTAAGAAAGTGATGTTGTGCTTACTCAAGCTCATGTTCTCTGCTGATATGAAGTGGAAAGAATCTATTGCTAGGACAGGCTGCTAAGAAAGTCAGTTCATTATGTTGGACAAGACAATTTTTTTCTCCAGTATCTATAAGTCTATCATTCAACCATGTTTAGAATATTGTTGCCACATATGGTCTGGTACTCCTGCTATCTACCTTGAGCTCCTTGGTAAGATTCAAAGAAGAATCTGCAATATTACTGGTCCTGATCTGGTAGCTCAGCTCCAGTTACTTTGCCACTGCTGTAAGGTTGTCTCTCTATGCCCTTTCTATAAATACTTTCCTGGTAATTGTTCAAATGAGCTCTTTGCTATAGTACCTAATTTAAGTGCAGTACTGGGGCTGGCATCGAGATCTCATCAATTTACAGTTGAGCTGGCTAGCTGTAGCTGTAAGTTCTATGATAACAGTTTCTTCTCTTGTACATTTCACTTGTGGAAGTCCCTTCCAGCTCTATGCTTTCCAGCTAACTTTAATCTGCAAAAATTTGAATGCAATTTCAATCACTATTTACTGACCTCCTGATTACTCTCTTCTCTTTCTGCTTATCATTAATGTTTATGTTCCTAATTCTTCCATACCCTGTAACCCCTTGTGTTTTAGTGGCATTACTGCTTTTTTTGGGGTGATTCTAATTAAAAAAAAAATGGTCTTGGTCATATGCATCTATTATTCAATTTTTCTTGTGATCAGCAGTTTGACTGTACCCACTGGATGACCTGTTCTATACTAATTGCACCAAACCACTTAATCCTCATAGTGAATTAGTAGTGAATATAGTAATTTTCCAAGCATAGCTTAAATGTGGTACAAGACCAAAAGTATGGAGCACTCAGTGAGGATCAAACTCACTACTTAATTTTTCTAGTGAGACAAGCTTGCTAACCATTACATCGCCTTGGGGTGCCCAAATTAGTAGTGAATATAAATAACATACACTACAAGTGTGGTTGTCCAATGTTACAGACAATTAACAGTAAGTACTGGTATACTTTTTATTGGTTAGCAGCATTTTATGGTAGTCAACAAAGTGAAACATTGAACATATGCATCTGGTGGAGCTTTCTTGACTAAGAAGATCAGTGCCAATGCCTTCTCAATTTGAATGTAATTACATTCAGCATGTGCAAGTATGAGTGGCAAATGAGATTTATTTCTACAATCTGCATGTGAAACAGTGAGAGATGATAGCATCAATTCCTAAGTTTGATGCATCTCATATGCACTTAACAAGGATGGGTCAAAATGTGTGAGGAGCAAATCCAAAGTAATCAATTCCTTCACATGCTTGAAAACTTGTTGGTACTTTATCAGACCATCACCACTTTGCATTCTTGGCAAGCAGTAGATTGAGGTGGACTCTAATATAAGCTCTAATGAGAGGAGGAATGCACTGTAATAATTGATCAGTTCAAAGAAGGTGCAGGTCATAATTTCTTTTAGTTTTTGTTTTTTACAGTTTATGTATGTTATTTAAAGTTGAAACATATTTTGGATTGAAAGAATATTTCATTAAAATTTAAGAATTGAGAATAGCAATGATTTTTCCAGATACAAGTTCTACTATTTAAACCATACTTGGGGGAGGAGATAAATTCACATCTTTCCTAAGGGTATTAGCAAATTAAAAAATCTAAATAGAGTTTAAATTCAGCTCTCCCGTGAAGATCAGAGAGTGGTGTCAACAATTTGATGGTAGTGGTATTGGCTGGGTTAGACCAATGACTGTTTTACCAATGGTAAACAAGAAGTATTTGATATTGCGCATACCAAAGGTGCATTTATCTGGACAAACACAGAGACTGTAAAACTTCAAGCATTGGAGTACCATGCCCAATTTATTATTCAGATCATTCTGATCAGTCACAGTAATGATTACATCATCCAAATAGGCAGATGTTTTTGGGACATCTTGTAGCATGGAATCCATTAGTTGTTGAATAATGGAAGTGGCTGTTTTGATGCTGAATAGAAGCCCATTGTATTGGAAAAGGAGCTTGTGCTTGTTGATTGTCAACAGGAGACACTCCCCAGTGGGATGTGAAGATATGTTTCAGCTAGATCAATTTTTGCAAAACATATTCCTCCATTGAGTTTGGCAAAGAGGTCATCTGGCATGAGTAGAGGGTACTGATATTACTCCAGAGTAACATTTGGTCTTGTATAGATGTCAACATGAAATTATTCTTATTCAGAGAGAGAGAGGGAGAGAAAGAGAGTGAGATAATGATCTTACTATATTCATGGCTATTCTTTTTGTCAGACATTTGAAATAGATCACAAGAACATCTTTCAGGTCCTATCTTACCACAGCATACATCATATCTCTAACAGTGAATTCCACAGTGAATTAGCAGAAGCTTTGCTGTAGGCAACACAAAGTCTTCTTCACAATCTGTTATCAGATTGTAACACTGTTGCCCAAATTTTTACAAGTTCAGTTCTTCAGCTGGCTCAGGTGGGGAGGTGTATCAACAAGAGATTGGTAGAAACTTGTCTAAAGGCTCTTCAGAACTGCTATGTTTTTTTTTTAATATTGCTACTTTTTCTCTTGTATCAAAATGTACATAAAACGTATATAAATTCACACCCCCTCTACATATCAACATACTTTTAAATGAATCACATTTTTTATTGTAATTTTAATCTCTCCTCTGATGCATTGGTTTTCTTGCCTTGGTTACATTGCTTTCACATAAAACAATGTTTCAGTACTCTTGAGGAGAGGAGTTTTCATACAATGACAAAATGAAAAGATTTCCAGTTATGCCAAGGGATAAATAAAAGTTCCACACGGTATCATACCTTCTAGCGTGTCAATTCTAACAAACACAGGCTGGTATACAGTCTACCATTAAATTTATAGAATATTAGTGCCTTCTTTGTGTCACTGATTGTACCTCTTCCTAACTACATGAGATGTATGGGTGCTGTAATGGACAGCAACCCAGAATCATTTATACACAAAAGCCTTTGGGAAAAGCATGAATCCATCTCCTTTCCCCATCTAGTCTGGCTTGTACCTGGAAAAAATGCAATATTCACCAACCAAAAATGAATTATGCTAACAATCCAAAATATATTTCCACTTTATATCAATCAATCTACATATTTCCACTGATTTTATTGACATTTTTATCTACTTTTTGGCACCATTATTTTTAAATTTTACATGTTTAGATGTATATCTCAGATTGCTTCTTGTACCAACTAATAGACATTCTTGTATTAGAATGTGGTTCATTTTTGTTTCCATCACTAAATATCACTGTTGCTCATTTTTTAATTATCCCATTTATTACTGGAAGAACTAATCTTAACAGCACAAGATACACAAATGTCAGTGTGGTGATGGAGGACTCAGAAAGAAAACTGAACTATTATACAAGATAGCAAAGAAATGCAAGAAGAAAGGACTGTTAATAGTAAGAAGACATAATGCATAGTTGTCTGTAAAAGAAACAGTTCAAGACATGAGCTATATATTGGGGACATGAAAATCAAGCAAGTACAAAAATTTAAGACACCAATATCTAAAGGCATATAGGAAGTAAAAATATCTTTCAGAAGCTAAGCAAAGTATTAAGAGATAGGATAATGTTAGCAGAAACAATGAAAAGAATACTGAACTACCCTATATTTTATCCACTATATGGCAGTGAATGATAGACAATAATTTCATGGCTAAAGAAAAAGTGACAGATTATATAGACAAATGTTAAGAATACAATGGACAAAAAAAAAATCCCATAGTTTAATAAAAAAAATAAAAAAATCCCATAGTTTAATTAAAAAAAAGAATCCCATAGTTTAATAAAAGTCTTAAAAGCTTAGCCAAATCATTAAATAGGAAAAACCCTTTCTGTAGTTGTCAAAAAACAAATTGAAATTCAGTGTAATACGATTTGTATATAAAACACCCACTTGAATAAACAAATAAATAAAGAGAGAATCAGATAGACAATAATAAAACAAATCCTCCCGACACATAACAACTTGTAGGCAAGCCATAAAAATATCCCTCACTGGGAACTAACTAGAGGATGACCACAAACATTAGCCTTGAAATAGATACCCTACCCAACCTTAGCAAAACCTCTCAGATGATGAATCTATAGGTAATAATTAACTCTCTGACCACTTAACGAAGATAACTCGCTTAGCCACTCCCACAATAACAAATGTTATAATGTACCATGCCTAAAAACACACGTAAAACAAGAGATAGCTTATTCCTAAAATTTTGCTTGAAGATGAAACGGGACTAAACACCTCAATTCGACTTAATTTTAATAATTATTTGGATGGTTCCGGCTCTCGTTTTTGAAACATGAGAACTCTTATGTAATGAAGGAATCATATTTTTAAACAAAAAAATATTATATTTATATATATATATATATATATATATATATATATATATATATATATATATATACACACACACATTTCACATATATGAATGTATATATATACATATGTATGTATATATATCTATCTTTATATATATATATATATATATATATATATGCATGGATATGGCACAGTGCACAAGGGTGCTGGTTAGATCCAATGACTGGACCAAAAGAGTGTGAGTTCAATGCCTGGTTGCAGCAGTGGAGAACATTCTGAGGGAATTTAACAGGAGATAACTGATAACTGACATCCATTATGCATGGAACATGGAACTAGAACAGTCTACGTCAGTGAGCAAAAAAAGGGTTAAGTTCGACATTCTAACCACCTGAAGAAGGCCAGAGCATACAATACGTTGTAACAAATATCGCAACAAAATTAGACAATAGTCCAAATAATGTAAATAATGTATATAATATCTCATCTCAGGTACATACATATGTATATATATATATATATATATATATATATATATATATATATATGTACATATATATCTATATATATATATATATATATATATATACATATGTAAAAATATATATATTATATATATATATATATATATATATATATATATATATATATGCACTGTATGTATAAATATATGTATGTGTATATATATATATATATATATATATATATATATATATATATATTGTATCTGTATGTATATATGTGTGTATAATTTTTTTCTTCGAAAATTATAATATAAATATGTTATAAAATCACCACAAAAATAGCCATTTTTTTTTCAAAAGCTCTGGTGTCTTGTCATATGATGGTGTTGAATGTATTAGAAAAGTTTTAAAAGGTTGAAATCAATCAAACAACTTGCCTGAGGAAACGCTGTTACGTAAGGTGGAATGAACAATCAAAATACAAGTATATGATAATTCAAAAAACTTGACAATGAAATTTGTTTATAATAACTATTAAATGCTTTAATGTTAGGACTAGACTACATTAAAGTTCATTCTAATTAATAAATATTAAATCTACAATAAAATTAACAATTAAAAATTACCATTTTTAAATTTTAAATTTAATCTATATTAAGTTTAAAATTATAAAAATTGTTCAAAGAAGAAAATGAGGAGAAAAGTACATCTGTATTTTGTATTTATTTTGCTCTTATTGAAATTAACTTGGAATAAACCTAAGGATATAGTGCTGCTCTGAAATCCCTTGCAACATGAATACATGTGTTATATATATATATATATATATATATATATATATATATATATATATATATATATATATATATATATATATATACGTATGTAAAATAAAAAAGGCTCAAACACTAATATTCCATGGTTATAATTTGTTGCATTGGAATCATAATCACGATCCAATTAATCAACCCTACAAATTGATCAGACCTACAAATTCAAAAAGAAATTTATTCATATATATATATATATATATATATATATATATATATGTGTGTGTGTATATCTATATGTATATATATATATGTATACATATATATGTATGTATATATATATGTATGAATATGTATATATATATATATATGAATATGTATATATATATATATGTATATATGTATGTATGTATATGTATATATATATATGTATATATGTATGTATGTATATGTATATATATATATATATGTATATATGTATATATATATATATATGTATATATGTATGTCTATGTGCATATATATATGTATGGATATGTATGTATATATATAAATGTATATATATGTATATTTATGTATATGTATGTACGTATATATATATAGTTATATTTATATTTATGTATATATATATATAGATATATATATATATATGTATATATGTATGTAAATATATGCATATGTATATATCAGGTCATATCATAAGTTCTGCCCAGATTTTAACTTTCTTTAAAATGAACGAAATTTAAAGAGTATTTTATAATGTCTAATGGAGCTGAACATTATTTTTATGTTTAGATGCATTTAAACTGATCAATTTTTATTTCAGAAAACAATAAAATTAAATTTTGTTTGATTAAAACCCTGCTAACATGGAAGTACTCAAGAATCATTTGAGGCACATAATGCTTTATGAGTTCAAGAAAGGAAACTCAGCAGCTGAAGCGGCTAGAAACATTCACTCAGTTTATGGAGAGGAATGTGTGAATGAAAGAACTTACAGAAGATGGTTTGCAAAATTCAGATCTGATTTCACACTTGAAGATGAAGTTTGAACCGGACGTCCAGTTGAGTTTGATGAAAAGCTTCTTGATGCAGCCCTTGAAGAAAATCCTGCTTTATCAGTTGAGGAATTGGCAGTGGTTCTCAGTTCAAACCATACAACTGTTCATCATCATCTTCAACAAATTGTAAAAGTTTGTAAACTTGGAAAATGGGTACCACATGAATTGTCTGAAAACAACCTCAAATCCCGAGTTGACATCTGCTCTTCTCTCCATTCTCACCAACTTCTTTCACCTTTTTTGGATAGACTTGTGACTGACGACAAAAAATGGATTTTTTATTGAAATGTTAAGCATTGTAGACAGTGGATTGGTAAAGGGGAAGGACCCCAGCCACAGCCGAGAAAGGAACTTCATGGGCAAAAGGTTCTTCTTTCAATCTGGTGGGACTTTGAATTCTTACCACCTAATGCAACAATTAATGCTCAAATATATTGTCAGCAATCAGAGTGTTTGAACCAAACTTTGAGGACAAAAATACCTGCTCTAGTGAATCAAAAAGGGGGGATGTTTCATAAGGACAATGTATGTATATATATATATATATATATATATATATATATATATATATATGTGTGTGTGTATATATATGGATGGATGTATATATGTTTATATATATATGTATATGTTTACATACATATTTATATA
>OZ010588.1:61802768-61880268 GCA_963932145.1 Acanthosepion lycidas
ACATAAATTTTCATTTTCATATATACCTCTATACATGTGCATATGGTAATGTAACTAAATAACTAATATAAATATATGCAAACATTCCTACTTTATGAATCTTCTATTGTTTCCTTTATAATTCATTTGGCTTCTCTTATCTTCTCTTCATTCTACTCCTTTTCTTTCATGTTCCCTTTCAATCCTTGATCTGTTTCTATTTTTTCTTTCCTACTCTTCCATGGCTCAGTGATTCTAGTTCAATTTAAATCATTTACATCATTTTAGACCAACAGCAGCAATATTAATAAGCCATGTATAAACCAATGACAACAACTTTAGAATTGGATTTTCAGATGCTCTTTTTTTTCCTGAAACATGAAAAGCATTAAAAGAAATCAATTCTTAATATGAGTGAAGCAGCAGAAAAATGTAAAATGGTAAACATTTTATAATAGCCTGAGAAAATAATTTTTTTCTTCTTTGTTGAAAGTGAAAAGATAGTTCATGAAATGGGTACTTTTCCCATTGCTTCTTTGAATTGATTCTTTTGTTAGGATAAAAGAATTTAACGATAAGTCTTTCACAGTTAAAAATTTACATAATGAAAAATAAAGGTTGAATAAAAATGAGGGAGAGAAGAAAAGTATGTAATCATTAAATTAATAGTTTCAAATGCACAAATGCAATAAATGATTTCTTTTTCTCTACATGAGTCATTTGCTGCCAACAGTCAAGTAGACTAACACGTTATATATGTATGTTATATGTTGAATTCAGAACAAGTGAAGATCTATACAATAAGCAACATTTTAAAGCACAATCAACTGGTATGCGATCTTCTCTTTGCAGATGATGCTGTTCTATTTGCACACAGTCTAAAAGACATTCAAACTATCCTTGATAAATTCTCTGAAACAGCAAAAGCAATTGGATTCACTATCAACATAAAGAAGACTGAGCTAATGTACCAGCCAGTACCAGGAAATTCATCTCTCACAAATCCTTCAGTCTTTATTGATGGTATGGCATTAAAAACTGTTGAGGTGTTTACATATGTTCTAGTGAAAAAATGGACAAAAAGATCCAATCCAGAATAGCCAAAGCCAGCACAGTATTTAGTAATCTTAAACATAGGTTATGGAACACTAAAGACATGTCTCTCACAGTAAAGATTGACATATACAGATCAGTCATTCTCTCAGCCCTTCTCTATGCTACTGAAACTTGGACCTTATACCACAATCACATAAATCAACTTGACACCTTTCACATGCACTGTCTGTGTCATATGTGATATAAATTGACAGAGTCAAGAATAGTACAATACTGAGGAAATGTAACAACATCACAGGCATTGAAACCATTCTAGTAAAGATACAACTTGAGTGGGCTGGTCATGTTGTGAGAATAGATGAGCATAGGCTTCCAAAAAAGGTGCTGTATGGACAACTACCAAACTCCAAGAACTCAGTTGGATGTCCACTCTTACACTACAAAGACAAATTGAAAGACAATTTGAAACATTTCAAATTTGATCTGAAAACCTGGGAAGTCCAAGCATCAAACTGAAAGGGGCGGCATAAGACATGTTTCATTAGGTTAAAGGGTTCTGAAGACAGTAGACTGAAGTACTGTGATCAGCTTCATCAAGCTCTGAAGCAGAGACACCATCAAAATCCTGCTTTAACAAATTTCATGTGTCAGTGTGGCTTTGTTGCCTGCAGCAGTATTGAACTTAAGAAAGCACAAATGAAATCAGTCTTTCCCTTACCTGATTTTCTCCTTAATAGCTAGTATGCATAAGTGTAAAAGAAAAGTCAGCATCCACTGCTGCCCCCCACCCCCCATTTATCATTCACAATAGAAGAGTCCATTATTATTATTATACATCTCAATGGATTAAATTTAAAAAGATTTTCTTCTTTATGTTCAAGCAAAAGATTGCAAGTCTGGATTCAATGAATGTAGGTATTATTCAAACATTTGGAATCTACCCATGATCATTACCAAGGGTTTACATAGACAGATTGACATCATAAATAAAGAAACATATAAAAATTCTTCACTGGACTGAATATATCAGTTATTAAATATATTAAGAATCTAATATCCAAACAGAAGAAAATATATTTTACCTGTTTTTTTTTTTTGTTTTTTTGTTAATTTATTTTGATAAGAGCTCCAAGAATCTGAAGCCTTTTTGATAAGTGATACTGTATAGTATATGAATATCTTCATAATTTTCTGATCCTGTTTTTTCTTCTTTTTATGTCAATTTAGGCTATGAAAAATAAACTCCATTAATGAATACATTTTGAAAACTCACAAACCTATATGTGAAGTGTTTGTCATAAACTCAGAATTATATACCTTCAAATATGTACAGTATATACATACACATATACAAATGGATTTTTTAATCTAACATGATAAACTTTTTTTAAATGGGTATACATATTTGAATTGGTATCCCTGTTTTTTATTTTCTTAAACAGTGAAATTGATAACAACTAACATTGAGAAATCTTACTATATGTGTATATGCTAAAATCCTACTAGAGATTTTGACATTTCAACTGAATAGATGTGATACTGCCAAAAGTACAATATGCCTTCCAGCATAATAATGAATATGATTTTCACAGCTCAACAAAGCCAAGAGTATGAATAAAAATAAGGCCTTTGTCAAGTCTTCATAAATCTTACAAAGGCCTTCAACACTGTAAAGAGAGAACTAATGTGGAAGAACTTGAGATGTTTAAGCTGTTCTCATCATTTCATAGATATTATTCAGTCATTTCAAGATGACATGCAGGGCCAGTACAAGGGTCTCTGCCACTCCTTGAATCTATGATACAGGGCCCCCCTAACTCTACTACATCTCAATTTTCCTAAGGTAGTATTCATATAAAATACAGATTTTATTGTAACATAATTATTTGAGGTCATAAGTTATTAAGTGTTAATAATTAGGTTAGATATTTTTAACTTTTTATAGTAAATGATAAATCTAAGGTTTTTCTTTGGATATCAAGAGATATGTACTGGTGAATTATGTTTCTAATGGATTTTTCATTTTGTTTATAGTTATAATACATCTGAGTAATTTTTTTTTTTTTCTTAAAAGCTAATTTTATTTGCTTGTTAACAATATGGTTATGGAAATTATTGTTGACATGTTTTTGTTTTAGGTTTCATGCTCAAATATATATTTCTAAAGAAAATAATGGATTTTGTTATTTATTGATCCAAGTTTTTTTTTACTTAAATGTTATTATCAGTGGATACCCATATTTGACCAGATGCTGTCTGAGAGCACATATCTTTCTTTGATAAGATTTCTTGAATATTCAAGATTCAAGACAAAAATAAATAAATATACTGTTTAATAAATAAATGGAGTATAATTAATATGAGTATCCAGTAAAAATAATGTTTAAGTAATAAAATAAGAATTAATAATTTTTTTTTAATTTATTAATCCCTCAGATTAATAAATTTAAAAAATTTATTAATTCTTTATAAATTCCTTTGTTTAAAAGATTTTACCTTTGAATCTAACAACACTTTACCCTTCCAAGAGATATCATGCTACATAGAACTAATAACAGCCTACATTTGGAGGTTTACAGAAAATCTGCCAACAAGAAAGACCTTATCAATTTTTATTCCCACTACCACAATAGGATAAAAATCTGGAATAATTATAGGATTCTATTTAAGAACACTAAGACTCTGCAACCTCCAATATTTACTGGAAGAAGAAATATATATAGAAAACCCTTTCAAAAACCTACAATATTCTCACTATTTCATGTACAATGTTAAGTGAAAGGTATACAAAACATTTAACATTTTGGTAGACAAATGTGTAAGATAGATTTTAGGGAGAAGCACAACATAGCAAGTTAACTTTCCTAGCAGCAGACCTAGCAATTGATCCAATATAACCATTCCACTTATGGTCAGTGGAAAATGTGAGACTGAGAAGGCACAATGTGTTGCTCACCTGGAGTTTAGATTCAGCCATACTGATGGAAGACAAAAGTGTTTCTCTAAGATGATTAAACAAGAGCAGTTTTGTATTGGAGGCATTAAAATTAACAATCATTTCTTGAAGGTAATTTTCAAGATCAGCTGCCCATTAGTTTTTATTGAACCTATCAGACTTACTATTGAGACAGGAGTACATAGTTGTGTCATTAGCATAGATATCAAGTCAGGAACAGATAATGTTGGGAAGGTCATTGATAAAAAAAAGGAAAAAGTAGTTCCAAAGATAGAGCACCAAGAAACACCCATATTAATGCAAAAAGATCTAGAAGAGTACCCATTCAAAACAACTTTCATTACTTTATTTGATCTTCTTTTATATGACATGTCCCTTCAGGATGTAGGCGATCATAGCTCTCCACTTCCTCCTATCCCTTGTAGCTCTCAATAAGTTTTGTCTTTTTGCTACTTCTAGACCCTCTTCTGCAATCCATTTACTTATGCCCACTTAGTATGTAACATACTGCTTTCCATTGTTCCTCTTTCCCTCTATCCACCCTGTGAGTATCTGATTTTCCAAGCCTTCTTTTCTCATTATGTGTCCCAGAAATTTCAGCTGCATCTTCCTGGTGTTAAGTATAAGTTTCCCCTTTGTTTGCATCCTCTCCAAAATCTCATTGTTCAATATTCACTTTCCGTGTCTGCTATCAAAACTGTACAAGTCAGAACAAGATGGAACAGAAACATCATAATGCTTCAACTTGTGAAGAATACCCATATTACAAACCCTGTCATAGTGCAACTCACACCCAGAATTGGAGGCCTATCTCAAATTTTATCATTCCATTAGTGGGTAAAGATTTCAGAGTTCACTGCTGTATTTAACTCAAAAAGTTTTGGCTTTTTACGTTTGGAATAACTTTAGTTTATTTAATTATAAGTAAGCATATTTACTATACTTACTTACTATTTTATTTCCTTCAGACTTGCTATATTATTTTATGTTTTCATTGCAAAAACAAACTTTTTTTTTGCAAAATTCAGAAAAAAAATGTAATTTATGAAACTTGATCTTATTACATGGAAGTTAATTTAATATTTTTCACTTAAAGTTTATTTAATATTAATATTCTTCTCTGTGAAATTTCTATTCATGAAAGTAAAAAACACTAATGCTGATTATTTATTTTTGTGTAATCTGTATTTCTGTTTCTAACATCTTTCTAACAAAAGAAAAAGGTATACTGAATTTTTACCACACTTCTGATATTGAAATGTAACATTTTAATTTTATTTGATTTAAAGAATTACTTTGTTAATCCAAATTTCTTCTACTCTTCCAAATTAAACAAAAAAAAAAAAACATTATTAAAATTAAATTACTTACATTTGTAATTCTTATTACAAATGTAAGAAATTTAATTTTAATAATGTTTTTTTAAGTTTAATTTTCAATAAGGTTTTCTTCCAAAGACATTTCTTCAATTCTGTTTATACAATGCAAAATTTATTGAAAAATACTATTCTTACATAAAATTAATTTAATATTTTGTTCTATGATATTGTTATTCATAATAATTAATATATACATAAAATTTAATTTTTTTATAATTTGTTTTTCTTTCTATTTTTTGTTTTTCTATTTAAACAAAAGTATGATGAATTTTAGTTTATTGTTACAAAACATAAAATAGGAGCAAATGTCATACTACAAAATTAATGAAAAATCATTTAGAATATAGTTGTGTAAAGTTAATATCACAATTAAATTCAATAAATTTAATATAATATTTTTAAATATTGTAAACAAGGCATATATATCTTAACCCTGCTGCTAAACCATGCATTTTAATTTTTCTCTACTTTTACTTTTCTACTTCTCTAATGATAAAAAAATATTAAAAAAGATTAAAATGCATATAATATTTCATACAACCTTGTTAACAGGATGGGAGGTGATGGATCTAAAGATCCAACAAATTATATATTAATTTCAATAAGACATTAGTAAAGAAAAAATTTACCACAATAAAGAGAATAAACATTTCAAACCAAATTAATTATGCTAATCTCTACAATTTTCTTTGAATTTCTTAACCCCACTACAGCAGCCAACTACCACAAACCCAAACCAAAACTAAAAATCTTTGATAAAATTTGAGATAGGTCTCCAGCCCTCGGTGCAAGTTGCACTATGACTTGGCCTTTAGTAAAGAACACCATAGTTAAATGCCTTCAAGATATCTAAAGCAATAACCGACACATCATCATTCTTATCTAAAGTTTGTCAAAACTTTTTCAGCAATAACTGTTAACATACTAGCAGTTGACCTAAAGAAGCAAAATCTATATTCTTACATTTTAATTCCTGTCTCAGCACAAAATTCAGTAAAATTTGCAATTTTATTACATAGTATCTACTTCAGTTTTGACATGATTTGTTCTGGGGTGATTGCAAGTGGTTCCCTCTTTTCTCTTCAGGGATATAATGATTTTTTACATGTTTATTATCTTTCCAAATCTCTAAGCTACAAGTATCACTTCTGATTTAAGGAGGCCCCACCAAAACATTCTCATATAAAGTTTTATAAATTGTTTAATCTCAAAATTTCAAGCTTGTTACCCAGATATATTCTTGCCTTACATTCTTCATTTCTACCTACTTTATTGAATCTAATTTCAGTATTCTAAAATGATCTGATCATTTTAACTCAGTGTCCCCAATATTCCACTCTTCATTTTTTTTTCTGTTGAATTCTGTTTTCCTGCATCACTAACACTAATATTTTTCAATTTTAATTCCATTTCAATAATGCTTACAACTCAAATTTTGGCTGTTCAAATGAAATTTGAAACTGATTTGCCTACTCACCAAAAAAGTGAAAATGCATGATTAAAAATGAGAATTAAATTCTAAACAATGGGAAGGGAAACAAATAGTTTCTTATTTTTGCTGAAAGTACATAAGTTCTTAATTTATATTTTTCAATTACCTCTTGTTACTATACATAAAATAACTAAATGCTTAATAAACCCAAACATACAGTAATGATTGACTACTGATGACTTTTTTTATTGTGTTCCATAAAGAAGAGCCTATTTTTTGTGTATCATTTATAACATTTACAATCTAAAAAAATAAAATAAATATTTATAAAGTTAAATTTGAAATGAATATAGTCGTGAATTACTTACCATGGTCAAAGTGAATAGTTTTGCTAATTATAATAATGAATACTTTCATCAGTAAGCCTATAGACAAGAAAATTAATTTTGTGTGAAACATTTTCCATTTTTCTTCTGGCTAAACAGAACTTTTCAAAACAAAAAACTCAGGTGGAAGAATGTTGCTGATGTAGCAAATGTAAAAAAAAAATCTGTGATAAATTCTGCGAGTTAAAATGAACGTAAGACTAGAAGACTGTTAGTATAGGTTTTAATACCAAATAAATACACACATTATGTACAAATAAACATGGAGGTCTTTTTAGGAGTCTTTCACCTAACAGGAAGGGGGAATAATTAGGTGTCTCTTTGCAATACAGTAGAGTCAGACAAGGGTAGGAATAATCTAAGTGAAGGTGATAATTTAATTTACAACATTTTCCCCTTCAAGTAGTATTAAAGGAGGGTGGAGGAATTGTTAGTCTTCTATCCAGTTTGTTGTAACCTAGAAAAGGTTGCTGAATGAGGAATAGCCAAAATGGAGGCTGGAAATGAAATGGTAATTTGTATAACATCAACAAAATACAATACTTGCCAGTGGCATAGACTAGGTGAAGGACTACTTAGAGAGCATATTGCCCCCACTTACAATAGTGTTCAACGTATTTATGAGGATTGGGATATACCTATTAGTGTTCATAGATATGGTATATAACACATTTATAAAGTCTCTGAATTTGTAGGAAATTCTTTGTGTTCTAGACTACTTTTGCTCAGATTTGGTGTTTTTTTTTTCTTCTTCAGCATTGACTCCACTGGGAGCATTGGTTTCTTTGTTTTCACATGTAGGACTCTCAAGACTACAACTAGAGATGATTGTTTCAATGCTGGAAGATTGACATACATGAGCATAGTGAGGATTAATTTCCAGAAGTATAGCAGAGGTTACAGGGGTCTTGCAACATGTGAGTGAGGGCAGAGAGGCAAGAAAAATTACGAGCAGCATTAAATAAATAATGGACAATAAATGATGCTGAATTTAAACTGGGACAGCTTGATGCCCCAGCAACATATTTTTTTAATTTTTTATCTTTGATTTCCTAGTGTTATTGGACATAAAGCTAATACTCTTTTGGTCTGTTATGATTCTGAAGTGTCTGCCAAGTAGAAAGTGACACCACTTCCATAGAGCTTCGACTATAGCCGCAGCTTCCTTTTTGAGAGCATGATGTTTGATTTCATTAGGATTTAGAGTACAAGAAAAGAATGCAACAGGTCAACCTTGTTGATTTAAAGTTGGAGCTATGCAGTATTGACTAGCATCTGTTTCTACCTCAAATTCTTTATCAGGGTCAAATTGTTTTTCAGCATTTGGAAGGATTGTAATGGTGGCAGTGGAAATTCTTTGTTGTGGTTCAATGGTATTATTTTGTCCAAAAAGTTTTTAAATTTAACCCAATGCAAGGCTTAAGCAACTCTCAAAGTAGAGAGTCACAGTAATAGTAATGATGAGTTATGTTAGTTTATGAAATATCTACATGAACAGTTACATACAAGACTAGTTACTGAAATTATACTAAGTAGTTACTGAAATTATAAACAGAGTACCTGGGTATTATTACTAGACAGGTATCAGTTAAATAGTTTTTTAAACTTTGCCATAGTTTAAAACTTTGCAATAGTTGCTTTTTTTGTCATTTCTGATCATCCATAATTCAGCTGTTTCCTGAAACACTTGTAAATTTAAAACTAAACACGCTTTCATCAAATATGGTTAAAAGACAAGGTAAAATATGGCAAGTTTACATTTAAAAAAACAATTTTTTTTCTTTTTTAAGTAGATTTGCAATACAGCATACAAGCAAACAAATAACTTTAGTGAGCAACTTTTCTAAAGCTTGTTTATTGTATATTCTAAGAATATTCTTCTTCTTATCCTAAGTAACGACCATTTCCCGTACGATTACCGAAGATAAGCAACGTCGAGCCTAATCATTACATAGATAGGTGACGCTTGCTTAGTGATTCCAGGTGCGGTAAGCTAGGATGTGCTCATGGTGTACTGTCCCGGAATTATTGTTGCTAGTAACGAACCATTATTTTATTTACTACGTATTTATTCTTGGATCCGACTGGACTGGAAGATTATGCCTTTGTTGGTTGCTTAAAAAGATAAAACTAAAAAAAAAGACGAATCGAAAGAAGCTAAAAAATAAATAAATAAATAAAACAATTTCTTAGTGTAAAAAAGAAAAAAAGTGATCCAATTATGAGGAATTTGCCAAGGGATTCTATCCGTTTTAAAGAAAGAATGTCATTGTTTCCTTTTTAAAAGCTGAAATAAAAGTTGAATATGTGCTTCAAAAAAAAAAAAAAAAAATGTATACAATGACAAAACCGTAAAAAACTGAAATATTAATAATGGAATGCGTTTTCCTCGTTTAATGTTGGCAGAGGCAGGTTTGTTTTCGTTTACCGTTTCTCGGCCCCCAAAAAGTTAATCACAAACTCATTTCATTTTGTACTCTTCTTATCCAATGCGTTTTTTGGGTTTTTTTTTTTTTAATCCTAAATCCATCATCCATAATTAATCTACTAATCATAATCGTGGACATTTATAATCTGTCGCATCAAGATTTAAACTACGCCAATGTACCTATTTTGCAAAATCATTAAAATTGATTAATCAACGTTTTTTTAGTCATACTACTTTATAACACGGCGGGTTATGTCACCGGTTTTGGCTATCTAGGGAATGAATTAAAAAAAATAAAATATTTGTTTTCCTTAAAATTTTGCCAGTCAGACGGAAAATACGTCTTTACATGGAAATTATGCAGAAAGGAATATTCCCTCATTTTTGCGCATAAATAAATAAATTTGTGAACATAACATTACAGACTAAATTTTTTTTTCAATTGTTTAGTAGTTTTACAATTAATTAATTTACATGCATGTATTGTAACTGCCGTAGTAAGGGTTTTTTTTTTTTCGTTTTAAAGGAAAACTCTTTGTGTCCACATAGTAAAGAATTTCATAAAAAGTTGAATTAGAACTTTAAGATTTTAGTAAAATCAAATATTTACAAATCAAAATTATACGTGCATAATAACGACCCTACAAACAAAGTCTTTAGAAGAAAATGTTTATTACGTGTACGCGTTATGAATTTATTGCGGATAAACACACGTAGAGTGCATAACACGCACAAAAAAATTAATCTGCATACGATGTGGAAGGAATGTTAATCAACGGAGTACGCGTCACAAAAAACGAAAAACGCATAATGGACAAATACACGACGGATTGGCAAGTAGAAACACTGATTTGGTCTCCTCTTATGCTTTCAAAACAAAGATTTTGAGCTTGTAAATATATAAATTAACAAAAAAAAAAAAGGTTCAAAGCAAACTATCTAAAAAAAAAAAAAACTTAAATACACTTTCTTCGTAGAATTACTGGACTGTTGCTTTATTTTCTTTCACCAGGGAATTTGCAAATGATGAAATGTCGCAACAACAAAAAAAATGTTAAAAATCGCAAAATGTGAAAAAAATCTATCTTTTAGACACATCAAAAAAAAAACACACACACACACAATCTTTAAATGATGTGAGTGGGAGTGAAAAGTTTTTGTTCTTTCTTTTCAGAACGGCGGTGGGGAAATAAAAAAGCTGATAGACACGTTCAAATTCAAAGAGAAGGACAAAAACAAAAAAAACAAACTTGTAACCACAAGGCTTTTTCTTTTTTCCTCTCTCTTAAATCCACTTCGCCGCACCGGTTCCAACTTTATCGCCTTTTCTTAGTAATAAGTAAATTACGAATTTTCTGGTTATTTTTTCTCTCTCTCTCTCTCTTCACATTATTGTTTGGTTGTATTTCCTTTGTTTTTTTGTATTAATATTCACTAATTTAACTTTCCACAACTAACTGCTATTATTACGTCATTTTTCTTGTAGTGACATCATTCGAAAGCTAGAAAGAAAAGTAAACTAAACTCAAGACACCGCCCAATTCGGTAAAATTTCGATATTTTACTTTTTAATTTTTAAAGAAATAAAATTATGAAGCATTGCAGAAAATACATAGAGAAGGAATTTTTTCGTGTCTTTTTTTATTTTTTTTTTTTTTTTTTTTTTTTTTTTTAAATTCTGCGTAAGAAAAAAATTATTTCTGTAAAAAAATTAATTTTTTCTTTTTTCTAATCTCAAAAATTGTTTCTGTTTAGGAAGGAATTACAGCACTGACAGCTATTGTTAAAAAGTAAAATTATTAAAACAAATAAATGGAAATGCATATACAACAGTAACACTGTACTCAAGCTCAACTGTAGAGTAAATTTTAAAACCGGGAAGAATAAACCTTGCTTTAACGATGAAACTAGCTGTTTTTTAAAGGACAAAAAATTAAAACTAAGAGCAAAATATTACAGAAAATTTGAAGATGAACAGGAAAAAAATCAGAATCAGAGGACATTTAAACTTAAATGACTTTATTTATTTTAGTTTGCACTCACGTGGCTCGATAAGAGACTAACTAAAACTAGTTAAAATAGTTGGGATCAACTAAAAACACCTGTTGCTATTATTGTTTGTACTGTACTTTAATATAGTAATTTTTTAAAATTTTATGAGAAAATATGGTAAACTTTGACACATTAAAAAGAAATATGCGTAATACAATTTATTATTTTTTTTTTTTTTTTTTTTTTTTTTTTTTTACTTAATTTTTTTAATTTCAATCTTTAAATCTCAAGATTGTTCGCTTTAATTAATCCAACTTTTGTTGTTTTTTTTTTTTTAAATACTTTTGGTTATAAATATTTTTTTTTGTTATATACCGAAGAGTTTTTTTTTTTTTTTTTTTTCCAAAAAATATTTATTGAAAAAAGCAAATTTAAGTATTTCTGCAAAATAATGATAAAGCGCTGTTGATTCTCATAGTCATATAACTAAATAGTTTTCTTTTAGTTTATTATTTTTCAACCCTTAGCCCTCCCAAATAACCCCGAGCTTTGAAATAGTCAAAAAAACTGAAAAACACAATACTAGTCAGAGGGAAACAATCCTAGAAGCTGCATGCAAAATAGATGAATTAGTCAGTGGAAAAAAGCCAACATCCGCAGCTACAGATGATTATACTTACAGCAAAATGAAATATACAGCTGAAGGTCCAGTCGAGTACGCTAGCGTCGAGCTAAAACTAATGTTAACGACACCAGTAGCAGTACTACTTAGTGTAAGTAGTGATGGCAATTGATGCTTGTACTACGACAATCGCTATCATCAGGGTATACAGCGTTGCTTCCAGACCAATGTTAATAATATTCACTATCGTTTCTTAGCGAGCGACGTTATTTTTTAATTGTACTACTTGTTTTGTAGATAATCACATGATGATGATGATAATTTTCATACGTAATAATTTCGGTGTGGATCAAAGTAAATAGCAATATTCATTAATTACCAATTTTAACTGAACTCTCTCATCGATATTTTTGTTGATTTTAAAATGTGGCGTCATATTTAATTCCAATCATTAATTATCTTGATTTCAGAGTCTTCCAGACTTCTGAACCATTACCTACTTCAAAAATGAATATAAAATAAACCACCTATTCCCGTTTTTATTTTTGTTTGGTGTGATGGCAATTTCCAATTAGTTTGTCAATCACCTTTCGAGTTCATTCAGCAATCCGCTAGAAGAGCTTCTAACTATTCCGTTTTCTGATCCTATGTTCTTTTGTGAAGGTATCTCCAATTTTCATCGCGGAAATTTGACAATAAAACTACACGTATAAAATTTACTTTTATGGTCAATTTTTTATGCTAAAGAATAAAAAAAAAATTAATATTATTTCTATATCTAAAACGGAATCGGAGATATTTGCGTTTAAAAATATTTTTTAAGCAAACACTATCATTGCCTTTTCGAGTCATAACATCGATTTTCAAAAATCTCCAAAAATTCATCTAATTTTGCAGAAGATGAATATTTTAATAAATTTTTTAGTATTTTTATGTAAAAGAGAATTTATTTTTAAAGTAATTTCTTTTCAAAATTGTAAAGAAATTTTTTCGTGCGCTTGCACTCCACTTCTGATTTAATGATTTTCAATTGCGTATTTTTTAAAGATAAGTCCTTGAAAAAAAATATAAAATCGAAAACCAAAAGAAAAAGACGATACGGATACCTTTGATGCTGGAAGTAATATTTGTTTCAGAACAGATTATTTTAAGTTTAAATTGGCTAATTTTCCGCAAATAGCGTTTCAGAAATATATTTTACTTTTGCAAGATTTTTAAGACTGAGAATTAACATTCGTTTACAAATATGTCAAAATGACAGTGTTATAGACAAGCGTATGGTTGCAAGTCAGAAATACGACAATAGCAGAAATAGATTTACGTGATTTATCTCAATAGGAACGTGTGGGTTTGGGACAGCTACGTTGTGGTATAGTATTAGGTTGGTGCAAAAATAATGACGTAATAATGTCGTTTTTTGACGTTAAAAAATACGTCAAAAAACGACATTACGTCATTATTTTTGCACCAACCTAATACATAAGCCGGCTGCCGATCTGGATTGATCTCTCATAGTAGTTCTCACTGGTTGGCGTGGCGCTCCTCCTGCTGACTGCCCAGACTGACCGTGACAGATCTCTTCCCTGGCCTCCTGGTCTGCCAGTACTTCGCCGTGTGACCACTTTTATGGCGTTTTTTATGTCTTAACTGGCTCGAAAAACGACGCGTGTATAATTAGGAGGGAAGCATTTTTATTGGTCGAAAAATAGAAACACTTTAAAATATTATTTTTCGACCGGAACTTGTGCGTTGGGCCTATGCGTAAACGACGATAATGGTCATTTTGTGACGGGGCCTTGTCCCGCTCACATCCGGCTCTCGCTCTTGAGTATGTTAGTTTATTTGCCTGCAAATCAGCCGAGATATGTCTTATTTTATTTTATAACAACAGTTTCGATTGGTTTTCTGAAAAAAGAAATTAAACCGACTAAAAATTATTGTAATTTCTATTTGAATTACGCCACAGCATTTTGCTTTCTGGAATTAGAAAATTTAATTTAAGCTAAAATGAAAAGCTTCAAGAAATATTTTTCATTTATGAAAATTCATTTAAACCTTAGGTATACTGAATTATTGGAGGTTACTACATTAATCTGAATTTTTCTTTTTTTTTAATAAGGTAAAATATGGCACTTTTGGAACATTTATTTTAAGTAGTACTATAGGAAATTCAATCGTCCAAGTACTTTATATATTAACTGTAATGTCCGAATTCCAAACAACAATTAAATGAAAATAAAGAAAACATGAGTATGCCTGTTAAATAAATCAATCAAAATACAAAAATATGAACTCTGAACATGAATTCAAAAGAGTAAAAAAGGAGTAAAAATAGTCTTTAATCGAGTTAAAGTCTTTGGGTAGTTGGTCTACAGAAGAAAAAAAAACTATAGTTTAGAAAAGTTGGTCCACAGTAAAAAAAAAAAAAAAAAATATCTGTGGTTGAGAAGACTTGTGACTTGAGTAGTTGATCTACAGTAAAAAGCTATGGTCGAAAAAGATTTTGAGCATCATCGAAGATTCACTGACCGTGACTGCTGTTGCTATTTGAAGTCGGGGACACATGTTTCTTTCAACACGCTGTGGAACCACGTCTTCTTTTGTGTTTGAACGCTTGGAGAACTCGCATTTCCGAAAGTAGGTTTGAGAAAAATAGGGTTTTATTTTTCTCGTCAAATATTTCACATGTTGATGTTAATTTCTAACCAATAGATATGCGCATGTAATTGTTTTGGAAATAGGGTTTATTTCCTATAATATCCCCTCAGATTGATGAATATTGAAAAATATTTAATCAATATGTGTAACATGTTTTTAAATTTGGTAGGCCAAGTGATTTTTCTGCCGGATTTCGTTGTGACATTTTTGTATGTGTCTTGATTTGATGAAACTGGTTTTTGCTCGTCTGTGCCAGTTCAAAATGTATGTTCCGTCGTACTGTTTTTTGTAGGCAAATCCAAGTACGCCGGTTTTATGGCGACAATATCTTGTTTGCCATTTCTAGTATTTATATTTTGAAAAGGTCCTGTATATGTAGGACAGAGGGATATTTTCACCGCAACATTGCATAAGAATATTTTACAGTTATGAAGGTCTTTACATGTGTAGAGGCTTCTTATTTGTGATTTCGTTGGTGTAAAAACTAGATCATTCATTTCAGATGGTGTGTGTTCTAAATCTTGTTTAATCACATTCCGTATGGAAAGTAAAACTAAGGGCAAGTTTTCTAACCAGAATGCTGTAAGGGTTGTTTTAAACTGCCTATGAAATCACTTCACCAAAACATTGATACAAGTATGATATGCTGTGGTTCTTATATGTTTGAGTCCCCGTAATTTTGTAAATTCTTCGATTAGTTTTGATGGGAATTGTACTCCTCGGCCCGTTGTTATAACTGGGGGACAACCAGAGTTATGCATTCCTGTATGATACTATTAGCTATCGGGTTTGAAGATAATTTATTCAGAGGTACAACAACAGACCATCTTGTAAATCTATCGATAACAGTCAATAGATAGGAATGACCATTTGCTTCTGATAATGGTCCAACTATATCGATATATAGGTTTGTCAAGTCTGCTAAACATAGAAAGATTTAACGGAGAGCTTACAGCTAGTTGCCGAGATTCTGTTGTGACCCGAGCAGACTTGCGCTGTGACAATTCAGAGCAATCTGCATCTGATCCGCCCGGTCCTAGAAGGAGTAAAAGACGACGAGCAAGCCGCGCTGATCAATTTGGATCAGTCCAAGATATTTGATAGGGTCGACCATCACTACCTAGCTGCTGTCCTGTATGCCGCCGGATTCAAACCCGACTTCTGCTGGTGAATTAGCCTCCTGTATCACTCCACTAGTGTTGTGCTGCAGGTGAACGGAAGGCGGTCGCGCGCTTTTCCGCTGTCTCTGTCGGTTCGTCAGGGTTGCCCTTATTTTACGCTTTGGCGGCGTTGGAGCCTCTCCTTCACCGGCTGATGAACAGGGCGTGCAGTCCAGCCCTACGTGGAATCGCTGTCCCTGGCTCGTGCCTCACCAGGGTTTCCGTGTACGCCGATAAGGTATCTACTTTCGTGTCGTCCCGCAGTGACTGAGGTGGTACTAAAGGCGCTTGAGCGATACGAAAAGGTTAACCGCGATAAGTCTTCTGGCATGTGGTTAGGTGCCTGGAAAGGATCTTCCGGAGGCCTTTGGTTGGACGGACGGTCCTGTCCGCATTCTCGAAGTGTGGTTTGGAACCGATCCCTAGCTGGAGAAAAATTGGTCAAAAGTACAGGCAATCAGTCGATATTTGACGCCGAAGGAGGTTGTCATTGAAGGGCAGGGCATAGCGTGTGCCGCTTACGTCTTTCCTCTTGTCCTTTACCGGTTGTCTGTACTTCCTTTCTCTAAGGAACGTAAGAAAGCAATCGAGCCTTTACTCTCGTCCGTTGTGTGGGCGAGACGCAAGCATCACGTCGACAGAGAAGTCTGTGCCCATCGTCCGTGTCATGGGAGGGGGCTGGGGATGCTGCACTTGGAGAGTCACAAATTCGCTTCCAGGTTGGCTTTCCTACGCCGCGTGCTGACGGGGAACTCAATTTTGGTGGGGAGTGTAAAGGCTGCCTTCCCTTCCTTATTATCATTCCTCCCGTCACGAGGGCTGTGCGCCCCCGGATCAATCGAGTTTCCTCCTTGAGTAACGATTGGCTTTTAGGGCCATTCCTCGGTACCGTAATCTTTCTCGGCATAGGAGAGTTATCTATCGTGAACTAATGGAGGAGTCGCGAAGGATCCACTACATGCCTGGCTCGGCTTGTCGGCGGACGAGTTTCGTTCGTTTTGGTCTTGGGCGCCAGCGGCAGATGACCGCAGCAACCTTGAGTTTTTGCTTACCTGGCAACTGGTTCGGAATAGGCTATCTCTCAATGGCAAGGTCTTTATATGGGGATTGGCAGATTTGCCAAACTGCAAACGGTGTCACTTGGTTTAGAGGAAACGGTTGCGCACGCCTTCTACCATTGTCCCCGGGTTGAACCCCCCACTCCACCCTGGGACTTTGTCGACAAGTTGATGGCTTGAATCGCTCCCGAAAAGCTTGTGCTCATTGATCACGTGTGACAATTTGTCGCCCCCGTATTCTGGGGTGAAACGGATGGTGTTTCTATCGCGGCTTCTACCACTTCATCCCCAGCCCCTCAACCTCCGGCGTCTTCCTCTTTGGGTTGAGGTGTCCACTCGGTCCGAACCAAACTTAGGGATAACTGGCCGTACGCTCCCTGAGTACCCGTAGATTATTTCGACCGGTCAACTGGTCAAGTCCTGCTCGCTGCCCACGCTGTGTAAGTTTTTAGATCCAGTAAGCGGGGTATTGTCCACGGTTGACTAAGGATATGGACACGGCTGTGAGAGTTGGCGCTAGGAAATTTAGAATGTGGCAAAATAAAACAAGAAATAATATCTGCAGAAGCCAGACAACAATGGGGGAAATATTGGCGTCTTTTATATAAGAAGATAACAACAGAACAGAGGTTACAGGGAGAATAAAAACATTTAACATAAATGAGAAAATAAAAATAAAAAGACAAAATGCATCCAGCGAATTCCCAACAGAGAGAGTGTTTGTGTGTGATAAACGCGTATTGAATCGCCTGGGGTAGGTTTATGACTAATAGTCCCGTCTCATACAGACTTCTCAGAACAGGGGGCAGTCTTCTTTCTCTCCTCCAAAATTCTCCCGCAAATCTCTCGGCGATAGTCTCGTGACTCTCTCGACTCTGCTTTTCCGTCTGGCTTGTAGCACCGCGACCCGTAATGGTCGCCTGCGTGTGCTCACGCACGTGACGACGATGTGTCGACCGATCGCGGTCTCTCTCGTCTCTCTCTTCCATCTGGCTTTTTTTCAGCATAACTACGCGTTTATATAGATAAATCTGACTGATCATAAATCGACCCTTGGTCTGCATGCGATTATCATGAGTGCCGTTCTCAACCCAAAATCATGTGAGTTTCAAAGTTCTCAAAGCCTTAGTAAGCTCTATTTCAATTTTTAACCAATAAAATTTATTTCGATCATTTCCATTGTCTTTTCAACGACCCAATTCCAAAGACGAGATCAGATTTCCTCACCAGTAAACAAAAATGCTCCGATCTAATTTCACTAGCTAGATTAACTCCAATTTCAATTAAAAAAATCATATGTGTGTGTGTGTGTGTGTGTGTGTGTGTGTGTGTGTGTGTGTGTGTGGTTGTGTTATGTATACCTCTCTCTGTTACAGGCTAACCACCGTTCAAATGGGGATTTGGACGACAGGGAAGGAGGAAATCTTGCGATGTGAACGTTAGTCTTATCAGAATCTGGTCGAATTCCTTGAGCATCAGCTCAGGTTGAAGGTCAGATCTGATAGAAAGGATTTGGTATCGACAGATTTTAACGAAAGGTAGGTGACTGCAGCGAGCCTGATTCGCCTGAACAGAGCTAGCTTTGATTTTTCCTGAAGTCTCCCTAAGACACGTCGAGACAGCTTCCTGTGGATCCCCCCACCTGGTTAGGATAGACAAGCTTTTGTGTACCTAGTTAATGTGAGTAAAGTGTTGGTCCTGGCCTGTTCCAGGCTTCTTCTTTGGTTATAATCTAAGCTGAGATTCCCAACCTCCAGAGTTTGTTTTTTTGGCCACCTATTTTAATCTCGACAGGGTCAGTTTTTCTTTCCCCGTGTTCCGTACTTATTTTATCTCTCCCCCACCCCCCGCCTTGGCGAGAGGGCCTCTTGATTTTGTCTGTAGACAGAATACAGCGATCTTACTCATTTCTTTTGAGGGGTGGACGGGTCCTTCTAACATCAATTATTTTAATTTATGTATTTTGTTATATTTTTGTTTGGTTTCGGGTTCATTCCCCATCCCGCTCATTGCTTATCATTGATAAATTCTTATATATAATTTTATATCCACGAATTTTTTATGTCATGAGGTGTTTTTATAGAGCCAACCGCCCCCGCCCCAACAACTGTATGTATGCGGTATTGTGGTGTGTGGAGGATTGAATGATGACGGACGAGTTTTTATGATGGATGTGTAAATTGTAATGAATGGTCATGAGTCGGATTAGCTAGGTATAAGATAATGACCAGCCTCAACCCATTCCCTCTTTTTGGCCTTGTGCCACAATTGCTGTATTTTCGAGCAATAAATCTTGAGTAGATGCTGCGGTTCTGGTATCTGTTCCATGCCGAAGGCCTTCTCTCCCCGTTGTATGGAGAGAATCCTCGGTCTTGTTTCGTAACATCTGTTCTGTAGAGGTGGTATGACCGGCTATGACAAGCTCTGGCGAGCTTAGACATGCTAAGACCAGCTTAGACAAGCTATGACCAGCTTAGACCAGCAGCCTGAGTGAAACACTCAGGTCTCCAGGTTAAAAACCGACCTTGTATCACAACCTGACTCAGTGGGAGCAGGGGTCAAGGTAAATCCCAGGAAGAGAGAGGAGAGGGAACTTCCCGGTGAAGTAGATGCTGCGATTTTAGTCTGTATCCTTCTCCCTACACCTCACCCATTGCGTGGACAGAATCCTTGGTCTTGTTCCGTAACATCTGTTCTGGAGCGATAATATGACCGGCTATGACTAGCTTGGACAAACTCTGACCATCTTAGACAAGATATGACCAGCTTAGACAAGCTAAGACCAGCGGCCTGAGTGGAAACACTCAGGTCCCCACGTTAAGAACCCACCTTATGTCACAATCTGGCTCAGTGGGGATCAAGGTAAATCCCAGGAAGAGAGAGGAGGAGAGACGCAGACTCCTGATCCTTGTGACCAGGGCGCTAGGACGGGTTATGTATTGAGTTACAGTATTTTTGTCTGCTAACTGGACGCTAATTGGCAATTTTCCTGTCTACTCTTACTTCCGGCACTCTTGGCCTTTATTACTTCCGGCTACCACAGACTCTTACTTCCGGCATCCTTGGCCTTTATTACTTCCGGCTACCACGGACCCTTACCTTCCGGTATTCCTGGCCTTTATTACTTCTGGCTACGCATTGGTCCCTACTTACGACATCCCTTCTTTTGATTTCAACATAACTTACCTGGTTGATCGACGTTAATAGGCCTGCTTACAACAGCCCTGAACTTCCGGCTACACGTAGGTCCCTACTTTCGGCGTTTTCCTGTCAACTAAACTCATCTGGTTTAGGGAGTTGCTACACGCTTCAAACAACCTATTCCGTACACTTTGGTAGGATTATCGTTGAACTTAACCAGCAATTATTCAACGCTTTCACTGGACATTTAAACTAAACTTTCGAACAGTGGTAACTTTACCTACCTCGATTCTACTTTTAACTTAGTCACAATTATTTTATCTATGATGTTCTAACCGGTCAGTATTTTTCAATTTACTTAATTTTTCCTCCATTACTTGATTCATTGTTTGTTCATGTTCCTTTAATTGAAACACGACTTTTACTTTTGTATATGATGTAAATAAATTTTGTATTAATTTTAGATTGTCGTTTTGTTGTCCTCTTGTTGGCCTGTCAAATTCAGATCTTTTATTTTTAAAATGTTGGGCCTCATGCGACTATCCTTATTTAGATGCACAAGTCATATTATATCACACCCCTTCTATACGCTTTAATTATCTATTTCTTTTGTTGCACAAGTGACAATGTGAGTCTGTCTGGGGTCAGGTGCATTAATACTGATTTGTGTACCAGTGTTACTGTTAACTGAGAATATTTATCCGGTATTGTTATCCCGGGTATAAAATAGACAACTTTTGTGTTGCCTCCCAACAGCTAATGCAGGTCTTTAATTGCTTCTAGGGTACGCGTTTCTCGGTTTCCATTCGGTGCTGGGAATATGCAAAGTTTTACACGTTTTCAAGCCTCGTTCTCGAATTTATAATGATATCAACAGACATCCCGGGAAAAATTTCGACTGGTTCCGGCTTCTATATATCATGATTTGGAATTGTCTCGCGTGTAGAACACTTCTCTAAAAATAAAGTGGCCAGTTCAAGCATGGCTGACTTGTACCATACATCTGTCTTCGTATTCTATCAACATATTTACATGGTGGCAACGGTAATAAAAAATAAATATTATAAAAAACGACGCACAGCCCAACAAACAAGTGCAGGAGTGAGACAAGAATGAAAACAGAACTTAAAGGAAGGCTATAATAAAAAAAAAGAAGAAATAGTCGATCCATGTGGTGGGGAATAAAAGACGAGGACCATCATTTACGAAAAAATCAGTCAGAGGAGGAGATTCTCACTAACAAACTGTGAATACAATATTAACGTTATCTGTCATTGTATTATTTGGGGCAAACCAATCTGTTGTTTAAAAAAATGGGTTAAGAAAAAAAGAAATACATAATAGATCAAAATGTCCAGACTAACGATCCAACCGGCCAATGTGATGGACGACAAACTTGGCATAAATACACTACATAATTCAACTCAACCATACACACTTGTTCAACAACCTTTGATTCAATTGTGTATTTTATTATTCTATATAAATTCATGTTATTGTTATATCTTTAACTACGTTGTTTTCGCTCTGATTTCTTTTGAATGATTCGTTCTCAATATTCATGTTTCTAAATTTGTTGCGGATGAATGTTTAAGAACACCAACATCATTAACCCTATCGATAAAATAACCTTCTGATACTTTAAAATATATTCGCCAGTCTGCAACAGATAGACCAATACTATTTATATTATTATACTTTCAACGTACAGGATTCAAGTAAACAACAAAATCTCCAAACTGTGAATTAACAAGTATATATTGAAATAACATACAGGAACAAACATGCAATAAAATTGTATTCAATGTATAGATTAAGGGAAAGAAGTTGTTCCCCTTCAATTGTATTTTGATTTGTAATTGATTGTTCGAAGAAAGTTCTCTTGAGAGAAAAATGTTCAGGAATCAATATTAGAACAAGGTCTGTTTGTTAGAATAGATAACACAAGCATTGATTGATTAAAAATGTGTTGTGTTATAGAATGGTTCGAAATCAACATAATCCTGATTGATTGAGCTTGGCTAAGTCACAGAGAGAAATGTAAGTTTGTGTTATGAAATTCTGTGTCTGTGTGTGCGTTTGAAATTTTATGAGCAAGATCGTGGACTTGTGTGTACAGACGAATTTTACTGAAGCTTACTGACGACTTGTGAAAAAGTTGCCTTTTTTAAGGAAAACGGATAGGCTCCCACGGCAAGATTTTTTAGTAAGATTCGGGACGAATTTCCGTATGGTCACACTTGTAGTAAAAGCCTGGTCGCCTAGTGTGGTTTCCTTTTGTCAGACCACCAGACTCCCACGTACAACCTTGTAACACTGTATCCTCGTCCCACTGAACCCACGCACTCCACAAGACCGGTCGTTGGTCTGGTATGGTCCAGTATTACAGGTTAGACACAAGTCTCCGGTTCCCAATGTCAATTCGAATCCACCCTCCAGCCATGTTGTGATTGTTTTGATCCTGGAGAGTGGATCGTAGAAATCCGGAAACTCTCCGTTGGTTCACCTGCGAATTCGTCGGGTGAGAATCGGGTTAACAAAAAAATAAATATAACCAAGTCGATTCGATTTTGAAAGAACAAAAGTTTATATATATATATATATATATATATATATATAACACACACAAAAATTCTTGTTGCACAAGGTTGAATGTTTCTTGTATGTGAACCAAACAAATAATTCGAATAATTTCGGTAAAGGAGAGATGTGGCCCTCGTTTTAACATTTTTGGTCTGTTCTTAGCGCAACTACTACAACTTTCGATGTTCCCGTTCCCAGTAGTAGTAGCAAGATTAGCGGTACTTAGTGGCGGTATTTCGCTTCTTCGCTCTCAACTTCAGCAACACAAAGCGGATGCTTCGTCTTCAATCTCTTACGTCTCTCCACTCAGTTTGACTGCATTCGAAGACAGATGAACCCAAAAACTCTCTCTCCTCCTTTGGTTCGCCTCTTTATTAAGAGAACCGGCCTCACGTGTCCCAGACTGGTGACGTATCTGTTTTTCTAGGGCAAACGTATTGACACTACCAAAGTACAACTTCACTCCTCCGAGAATAAACAATTTACTTTTTCATCGATTGGTTTCTAAAATTCACAATAAGAGTCTATTGTTTATCACCTCACTATTAATTATTCTGCCGCTCTTTGTAAACTACAGAGATTCTTCTTTTAAAAATAAATTCTAAATCAGAACATCCTTAATTCAACTTCGACTCTTCTAGTGCCAAAATCCATTTCTTTTTTAAAAGTTTCAAATAATTATTATTCCCATAATTTTCTATTAGTAATCTGATATCCTTTCTACACTTACAAAAAGATTGTATTTCGTGTTCTAAATTAACTTTCTGTAACATCTACATTTTAAAGTCTTTACAGCATATTAACACCTTTCTTTCACTTGATGTTTTCTGTTTTACAGCATATGTTCCTTTATTATTATTATTGTTATTTCAAGGGTGGTATCGCCCTGCCACTTCTCTCCCTTACCCTTTTTGTCTATTACTCATAATTGGCATATATAGTCCAATGACTATGTAAAAAAAAAAAAAATGATTCCACTCATGCAGTTGTCCATTATATCTTTCACGTGCAGATATTACTTCATCCAAAAGTAAAAAGAAAAGAAAAAATGTAAAGTTTGATTAAATCGATGCAAGGATTAAAGTTCTTGTCAGTTTAGTAGTCTTCAACATTTCTTAGCATAGTTCAGATATTCCACATGTGGAATAATAATTATTCTCCTGTAATATATATATATATATATATATATATATATATATATATATATATTCAATTCATGCAAAATTCAATAAGCAAAATAACAATCACATTTCTATTTCAATTACTTATGGAGCCCTCAACACTCCTTACTGCTCAATCAGTCATGGTCTTTATTCATTTCTTCCTGCCTTGATTTAACAGGGAGGCTTGATGATCTCTATAGCGGGTTCGGGGCTCTCTCCAACAGTCGTTGATACAACCGGTAACTCCATGGTAGGTTCGTTTATATCCGCATTGGTTATGCTCATATAAAGCTCACTTAATGGAATCCCTCTTTCGCTCGGGTACTTGCCAGCCAGTTCACTCCGTTTGCGTGACAATTTCGCTCGCCTCTTTATCCACCAGATTATTACTCCTAAAATAACCAATAAGGATCCCAAAACAGTCAACCAAACTATCATAGTACTCATATTCTCTTTCCAACTCGGACTAGTTCTTCCTACTTGGCTTAATTTAGATTTCAACTCTTCTAAGTTAATTTTTCCAAGGGGCTTCAAGAAGTCAGGCATTTTCTTTAAAGAAACCTCAGGGAATTCCTCTACTATAGGTTCTCATAATTCTGTCCATTTACTCGCGTTGGTTGGAATTAATTTCAAGAAAGATTCTTTTTCTTCGAATTTTTCTTCTGCCTGGTAATAAGTGGGGAGTGACAACGAAGGTCCATGGGCTCCACATTCCATTGGTAATTCTACAATAATTAATGGTGGCTCAACTTTTATATTTCTAGTGGGCTTTTCTTCACAGACTTTTGATAATTCTAGTTCTCTTTGGGTGGCTACCACCCAAATTCCATTTGATATGCTGAAGGTAATATAACACTGGATAATACTTCTGTTTGACAATTCTTAATTCCCCCTTTTATTTTTTTCTAAATAACTCATGTACACACATATTATGACTACCAGTAACATAAATTAGACTTGCGGATACACAGGTGCTTAAAGCATCAACTTTACATCTATCCGCTTCTTCACTTGTTAGCAACATAAATTTTGTTCTGGCCAAATTCTAGGCTAAAACTCCGCTTCCACCTTGTACCTAGCCACAGCTTCTAATTTTTTTTATTTGCTTTAGGATATGGAATAGGAAGATTTATTACCTGGTATATTTCGAATGTATTATCCCTATCTAACAGAGAAACTGATACTAGTACTAATAATTTCTTATTTTCCAATAAGGTGGTACACCCTAGGGCACTATAATATTTCCATAATTGCTTGGTGGGGTCTACAGGTAACCTAAGGTGATGAGGTAATCTAACCTGTAATTCCCAATAACACTTCTCTTAACTGGGTGTGAGTTATTATATTCGGTGACAGGTGTCCCATAGATAGTATATCCAATTGAGCTCTCACATGCTCTAGTAATACGGTTAATGACTAACTGGTCTGACGGACTTGACTTGTTATCGACAACAATTGAAAATATTGTTGTAAAGACCCCTCTAATCCTCTCAGCCGCGCTGCCAAGGATCCTGTTATTAGGTTGGTGTAAAAATGACGTAATAATGTCGTTTTTTGACGTTAAAAAATACGTCAAAAAACGACATTATTACGTCATTATTTTTGCACCAACCTAATACATTGAACATTTCTTCTCTAAAACTTTTCAAATGAGAAATTAACCAATTTATGCTGTTCTTAGCTAATTCTGACATTGTAACATTAAGAATGGATACACTCTCTCTGGCTATTTGAGCTATTACTTGTTGATTCTTTCCATGTCTTTCAATTTCCTCCTAATCATCCTTACATCATCTTCTGACACTGTTCCAAATAATACATTCAATGCCTTTCATACAATAGGTACTATAGTTCTTTATTTTTTTTTAGTCTGTCATAGATCGCTCTACCACCTTCAGGTATAGACTCATATCTTTCTATTTTCTATCAAGTATCAGGGATTCTTGGGCCAAAGGATACATTATACGGTGGTACTCTTCATTCTGTAAATAATCCTGAGCTACTTGTGTTCCAGCCCTATCGAGCTTCGTTATTTCCATTTCTAAACGAGTTCATAACTTTTCGTATGGTTGCAAATCTATCACTAGTGTTATCAACTATTTTGATCTAGTTATGACCACCTCATTCATCTTTTTAAATACAGTATTTTCGCTACACTCCCAGGCCCTTACTGGCAAAATCAGAGCCAGGGATAACAGTAGTCCTCCCTTGTCCATACCTGCAATGAGATAAAGATGAGGGTCCACTTTTACTCCTACATTCCCTTCTGTCGCTTCTTATGGTTATTGATTTGCATAAGCACCCGAGGAAGTAATCCAGACACAGCCAGTGTTGTCACACATGCAATTGGGGCCCTTCCAAACACCCGTTATCACCGATAACCACAGTCCGGTCCACCTCTCAGGCTCTTCTGCAGGTACCTTATCAATCTTCTCATTTTCTCTATTCTGCGGCTTTAGTTCTCTCTGCCCCTCTCAGTCGTAGCTTTATAGATAATTCTACGTTCTTAGATGCTTTTTCGCTTTCTTATCGTTCTTTCAACTGAGCTAATGGAATCTCATCCTCTTCTTCCCAACTATCCGACCTTCACTCATCTTCAGTGCACCATCCGCTTCATTGCCTCCCTCAAGGGAGCTAATTTCACAATTGTCGATCCCCTTTATTCTCTCCAAACACTCTGGGGTAATCATAATTTCCTCCCCCCCTTCTTCGCTATCAGTCTCTAGGTTTTCGGCTTCAACCAAGCTTGCCCTTCTCATTCCTCTGTTCGCATTTCTCTCCTTAGCCCCTTCCCATTCATCTAGCTCTGCTAATTTTATATCGTTATCATGTACCCGTTTTACTTTCCCTGCTACTTGATCCCAAATTATGTAAGTAACAAGTCCCGTCTGTTTCACTATTCTATAAAAAGGAATCCATCTCCGATCCAATTTACCTTCCCTCGGGTGTACTTTATAATATACTGAATCACCCAGTTGGAAGTTAATTTCCTTCTTGTTTTTATTTATTCTACCATTACGCCTCTTCTGGGCTCTCTTGATTTTTCTTCTCACCTTAAGTTGTTGTTCCAAGATCAATTTATGGTGATCTTCTCCCATATATTTCCTTCTGTGTCTTAGCAAATTACCTATCGGTAAGACCACATCCCTGTCAAATAGCATATAATAAGGGGAAAATTTCTCGGTTTCGTTTATAGAAAATCGCATGGCAGCCAGCACCTGACTTAAGTACTCATCCCAACTCTCCTTATTATCACCTGCCAACTTCGTTAGCACATCGGATAAGGTCCGGTGGAATCTTTCTACTTTCGCATTCCTCTGGGGATGGTATGGGGAGGTCGTAATGTATACAGTATCTAATTCTCTCAGAGTCTCTTCCATGATTTGATTTACATTCTCTGATCCATTGTAAGTTATCAACTACTCAGGGGCTCCATATCTAGGAAATATCTCCTGAAACATTATATTTGATACTGTTTGTGCTTTCTTATCAGGTTCCGAAAGCTCCTGGCCAATTCGTCAGCCAGTCCACGAAGCTTACTTATATACGCATTTCTACGAGGAATTTCTCCATAGGACCCTGAAATATCCATGTTCACCTTTTGAAATAGGTAATTTGGAATATCTGTTTCCATCACTGGGGTGACCCTATTATCTCTACTCTGTGATTGCCATGTTATGCACTTGTTCACATAATTCAATACATCATTATACAGTCTCGGCCAAAAATAATTCTTGACTACTAATTCATAGGTTCTATCAACCCCCATGTGTCCTACCTTTTCAAGACACTAGGTTAAGATTTCTTGTCTTAACATTCTTGGTATTACTATTTTGAGACTTCTTTCTTCCTCTCATCCCAAAATGTACTTCAACACTTCGATGTGTATAACATATTTAGAGGTAGTCCCTGCATCTATCTTACTTCTCAGAGAAGTAATTTCGCTATTTTCCTGATCCTTCTCTATGTTAGCTTCCCAATGAGGTTCCCTCATAATTTCTTCCTCCTCATATTCCTCTTCCTTCCAAACTGGACATTTACTTAGAGCGTGAGAATTTATCACATTAACCTGTCGTCCACCCCTGGTTCTTACCTAATGGATTCGGACTCTAATCTTTCCAGAATTCTTGTTAACAGATCTGCACAGGTATTATCCTTTCCAGATAAATACTCTATTTTATGCTGATAGCCACTAAGCTTCAATGCCCACTGCTGAATCTTTTTATTTGTCCAATCTGCCTCTAATTTGAGGGGCTTATGGTCAGTTTTAATAGTAAACACGCCCCCACTAAAGTAATAATCTAATTTTTGTACTGCATATAAAATGGCAAACGCTTCCTTTTCTATCACTTGTCATCTCTGCTGGGTCTCTGATAGTCTGTGAGACAGAAAATATATAGTCACTTCTTCAGGTATACCTGGCACTGGTCCATCTTTATCAGGACAAAGCTGGGTAAGTACCGCTCCGATACATTTGTCACTGGTATCTGTGTAAAGCATCATCGGCTTGTTCAGATCTGGGTAAGTCAGCAAGGGTACTGCTGTCAGCTGGTCCTTGAGGGTATCAAATGCTCGGTGACAGTCCTCCGCCCACTTAAATCTAGCATACTTCAAGGCTACCAAGGGTCCTGCTAATCTGCTAAATGCAGGCACAAAGCGCATGTAATATCCAATGAATCCTTTACAGCCTCGAACCTCTCTCAGTCTTCGGCTCTGGCATAGCCCTTATCACTTCTACCTTATCTAAATCAGGTTTTATTTCCGTTCTGTTTATAACAAAACCGAAGTACTTGATCTTATCCTTTACAAACAGAATTTAGGCAATTTTAATTTCAATCTGTGCCCTCACAGCCTATCGAACACATTCTGTAAGTGTCTAAAATGTTCCTCAGGTTTCTTAGAAAACACCATGATATCGTCCAGGTAAGCCATGGCAAAATCTTCCATACCTCCTAACACTATGGACATTAACTGAGTAAATACATCTGGGGCATTAGATAACCCAAACGGCACCACACAAAAATTAAATATACCCATATGACAAGTAAAAGTTTTCTTCTCCTGGTCTTTTTCATCAAAAGCTACCTGCCAATAACCTGACCTTAGATCCAAAGTAGAAAAACAGGTTGGCCTTCCCAAAAGTCCTAGAATATCATCGATTCGAGGCAAAGGTACCGCTAACAGTTTTGTAATGGCATTTAACTGTCTAAAATCCACGCAAAATCTATGTTCTCATCCTTCTTTTCCACAATAACTTCTGGAAAGCTCCATAGGGAGCTAGGAATCTCTATTACTCCCGAGTCCAACATCTCATTTACTGCTTCTTCCACTAATTTTCTCGCATAAGACTTAGTTTATGATATCAACGGTTTTTGACAAGGTTAGCAACGGTAGAGAATGGACGAACACGAATGGTGCATGAAAGGCATAACAAATATAAGTTTATTTATTAACTGACAGGATGAAGGAGGAAAGAATGCGCTGTCGAGTTCCTGGTTTCTGGATAGCAGGTTTGGCGAATCTGTGAAGCGTGCGGTTGATTTTGAGGTTGAACGTTATTGCGCACTAAATTGTAATGGTTAACGCCAAATGTTCCTGAAGTGGAAAGGAGCCTGAGAATAGAAGAAGAATCAATGGAGACTTAGAAACAGATTAACACGGTAGGTTATGAAACTCCGACATGAGTTCGACCAGGATAGAATCACAGAGTTTATAAGTTGCAAAAGAAATGTTCGTCAATATAGAATGAAGTAAAGACCAAGGGAAAGATTTAGAAAATATAAGTACCTCGTTTGGAGGCTCATGGCTTCTTAACTTACTTGTTGCTTTGGATGAGATGTAAGGTTCGCTTGATACTGTGGCAATGGTTGTTTAAAAGATGCTAGGTTACCTGCTGTCGAGGAGTTAGCGATAAGAGAACGGTTAAGTGTTGATAAAAAAATGAATTCTCTTAGGTGCGATGATCCTTCGACGGAGATGGATGTAAGTACGTAGAACTTCGACTTAGGCTGTCGCTCTAGTTGACAAGTGAAGATTCGGGAAAAAAGCTTGCTGCTTTTCTTTTTTTTTTTTTTTTTTTTGGAAGAGATTATGTAGGAAAATCGGAAGGTTGGGCTAGTATCGAGTCAAGGATGGTGAAGGTAGCTTCAGTCAAAGAAGTTGACTATAAAAGGTCTATTACCGAAGTCTAGGTGTTTGAGTCGTATGGTGAAGAGAAAGACGGGAAATGCGTCTTCTCGTCTCGATGTCCGCAGATCGTCTGTTCGCACGTGGATACTTATTGGTGGGGATCCGATAAGTCACGTGACCTTTGACTGGCGGCAAATGCCAACGATCAAACCACTTTAACGTTGAAAGCGTTGAGTCTTGCTCAAAGGGTAGCATCGACGATGAAGAAAAGAGAAAGAGAAAAGTTTTGAGGAAACCGTTGACGGAAGGAGGGGTGTGCCGATACACTTGATATTCCGTAATTTTTTACTGAAATAATACCTTCATGATTTTTCTTTATAATAACTGTCAACAAATCTGACGAATGACCTCCGCAAATTAAAAAGTCCACACCAGATATCGAAACAGACCACATAAAAATAATTCCAGAACGTTTTCTAATAGAATGACCTATTTCAGTAATTCATTAATAAATAAGGACTTAAACTTAATAAGGACTTACTTTCATTTTAATCGTATGATTTATGGTAGGAGGTTATCAGTTATGGATGGGGCGTTTATTTTACGACAGCATCCGTTTCCACCATATATCGGTATAATTTATTTGGGTTGTCACGAGCGGGACGAAGCTTCGAAGTAAAATTGAATTTTCTCAGATGACCACGGCTGTTGTGTCATAAAAAAATTTATATTTACTTCGGATATTCTATACCCAGGTTGGCTCAGGGGTATAAACATGGCTTCAGACAAAATTTGATTAACAGAAAGAAAGCAGCAAAATAAAGGTAAAACAATTTATCCAAATAAATGATGAAGATAAGACGATCGTAACAATAACAAAACAATTTAATTTGTAACTTGAGGGAAAGTGGAGATAGTTTTGAGGTGTGATGGAATAAAATAAAATGCTTTTAATTTCAATGTTCTTGTGAATTAATGTTCACATAAGGAAGGAAGTTATAGAGAGCGATATCTCAGACATTTCAATGCTTTGCCAAGCGTCTTCTACTAACCGTTTTTTTTTTTTTTTCGCAGAGCGTTTTTAAGACACTTTTTCTTGGTTGTCATGGATATTCTCGTCACAGGGTGTATATTGGTCTTGTGTAATGATTAAAAAAAATGCACAAATTGTTGATAAATACAAAATAAATCTTCATATACACAGTGTAATAATAAAGAAGGATAAGGTGAAGTTTCAAATGTAAAAGTTCAGCTACGTGAGATAGAGAGACAGAGTCCGAGAGTAAGAAATTATATATATAGGTCATCCCATAAGTTCTGTCCGAATTTTAACTTTTTGTTAAAATGAACGAAATTTAAAGAGTATTTTATAATGTCTAATGGAGCTGAACATTATTTTTATGTTTAGATGCATTTAAACTGATCAAATTTTATTTCAGAGAACAATAAAATAAAATTTTGTTTGATTAAAACCCTGCTAACATGGAAGTACTCAAGAATCTTTTGAGGCACATAATGCTTTATGAGTTCAAGAAAGGAAACTCAGCAGCCGAAGCGGCTAGAAACATTCACTCAGTTTATGGAGGGGAATGTGTGAATGAAAGAACTTGAAGAAGATGGTTTGCAACATTCAGAGGTGGAGATTTCACCCTTGAAGATGAAGATCGAACCGAACGTCCAGTTGAGTTTGATAAAAAGCTTCTTGAAGCAGCCCTTGAAGAAAATCCTGCTTTATCAGTTGAGAAATTGGCAGTGGTTCTCAGTTCAAACCAGATCATCGTCATCTTCAACTTCCTAAACTTGGAAAATGTGTGCCTCATGAATTGTCTGAAAACAACCTCAAATCCCGAGTTGACATCTGCTCTTCTCTCCATTCTCGCCAACTTGTTTTACCTTTTTTGGATAGACTTGTGACTGGCGACGAAAAATGGATCTTTTGTCGAAATGTTAAGCGTCGTAGACAGTGGCTTGGTAAAGGGGAAGGACCCCAGCCACAGCTGAGAAGGGAACTTCATGGGCAAAAGGTTCTTCTTTCAATTTGGTGGGATCGCCAAGGAATAATCCACTTTGAATTCTTAACACCTAATGCAACAATTAATGCTCAAATATACTGTCAGCAATTAGAGCGTTTGAACCAAGCTTTGAGGAAAAAAAGACCTGCTCTAGTGAATCGAAAAGGGGTGATGCTTTATCAGGACAATGCGCGACCCCACACAGCAAGAATCACGTCACAAAAGATCAAGCTTGGTTGGGAGAAAATTCCCCATCCACCTTATTCTCCCATCTTGCTCCTTCAGACTACCATTTGTTTCGTAGCTTACAGAATCATTTGGAAGAAACAGCTTTTGTAGCACAGGAAGAGGTTAAAACTGACATTTGTGAGTTCTTCGAATCAAAGCCAAAAGAATTTTACAGTAATGGAATTAGTAATCTTGTTAATAGATGGAAAAAGTCATAGATAATCAGGGAAAATACATTGTTGATTGAATCTGTAACTAAATGTAACATTTGGTCACTTGTTTTCTTTGTTCAAAATTCGGACAGAACTTATGGGATGAACTGATTTTGTGTTTTTCAACATCATACCCGCTATCCACGATGACCCAGCCAATACTGAATGCATATCGACTTGTCTACCATTGTAACGAAATTCGTGGCGAATTTGTGACAAGTTTTGTGACGACATTTTCCGATCGTCCGTCGTTCACTGCACCTGTGATGGCATCCAAGGTTGATTGTATTTGCATATACACTCAACTTGCTATGTGCTTGTTGGCCGTGATCGCTTTAACAAAAAATGAAGACAATTGTTTTTCAAGACTCTCTGTTTGGGAAGTAGCAACAATACAGTTTCTCGACCGTGGGATCCTTCCTTCAGTATCGAGAAGTGGATTGCTAACTAACTTCCAGCTACTGAAAAGGACCCTTACATTCACTGCCTGTCACTTCGGTCCCTGCTGATTCCTCATTCCTGGCCGCTGGGCAGCTACTAACTCACTGGTCACCCACCTACTTCTCTCACGGCTGGATACCTTTCTCCTCGACTTCCTGCTTCTCTCTGCTTATAGGTATCATCGCTCAGGTCCCGCCACCTTATCCATCCACTTGTGTTCCGGAAGTTTTGAGACCACCCAGAAGCCAAATGGGTGGTCAGATCTTCATAGGACTACTTTTATGACTATCTAAAATCACTGATTAAATTTTTATGTTCCCCAATTCAAAGCCAGCTGTAGACATAAATCCTCAAAACACTGATACTTAAGTTGACTCAAAGATGGACTGGAGACGAAATTCTTACAAAACTCAGATAGCTGAGTGGATTTAAAAGAAAATAAATTTATCTATTTATCCTCTAAACATGTGTGAGAAATCGTATTGTTATAACATACACCAGTTACAACTGTTCAACAGGAGAGAGACAGAGAAAGAGTCCGAGAGGAAGCAAATAATATATATATACGGAAAAAACAAACAAAAATCCTTATATGCAATTATGCTGTTTTAATGTTAATATAATGTCAACGTCGGACGTTTCGGTCTAATAAACCATCTTCAGGACATATTCATAAAATATAATTAACATTATCAATTCAACATGACAAAGACGATGGACATAAGAACAAGATTGGTATTTATTCATACAAGTACAAATTGTGGCACGAGGCCAATAAAGGGGAGGGGTAGAGGCTGGTCAACACTAACTATCTTATACCTAGCTAATCAGATTCGCGACCCATTCGTACATTACATTTTACCCATTCACCAAAAGAATTCGTCCATCACCAAACAATCCTTCAACCACCATAATACCACGTGCTCTCAAGGGAGACCTACCAAAATCGCGACCCATACCATAAAAATTCTAATGATGATATATATATATATATATATATATATATATATATATATATATATATATATAATTCTAATAATGATAAAATGAGAGGGGAGGGAAAGGAACCCAATAATAAACTTAAAATAAACACAAATACAAACTAAACATAATTGATGTTAGTAGGGACCGTCCAACCCATAAAACAGAGAGGCCGCTGTATTCTGCCCAGGGGACAAAATCAAGAGACGCTCTCGCTAAGGGAGTGGGGAAAAGTATAAAATATTAGGCTGGAATGGGAAAATATAAAACTGACCCAGTCGAGGTGAAAGGGGGCGGTCAAGAGAAACTGGGGAGGATGGGAATCTCGACTTGGATCATAACCAAAGAACGGCCGGGATGCAAGCCAGGAACAACACTTACTCACATTAACTAGGTACACTGAAGCTTGTCTAACCTAACCAAGGGGAGGGTTCCACAGGAAGCCACCCCGATGTGCAAAAGGTTGACCTAGAAGAGAAAATCAAGGCTATCCGTTCTAATCTTCATCTTGAGCTGATGCTCAAAGAATCGAATTAGATCCGAATGAGAAAGACGATTGCCTCACAAGACTTCCTCCTTTCGCGTCGTCCAAATCACCATTCGAGCCGTGGCCATCAGCGTCAGAAACACCATCCGTTTCATCCCGGAATACGGGGGCGACACATTGTCACACGCGTATGCGCGATCAATGGACACAAGCTGTTCGGGAGCGAGACGAGCTGTCAACTCGCCGACATGGTCACATAAGGGGCGGACCTGGGGGCAATGGTAGAAGCCGTGCGCAGCCGTTTCTTCTAAGCCAAGGCCACACCGTTCACAGTCTGGCAAATCCGCCAAGCCCCATATGAAAGCCTTGTCATTGAGAGGCAGCCGATTCCGAGCCAATCGCCAGCTAAGCGAAAACTCAGGGTTACTGAGGTAATCCGCCGCTGGCGCCCAAGACCAGTAGGAGCGATACTCCTCCTCCGACAAGCCGAGCGTATCTCATAGAGGATCCTTCACGGGCCTCTCCACTAATTCACGATAGAAGACCTTCCTAGGCCGAGAAAGGTCACTGGACCGGGGAACGGCCCTCAAGGCCGACCGACACTCGCGAAGGAAAACCGATTGATCTCGGGGTTTACGACCACGCTCAACCCGCAAGATGGGGTACTGATGGTAAGACCAGGGAACGCGTCCCTAACAATCCCCTCCAGAATCGGATCTCCTCCAGTCAATGCACGGCGTAGGAAAGCCAACCTAGAGGCACGGATGTGACTCGGCAGGTGCGGCATTCCCAGCCCCACATGACACAGACGTTTAGTGCAGACACGTCTGTCCACCCGATTCCCGCGTTCCCTCCATAAAATGGGGGATAGCAATCGCTCGAGCGCCTTCTTGTGAGTCTTACAGAGAGGAAGTACGGACAATCGATAAAGAATCAGGGGAAAATGTATATAGCACACACCTCCGCCCTGCCCTTCACGGACAACCTCCGTCGATTCCAAGTCTGACCGGCGGAATCGACCTTTGCTCGTACTTCAGACCAATTCTTCTCCAGCTGGAGGTGAGGCCCAAACCAGACTCCAAGAATGCGGTCAGGACTGTCTGTCCAACGGAAGAACAAGACTTATCCAAACAGATAACTGAAAGTTTTATATGATCAGCGTTCTGTTTAAACGTATTCCTAAAATTTGAGTATTTTGAATGAAAATTGAAAAATGAACTTACTTATAAAACCCAGGTTGTGTGTGTGTGTGCTCGTTTATATTTGGGATTGGATTTCCTACATTTTTCAACCGATTTCAACAACGTAAAATTACCCCAAAAATCAATTTGAAAGCACGGGTAAGGGCCATTTATGAAGATTTTTCGCAGTCTTTGGACGATATTTTGTTACCCAGCCACAAAAACAAAGCAAATGGTCCAATTTCTGATAGCGCTAACGCTTGGCTATCTATTCGGTTGGAGCAAAAATACGTCATTATTTTTGCACCAACCTAATAACAAGTGCCAAATTGTTTGCAAGACTGTCAAAGCCGCTTGACCAGGGAACCATAAACGGGGGTACAAAAGGACAGGATTTAGCCCTCTGAACACACATTAACTGGCACAGTATGTACATTTTTGGGTTTGATTCAAATAAAATTTACGACACACTTGCGGCTTACTATCGCCTTTGTGTGCGTCAAATTTCAGAATTTCTCGGCAAAAATAACCGTAGCTGCACGGGGATCAATCTTTTTTGTAACTTCCTTACACACACAGCTGCGTACAACCGAGTCCGCGTGTCGATACCGAGACTGCTGCAAGCCCATTGGTTGCTTTCACGTTATAGCGGCCGCGTGATCGCGTGTCAGCGTATATGTAAGTGCGTTCAAGGTCAACCACCTCTATTACGTGACTCGGACGTGCTTTCACACTTTTGCGTTTATTGTTGCCTGCGTGCACGCACTTGGCTTACTTTATTCGCCTACTTCGGGCACCGCAAGTTGTTGATTGCGTGTTCTAGCTGCTTTTTTGTTTTATAGTTCCAACACAACCCCACACACGTTAGCGAATTGTACTAAAAACCCATTTCCTTTTGGATTTACCCTTGGTTTACCTTTTTAAATTTACACTTTTTTAGTTTTGAGTTCCCCTTTCGTAACATCTGAACTCATTTTACTGGGTCTCCCCCTTTTTGTGTCTACGTTAGCAGTGCACGTTTTTTCGTTTGGGATTTGTCGAAATCTCTTTTTAAGCTTTACCCTCTTTGACGTTTTTACTGCTTGGATGCCACCTAAAAGAAGGAAACTTTTGGGACGGCGCACGGCAGCTACCTCCGCTGCTAGAGCAGCGAGGGAGAGTGAAACCCCTGAACAGACTTCCTTACGTCTTTCGCGGATGGCCTCGAGATCAGCTGCTCGCTTATCTGCGCGGACTGAAAAGTTGACTTCAACGGCTTCAACCATGTCCGCACGCCGCACCAGGCTTTCAGTTGAAGAACGTTCACTTGAGAATTCACAGGACGCAGTCCGCGTGGCTAGGTTGAGGGCTTCACAGTCCCCATCACAGAAAACCCTTCGTTGTTTGCGGGATGCCACCGCCAAAGCTTGCTCCAGGGGTTTAGAAAGCCCCGAACAAACAACTTCACGTCGTCTTAGGAATACTAGAGCTACAGCCGCCTCTAGAGCTTCAGAACAACCCCAAGAAACCGCTCACCGTCGCTTTAGAAATGCCCTATCCACCTCGTCTGACAGAGCCTTAGAAAGCCCTGCACTGACCATTGTTCGTCGCGTTAGAAATGCCCGCTCCACTGCATCTGCTAGAGCCCTAGAAAACCCTGCACAGACCACTGTTCGTCGCGTTAGAAATGTCCGCTCTACTGCATCTGCTAGAGCTCTAGAAAGCCCTGCACAAACCACTGTTCGTCGCGTTAGAAATACCCGCTCTCATTTGTCTGCCAGTGCTGCAGAAAACTCTGAAGTACGCCATCAACGGCTCGAAAACATTAGCCAACTTCGAGCTTCTTTGAATGGCGTAACTTGCGTCATTTTGGTCAAATCTGCATACAATTATGTCAACTGTTCCGCTAGGAGAGACGTACAAATAGGGGCCATGGATAAAGTTTGCACTTTGTGCATCGCAAAAAAAAGTGGGCCGGTGAGCAACCTGGGCTTTGTTGCTCTGGGGGCAAAATCAAACTCCCTTCTTTAGACGAACCTCCCCAGCCGCTTAGGGACCTCCTTCTGGGTACAACTTTGGAGTCCACGCATTTTCTTGAAGCAATACGGAAGTACAACTGTTGCTTGCAGATTACATCTTTTGGTGTGAAGTGAGTGGGGATGGATGCCTACTTTCAAAGTGCAAGGCCAGGTTTACCACTTAATGGGATCACTTTTGGCTGATCAGGAAGAGCCACCTCAGTTCCTACAAATTTACTTTCTCGCTGACTACAACGAGCAGTTTAATGCGCGTCTCGGCATTCTGCCTAGCGATATTTCTGTCGGTCCCCGTAAAGACATTCTGTTCCGTCTACAAGACATGCTTCACGAAACTAACAGTTACATCCGAAGCTTAAAGTTTGTGTTGCAAAACATCTCTTCCCCCTCTTTCAGCGTTGTCATCGATGCAGACAGTGAGCATGAGCGTCGCTTCAATACTCCTGCATGTAATGAAGTCGCCGCAGTCATCCACGGTGAGGAAGCATAACAGCCGTGATATTGTCATAAGGTACCGGGGGCGGTGGTCGGCGCCGAATCAGTGAAACCCACCGTTCATACCACTGTCTCCAGTACCTCCTACTTTTTCCATACGGAAGCTATGGGTACCACTTCAAAATCCCAATATACCAGGCAAGCAGCGATTCCATGTCGACCTCAAAGACGGTCTCCTGTAGGGCTTACTACGCCTACATGTTTATGGTTAGGGAGGGTGAATTTAACCACTTGCACAAATGCCGTCAACTATTTCTTCAGTTCGCTGCAAAAATGGAGTCGGAGAGGTTAGGATTCATCAAGTTAAACCAATCCAAACTTAAAACCGACTCCTACATTCACCTTCGTGATGGTCTGCGTTCTGATGGTGAACCACGCAATCTTGGCAAACTGTGCATTTTGCCTTCCTCTTACACTGGTGGCCCTCGATACATGCATGGAAGGACACAAGACGCAATGACCTATGTCCGTTATTACGGGAGGCCTGATTTGTTCATCACGTTCACGTGCAATCCGAAATGGGTTGAAATCACGCGCGAACTTTTTCCAGGTCAGCAGTACTCACACCGCCCTGACCTAATTGCTCGCGTTTTCCGGTTACAGCTGTGTAAGCTTATGGATTGAATCCTTAAAGGGCAAGTCTTCGGACGCGTTAAGTGTCATATGTATACAGTGGAATGGCAGAAACGCCCACATTCTGCTGTGGCTCAACGATAAGGTTGACGCAAACAAAATAGACGATTTTATTTCTGTTGAAATTCCGGATCCTGCATTGGATCCTTTTCTCCACGAAATCATTAAAAACAATATGATACACGGCCACTGTGGCGCGAATTACGAAAAAAGGTCATGTTGGTCAAGCGGCCGCACTTGCGCAAAGGGTTACCCCCGTAAGTTTATCTCAGAAACGCAGACTGCGACGGATGATTACCCACTGTACAGACGTAGAAACCCCGCTGAGAGCGGCAGAACTGTGACAGTTAAGGGGCACACTCTGGACAATCGTTGGGTGGTGCCTTATTGCCCGCTGCTGTCCAAGACTTTTGGAGCCCACATAAACGTTGAATACTGCCACTCGGTTAAGTCAATAAAGTACATCTGCAAGTACGTTAATAAAGGCAGCGATGCTGCCGTTTTAGGTATCCGGCGCGACAATTGCATTGACGAGGTGGCCGATTACGAGGCTGGACGGTACCTCAGTAGTAGCCAGGCCTTTTGGCGAATTTTCGGATTCCCCATACACCAAAGGGCTCCAGCCATTGTGCAGCTTGCTGATCACTTAGAAAATGGACAGAGGATGTACTTCACCAAACAAAACGTCCAGCTGGTTGCGGAAAATCCTAAAGACACAACCCTAACGGCTTTCTTTAAATTATGCTCAACAGATGCTTTTTGATATACCCCCAACTACGTGTGGTCAAAACAACCGGTGGGTTTGGCGAAAGGCTGGCGACCCTGTCGAGGGTTATCCTGATGTAAGATCTAACTCTTGCCTTGGACGCATTTATACTGTGCCCCACCCCGCCAGCAGGAGTGCTTTTACCTCCGCTTCTACTTCATGAAATTGCTGGGCCAACGAGTTTCACAGATATTCGCACTGTCAACGGCATAGAGTGCCAGTCTTATAGAGAAGCATGCTTGAAGACGACTCTCAATGGGATGCAGCCATAGCGGAGGGTGAACTTATCAGAACGCCATCACGGCTTCGAACGCTGTTCGCCATTTTGCTTTTGCAATGCGAATTAAGCGATCCTCTGTCGCTCTGGCTAAAGTACAGAGAATCTGTCAGAGGATGTGCTGTTCTCCGTTCAGCGTAACAGCCCAGGAGTTGAATGCGGTTTCACTGACTTCATACTCAACAGAGCGCTGGTGGCCCTAGATGTTGTTGTTTTCGAACTGGGAGGTGCCTCTTTACCAACTTACAGTTTACCACCACCGCTCAGAGACGGTTTTGACACTGTACCAACTGAGTTATTGCGGGAAACATCCTACTCCATCAAGGGGCATACATTACCGAAAACGATCCCAAACTTCTACCTGATCAGAGGATTGCTTTCACTACCATAACAGACAGGGCAAACGGCTCTAGTGGAGGTGTATACTTTTTTAGATGCGCCCGGAGGAACTGGCAAAACTTTTGTTACTAAATTAATCCTGGCAGTGGTACGGCGTCGTGGGGAGATCGCTATTGCGGTCACATCTTCCGGGATTGCTGCAACGTTGCTACCTGGAGGTAGAACCGCTCATTCGGTTTTTAGGTTGCCGCTTGATCTATGCCGGTCAAAAACTCCTCTCTGCAACATAACAAAGAATTCGCCACAGGCTGAAGTTCTGCGGAGATGCAAACATAGTTTGGGATGAGTGCACGATGGAACACAAGGGCGCCCTTGAGGCACTTGACCGAAGTCTCCAAGATATCCGCGACTCCTCCGACCCCATGGGTGGAGTAACCCTTCTCCTCGCAGGCGACTTTAGGCAGACTCTACTTGTTATTCCTAAAGGTACACGCGCTGATGCTGTCCACGCCTGCTTGAAGTCGTCTGCCCTTTGGCGCCACGTGGATACTCTTAAACTGAGCACGAACATGCGTGCCTACTTGAATGGGAACTCCAGATCCGCTGACTTCGCACGGGACCATCTTGCTCTTGGGGAGGGGAAAATGCCATCTGACACACAGGGTTTTGTGCAGATGGATCAGCTTGCCACCACTGTTGAATCAACAGATGAATTGATGAATGCAGTCTTCTACAACCTATCTACTTATTTTGTAGATGCCGATTGGCTTGCTGGGAGGGCCATATTGGCACTGAAGAACTGTGCAGTTGATTCCATCAACCTTAAACTGTTGGATTGCATTCCCGTCAATGTCATGTTTATAAGTGCATCGACAGAACTTCCGATCCATCTGAATTAGCTGAGTATCACATAGACGTTTTGAACTCCCTTCAGCCGTCCGGACTCCCACCTCATATTCTTCGGCTCAAAGTTGGTGCTCTGATTATGCTAATCAGGAATTTGTTCCCACCTAAACAGTGCAACGGGACTCGCCTCATTATTAAATACCTTTCTCCGAACCTGATTGAGGCGACCATTGCAACTGGTTGCGGCAAGGGGGAAGTCGTTCTGATTTCCAGGATGCATCTTCTGCCGTCAGACGCAAGCATACCAATCAAATTTCGTCGCTCACAATTTCCCGTGAAGTTTTGCTTTGCTATGTCCATTAACAAATCACAAGGACAGACGCTTAGCATCGCAGATCTGCATTTACGTGAGCAGTGCTTCTCTCACGGCCAACTTTACGTTGGGTGCTCACGAGTTGGGTCTAAGGACAGGGTTTTCATTTACTCTCCCAACAACTGTGCTAGAAACATAACCTACACGGAGGTCCTGTAGACAACCCGCCCGGTAGTGTTTAAGCGTCATGCACACGTATGCAGTCCGATTGCATGGCAAATTTTCTTGTTTGTCATATTGGTTATTGGTTTTAACGTCGTAGTCTCCACTTGCCATTACTAAGACATCTTTGTAAAGGTTATCCAGCTCTTTTGCTGCCTTCTGACTTTCATACCTTCACCCGCCATCATCGCGTTTGTTTGTACACTATGGTAACCTCATCGTATTCAGTTGCAACACAAACTGCTAGACACATGAACACCGGCATTAGACATGATTGCTCCACTAAAGTTCCGGTTTCATTAACAGTTGATCGGAGCACCTGCAGTTCATACCAGTGCACATTCACACTTCAGAAGCTTCGAAGTTCGTTTAATTGTCACAAAAGTCGAGTCCGTCTACGAAATTCAGGCTTCTGCTTCCATACACACTTTACGGCTGCCATGGGTGAAACATGTCAGCCATACGGCTCTATTGTTTTGTTTGTAGTCGTGTAAAAAAAATTAAAAACACACGCCAAGTACGGCGACCCCGGTCGGTTTTCATAAGCTCTCAGCCGTGATGTTGACTGCGACTGAAGAGAAGGCACTTTTTCATTGCAATTGAGGCGCTCGGCCGTACGGCGACCCCGGTCCGGTTTCATGAGCTCTCAGCGTGATATTGACTGCGACTGAAGAGATGGCACTTTTCCATTGCAATTACGATGCTCGGCCTTACGGCTACCCCCGTTGCGGTTTTAAGGGCTCTCGGTCGCGATGTAGATAGTGACTGATCAGAATAAAGGAAGTTATATCACAGAAATTTTCTTACCATGACACCCCGTCACTGTTCGCTCTTCTCTCGGTTTTACGGTTCTGCTTTGTGGTCGTGGCAGCGCCGTCTTTTGCACATAAGATGCGTCTTTTAGTTAGACAAGCGATTTGTTTGTGATTGCGCACGGCACTTACTTTATGTCTATGGCCTCCTCACGGCACGTTTTCCCTTCAATCCCTATGTATATTGCAACTGAATCGTGGTTTCTTGGCTACTTACCACAAGTGCTTCCAGTAATGCTTAACGGTCCAATTGGTTAAAGCAGTAACTTCTGCCATCTTTTACTCACAGATGTCTTAGTAATGGCAAATGACTGATGCTACAACGGCTTTCCGTTACTTCCTTCGATACCTTTGAATACTTGGGCCTGCATGATGTCTGCTTAAACTTTGTGTGCATTGCGTTTCAACGTTTTGTAGAAACTTAGTTCTTGTCGACTTACAAAGCACATCTTTCAAAGCAACAGCCGTCCCCAACTCTTACTGTTACATCCCCGGGCAACGCCGGGCTCTACTGCTAGTATAGTGGGGGGAAATAAATATTCGTACAATTGAAAAATTGTATTTTTATAAATGTAAAAGCCTTAAATAAAACAAATCTCGGCACATTTTATGTATAAAGACACTATTAAAAAATAATAATAAACTTAATTCTTATTCTAACAGAAATGAATGCATTTTTTTAATTCTAAGTGGTGAAAAAAGTATTCGTACAAATCAATTATTAGAATAAAATAATCAATTAATTATGAAAAAAGTATATTCTAGAATGTTCCAGTAATGTTATCAGTAATTAGTTAACGCTATTAGCCATTATCAGAGCATTCTGCAATTTCTAGTCTTACGAAAAGGTTCTAATAATGCCTAAAGGTAACGAATTGACTATTTCACGAAAACAACACATTTTGTCTCTTTGGAAAGATGGGAACAGTTACAGAACGATTTCTAACAACCTGAATATTCATTTTACTACAATTGCTTCGTTCATTGCAAGGTTTAAAACTCGTAACAGCATCGAAAACCAAAGACGAACATGTGCTCCGAGGAAGATTTCTCTAAGATCAGCAAGGATATTAGGACGCCAGATCCAACAAAAACCACAGGTTACTCGAGAAGAGTTGCAGGAATATCTGCGTGCATTAGGGATTAAAGTAACCAAGCGTACAATAAGTAATGAACTACACAAAAACAGTCTGAAATCCCGCATCCCAAGGAAGACTCCACTCCTCTTGAAACGACACAGAGATGCTAGGCTAAAATTCGTTAGAGAGCATAAGGATAAAGAATATTCGTTTTGGGAAAAAGTACTATGGACAGATGAAACTAAAATAGAGTTGTTTGATCATAATTATCGAAATCATGTGTGGAGGAATGACGGTGAAGCCTACTTACCAAAGAACACGTTGCCAACTGTAAAGTTTGGTGGTGGCAGTATCATGATCTGAGGCTGTTTTTCTGCAAAAGGTATTGGCAGAATATCAATAATAGATGGCAAGATGAATGCCGAAAGATACTAGAAAATCCTGCAAGACAATTTAATGCGTTCTTTTGAGAGACTTCGACTACCTCCTGATTGGGTTTTCCAACTGGATAATGATCCTAAGCATACCACTAGATCTACAAGGAAATGGTTAGCTGAATGTAACATTGATGTCTTGCAAAGGCCAAGTCAGTCCCCAGACTTGAAACCAATCGAGAATTTATGGCGATATTTGAAAATTCAAATTGAGAAAAGAGCACCAACTAATATCAATAATTTGAAGACAATATGCCAAGAAGAATGGGACAAAATACCACTAAATGCGTGCAAATCATTAGTTGAGACGTACAGGAATAGACTGGTAGCTGTTGAACTCAATAAAGGATATTTCACAAAGTATTAAATTAAGTTAATATGCTTTTTTTGTTTTGTACGAATACTTTTTTCATCAGTTAAAATGAAAAAAATGCATTAATTTCTGTTAGAATAAGAATTAATTAAGTTTATTACTATTTTTAATAAAATATATCTTTACACATAAAATGTATCAAAATTTGTTTTACTTAAGGGTTTTACATTTATAAAAATACAATTTTTCATGTGTACGAATATTTATTTTCCCCCACTATATATATATATATATATATATATATATATATATATATATATATGTGTGTGTGTGTGTGTGTGTGTGTTTGTGTGTGTGTGTGTAAGATAAGCAAAAAAATCCTAGAAAGAATTACTAGGCAAATTAAAAACCACCTAGGATTAAAACTATGGATTAATACCAAAGATGTCATCAATCGGTTTACCAATATTAATAATAAACCTGTTGCACCCTAATACAGTTCGATTACTACCAGTCAATATTGAGGGATCTGTTCACAAATGCCCTAGAATTTGCTGCTGTGTATTCTGACTTGACAAAGGAAGAAATGAATATAATTCTCAGTGCAAAAAAATCTGTCCTCATTCATAATGGGGACCAATAACCATTTTGACATCACTATGGGATCTTTAGACTCTGCAGAGTCTTCTGACCTTGTCGGTCTTTTAATACTGTACAACCTAACCTCGCACCGTGAATTAGATATTAAGGACATCTGGCTGTATAGAGATTACGGGCTCATGGTAATGAGGAGTTCCACTAATTTTAAAATAGACACAATTAGAAAGATTATATATAGTAAATTTAGAAAACTCAATTTAAAAACAACAGTCTGTACAAAATTAAAAAGGGTAAACTCGACGTAACTCTGGATTTAATGAACAGCTCATACCTACCTTATAGAAAACCTAACACTAACCCTTGTATGTACACCCTAAGCCAAACCACCCTCCATCCATAATTAAGCATATACCCTCATCAGTAGAGAAAAGAATCAGCATTAACCCCGCTAATAAAGAAATATTCTAACAACACAGTAATTTTTATAACGTAGCCCTAAAAAATAGCGGATACAAAAATGCTAACATCAATTATACAAACAATTGTACAAACCAGAAGAAAAACAGGAAAAGAAATATCATTTGGTATACCGGAGCGGTATACCAAATGATATTTCTTTTCCTGTTTTTCTTCTGGTTTGTACAATTGTTTGTATAATTGATGTTAGCATTTGATGTTCAACCAAATTGTTAGTATTAAGCTAGGACATAAATTCCTAGCTTTAATTGAAAAACACTTTCCTACAAATAGCAGACTTAGTAAAATATTTAATAAAAACACCCTAAAATTAAGTTACAGTTGCACTGAAAATCTAGAAAGTATAATAAAAAAACACAATAGTAAAATCCTGAATAAAACCCCATACCAGAATAGTATTAATAAAAACACTAAACTTTAATTAGACAAAAATAGTGAAAAATTATGTGATTGTAGAAACCCAGAACACTGCCCATTGGAAAATATATTCCGCGTAAAATCTGTGGTATACCAATGTACTATATCATCCATTGAGAGTCCTAACACTAATATTATATACATTGGGTCTACGAAGAATGAATTTAAAACCAGGTGGAGACAGCATAAAAGCTTTTTCAACAATATTAATAATAGAAATCAGACATCTCTATTTAAATATTTTTGGCATTTGAAGGAAATGAATAAAACACCAAAAGTAAAATGGAAAATTATAAACAAATCTAGAACTTGTAAAACTTGGGATGACCCATGCCCTTTACGCCTACATGAAAAACTACACATTATCAAGTTTCTAAATAATGAAAATTTATTAAACAATAGACATGAGTTAACGGTTTTTTTGTCGACATCATCAAATTTTCGCATTGAATAATTAGCATGAAAAACAAACAAACAATTAAATAATAAATACAAATTTTAAACTCCATAGTCTAAATAAAAAGTTTAAAAACCCTACCCAATCACATTAAAAAAAAAAAAACTTTTATGAAGTTGTCAAAAAACAAATGTTAGCTAATTATGACAGTTTTATATACACAAAACCCTTTCAGGATTGAAAATAAAATAAATAAATAAATCTCCATTGACACTTAGCAGTTAACCAGACTAGACGATGTCATCTTCCGCTTTAAATTTAGACACCCCAACCTTACCCTGACTTGACCTCTTTGAATGTAACTTAGATACAAATTATTAACCCTTACGCCCCTTTTTTAAATAATTGCTCTAGCCGTTACCATAGTAATTTTAACTTTAATAATGAATATGCTTATAAAAACGCGTAAATTTCAAGAATTAGTTATTCCAAAAAATTTCGCTTGAAGATGGAACAGAGCTTGGTACTTTAATTCAATTTAATTCAAATAATTATATTGAAGTTTTTGGCTCCTGTTTTGAAACTTGAGAACTCTTATGTAGCAAAGGAATCATATTTTTAAATAATTATATATATATATATATATATATATATATATATATATATATATATGTATATATATATATATATAAACTGCCACTTGGCCACATAGTGAAGGAAGCTTAATTTGCTTTCAATGTATAAAGGACGAGTTAACCGTGTAAGGTCGCCAGCTAGTCATGCAAATGTCGTATTTCATCTCTGGGTATGTTATGATGACCGTAGCATCGGAGAATTTATAGTCTGGCTGTGTTTGATTTTCAATCTGTTTATATATACATCTATAGATTAATTTTGAGAAGGCCTCTCGATTCTCATTGAACTCGCGGGCTTGTGAAAGATTTCTGACTGGTTATTTTTAGACAGAGTGAAAGTTTGGTTTCCTTGTTATTATGTTTATTTCTGTTTTTTACATCCTGGTTGTGAAAGCTTTCTGACTAATTGGTCGAACTATAGCTTTGTTTGCTTGATTTTTGTTATTATCCATCAATTTTTAAAAATTTCGGTCTTCTTGTTATTTATTTTTATCTATATATTTCACTGTCATCACAAATTTCCTGATTTTTTACAAATATTTTAAAACAGTGTAGTAATTTTTGCTTCATTTTCAGAAAGAAATTATCCATTTTGGTGATACTACTAATTTGTCTATTTTTATTTATTTTTTAATTTATATTCTAGGGCGACTCTCTGTAACAAATATTATTTGATATTTTATTTTTAGATATTCTTTGTAATTTTCTACAGTATCGATTTAATATATTAATTTATATTCCAAAGTCTTCATTTATTCTTTCAAAGGGCGAACCACTCGGAGATTTACTAAATAAATATACAAAGATATTGAGAAAATATTCTCTCCAAATATTATTAAAATCATTTCTAAAAAATATTGCATTGTTGATTGGATATTTTTATTAACTATGGGTGAGTAAACTTGTAATTATTTCCGTTTTTCATCTGTCATGATTCTCGCTAAGACGCAATGATTGCAAGAACAAATAAATGTATATATCTCCTACATTACTTTCAGAATAATTTTCTACAGAATTTATAGAAGAATTAACCAATATATTACAAGTTAATATTGTGGGCCGGGATATATATCATACATGGAATTCAGGTAATTGCAATGAGCAATTTAAGAAACACTTTTTAATTTTTGCTAATAATATATCATAGTTTATTTTACAAAAGTTGAAGATTATGAGGACTACACAATTTCAAAATATTACGTGTTTTGTGACGTACTTTATCAAATGCTTTTGCATAATCTATAAAACATAATTGTACATCATTTTGCATTTGTATTACACTTTCTGATATCATTCTGAACATAAACATCGCATTCCTTGTTCCAGTCTCTTCAACGAAACTGCATTGTTCTTGGTCTATTTCCGGTTTAATTCTGTTGTTTAATTCGGGTGATAAGTTGTTGTTTTTTATACGGCTCATTAGACTGATTGCCCGATGGAGTTTACATTCGTTTGCACCAATCCAACAAACAGCATAGACAAGGCCCTCTCTCTCCACCCGGTTGCTCACATATTCGTGTTTGGTGACTTTAACGACCATCATACCAAGTGGCTCGAGAATGCTACTACTGACCGGGCTGACATTCAAACACTTAACTTCTCAATTTCTCAATCCCTCACGCAGATAGTCAACTTCCCCACGCGTTTTGCCCTCAACCTGGCAGATAATGCCTCCCTTCTTGATCTGTGTTTTACCTCCATCCCCGAATCCTGTAGCGCCACACAGCTCTGCCCTTTTGGTAACTCCGATCATGCCGTGGTATCTGTTAACATGTCCTTCAACTCCACACCCCGCAAAGAACCTCCCATTACTAGAACCTCGTTCTACTACCAACGAGCGGATCGGGACTCGTTCCGTGACTTCCTCCGCGATGTCCCCTGGGATGTTGTCTTTACACTCCCTGTCCATGAATGTGTTTCTGAGATCTCATCTTGGGTTAAAGCTGGAATCGACGCTTTCATCCCCTCAAGGAAATTTAAGGTCAAGTCGCACTCCTCTCCTTGGTTCTCCGCTGGTTGCTCAGCCGCCATTGCCCATAGGAACCACTTCTTTCACATATTTCGTAGCGACATGTCGGACTGCAATAGACGTCTCTTTGCCCCGCCCGTAGCGAGTGTAAGCGTGTCCTCAACGAAGCTAAGACAATATTTGCTGCTCGGATGAGGGAGCGTATTGCATCTCGCAAATTTGGCTCCAAAGATTATTGGCGGGTCTGCAAGAGTGTCCTGAACAATAGAAAACCCTCCATACCTCCTTTATTCAACCAGTTCGAGGTCTTGACCTCCTCAACCGACAAGGCTGAATGCCTTGCTCGGAAGTTCTCATATAATTCGACGCTCGACTCCACCGGTGTACCCATACCAGACTTCCCTCTAAGAACTGAGGCCCTATTGAGCGGCTTACGCATAACCCCGTCATCAGTACTGGGTATTATCTCCAAATTAGACCCCCACAAGGCTAGTGGTGGAGATGGCATACCAGCCATTGTCTTGAAGAAATGTGCGCCTGAGCTAGCACCCGCCCTCTCTAAACTGTATAATTACTGCCTCAAGGAATCCTGCTTTCCTGTCTGCTGGAAGTCCTCATCCATTGTTCCTGTCTTTAAGAACTCTGGAGACCCCTCTGACCCCTCTAATTACCGTCTTATTAGTCTCCTACCCCTCTTCGGCAAAGTCTTCGAAGCCCTAATCAACGCAGAAGTGGTTAACCACCTTACCGCAAACGACCTTCTCTCAGACAAGCAATATGGTTTCCGCTACGCCCGTTCTACAGCTGACGTGCTTACGGCCATCACTGAAACCGTCTACCAAGCACTTCAAAATAACGGTGAGGCTCGTGCCGTGGCCCTAGACATCTCCAAAACGTTTGATAGGGTTTGGCATGCCGGCCTTCTTCGTAAGCTCCAGTGTTATGGTATTACTGGTCGACTGTTTGATCTAATACAATCATTCCTGTCAAACCGAGAATTGAAGGTCGTTCTCAACGGATTCTCCTCCAGTTCCTATCCCACGAACGCAGGTGTTCCCCAAGGCTCCATCCTTGGCCCCACACTTTTCCTTATTTTCATTAACGACCTTCCTGACGCCAAGGGATGTAGGAATTTAATTTGAGAACAATATTTTACAATTTTACATTCTAGTTATTTTTTCTAGCTTCACTCCAACCTCTCTCTTTACTTTTAAAACCGCCCCCCCCCCCCAAAGCCGTTTAAATTCAACGTTAATTAAATGTGTTGTTTTTTCTTTGTAAGACGTAATTTTGGGTCTGTTGTAAAGTTAAGAAAAAGTGTAAAAATTCAATTCTAATATAAGAAAAATGTTACGTAAGTGAGTTATCACCCTTGGTAAACTACACTCTCTAAGATCATGTATATCGTCAACCAACCAATCACTAGCCAGAATATGTTGGCGCCAAATATAAAGAACGCTATTCTTCTACGCTTTTTACTGTTCTTTTACGCTTGCTCTTTTCTGCCCAGATCTGCCAGGCACAGGACGTCAAAATCGTCTCTGATTTTACCTGCACTTTGACATGAGAGCCGTACTATATTGTAGAGGATAGCTGGAGGTGTCAGGTACTTACTGGAGAGAGCCGACCATTTTACTTGCATTCTTAACAATAGATCGTATGTACAAGTTCCACTTGTGGCCTGGTGTTAGGCTAAAAGTCTTTCAAGGCAGGGTGCTTCTCCGAGAGAACCTCCGTTCATCCAGATTGGTGACAGTTCGAGGTCAGATCGGCGATGATGGAATGTAACTAGCTTAGTCTTGGAGGTATTGAAAACCAGTCAGTTGGGTAATTTGTGCAAGATCGAAAGCCAGATCAGTTGCCAATTTCTGACAACCAAGAGTTTTAGAGGTGCACCTGTATATAGTCGTATCATCGGTATAGATGTTTGCAAATGATTTAAGTATATTTTTAGGCAGATCATTTATGTAGATCAAAAAGAGGGTTGATCCGGCCATTGGTAAACTACCTGTTAGGAAGGATTTTATGATCGAGAAATCCCTTTAAGTGATTCCATAACTGGAAAGTTTTGTGCCACACCTTGTCGAAAGCCTTTGAGATATATAGTGCTATGGTCCTCGAGATTTGTTTGTCATTAATAGCCTCACTGACTCTGTGAGTGATGGTAGTAGATCGGGCCGACCGAAATCCATACTGCTCGTCGTTGAAGAGATTGTTCTTTTCTAGGCGCTCGACAACCTTCTTATTGATTATGGCCTCAAAAAGTTTACTGGTGATACTGGGAAGACTGAGGGAACGGTAACAATCGTACGCTCGCGTTCTTGAAAACCGGGCATACGATTGACTTTTTCCACAGGTTTGGGAAGGATTTCTCCTTCAAGCAGCGGTTGAATAACTTTGCTAGGATTGGGGGTAGTTCCGGGTTGATGTCCTTAAGGACAACCACTGGAATTTTGTCTGGACCAGTGGCTATCTTAGAGTGGAGACCCTTGATAAGCCTAGAGACTTCTCGTGCCGTGATGGTAATATTACTGAGATCGCGCTCAGTGAGACGTGGTGATGGTCTTTGTTATCTAACGCTGAGTTAGAGGCAAAGATGGAGGCGAAGAGCTTCACCCTATCTAGGAAGCTATGGCCTTGAGGCCATTAATAATTGTGGGCACAGCCGTTTTACCTCTGTTCAGGATTTGGTTGGTGATCTCCCAGAATTCACAGGAGCAAATTTGTTTAATTTCAACCTTAGTCTGGACTGCTTGTGCGTATCAGAACTTGGCGTTTTCTAGAGCTTTTTGCAATGATTCTGAACATGAATGCAGTGAGGTTAGAACTATATAGCTCCTTGCGATAGATATTGATGTACTGTATTCGATGAGTTATGGATGCAACACATTCAGGGGTGAATCAAAGTTGACTGGCTTTTGCTCGAATATTTTGTGGGTATAAATCTCTCCATTCCAGAAAGGATCCAATCAGTGACAAGAACAGTAGTTTTTGAGTCAGCATGTTGCAGAAGGATGGGAAGGAAGCTTCCATCATGTAGGATCGAAAGCTGTCACAGTCTGACTTCGCATAGCGAAAAATCGATGGAATGGTACATCAGGAGATGCCTTAGATTTGACACTGATTAGGGAATGGTCTGATGTACCGAGTGGAGGTAAAACTTTTTGTAAGCATTTATCAGGTTAGGGGGTTAGGAAGAGGTCGAGGAGGTTCACCTGATGTCCCGACATGTCCGGAACCCGGGTAGGTTCACTGATGACTTTGGTTAATTCATAGGGGATGAAGAAGTCTCTGCAATATCTACCTTCAACATCGATTTTGTTGGAGTGGACTAACCACTCTTTATGGTGGATATTGAAGTCACCGCAGACATGAAAGAGCAGGAGAAAGAGCTGAGTGCATGGGAAGAAGAGGATGAGATACCTCTTTCCCAACTCCAAAAACGGTTAAGGGATGAAAAAAGGCCAGAAGTTGAGTCAAAGTTACCTCTTATGAAAAGACTGAGAGGGGCGGGAGACCCCGAATCTCAATAGGAAAATAAGGCTGTGAATGATGGGATAAATGGATTTGGTGTCGGTGCGCAACGACGTTGGGATCATTCAAAAGCCTATCAAGTAACTAGCAGTAGGGGTTGGTTGGAAAGGATAGAGGTGTGGATAGCGCGTCACGAAAGGCAGAAGCATTAATTGTTAGGGTTATCGTTGGTCTGACAAGGGCATGTGTATGGTCGGCGGTAGTATCGATGAGACCTGACCTTTGGACGAAAGCGCCACACGCCTGTCAATAACCAATCGACCTACAAAGAGAGTTGGTTAAAATAAGGGGAGGCTACAGTTAGGAAAAAAGAAAAAAGTAGTAGTGAGAATGCTACAGAAAAGTTAAAACAGAATATATAAAATTGAATTCAGATAGGACAAAATGTATGTAGAAACGGTAGAAGAAGCGGGGAAGTGTCAGATTGATGATTTAGGAACGTGTATTAGGTGACGACAAATCACAGATTGTGTGTGTTGGAGTTGATTAAGAGAGGTAAGGAGAGCCGCCTCGCTTATTCTGTAAGTAGTGTCACTTAGGATATCAGCAGTGTACTGGGCCGATCGAAACTCGTACTGTTTGTCAATCAAGAGGTTCCTATTGAGATGATCAACGATCTTCTCGAAAATTTGCTAATGACACTGAGGAAATTGATGGAGAGGGGGATGAGCACTCACACGCATTCTTTAAAACCGAACATACACTTGACACCTTTCACAAACCTAGGAAGGATTTCTACTTCAATCAGTGGTTAAATAATTTCGCTAAGATCAGGGATAACCCCGGCTTGATATTTTTAAGGACAACCACTAGGATTTTGACTGCTCCAGCGAGCATCTTAGAGTCAAGACTTTTGATAAGTTGTGAGATTTTCTGGGCTGTAATAAAAATAATTCTGAGATTTTGCTCAATGAGAAAAGTCGGGAAAGGTATAGCTTTTGTCATCTAACGTTGATTTAGAGGCAGAAATGGAGATGAAGAGCTTCACCTTATCTGATGAGATGACCTAGGGGTCATTTATGATAGGCACTAACACTGCCAATATTCAAAATTTGGTTGAAGATCTTCCAGAATTCTCGGGATCCAATTTGTTTGCTTTCAACTTTGGATTGAACTGCATATGCATAACTACATTTTGCATTTTCTAGAATTTTTGGGCAGTTCTGAATTCAGCAAGTGCCTAACTATACTCTGCTCCCTGTGATATCTATTGTAGTAGTGGTTACGGAGAGCTATGGATGCAGCACATTAAGGAGTGAACCACGGCTGGCTGTTCGGCTCTTGCTGAATTTTTTTTCTGTGACTCTCCATCCTAGAAAGAATTCATCCTGAGATAAGAGCAGTAACTATAGTAAATGTAAAGCCAGAGTACCTAAAATTCAATAAAACATTCGATTACTTAGATTATTTTCACAATTTTTTAAGATTACTGGGTAGTGACAAAAAATTATATAAAAAGGCGCTCATATTATATTCGTCAAGTAATTTCTTTCAGTTTGGAGAAAAATACTTGCAATACACAGTTCTTCAAAGAAATAGATGAGGTTTGTTTAATGTAAAAGTATCATTTATATTCATTATAATTTATATAAATTATATTTTATTATATTTAAAATTTAAAAAATGTTCTATTTTATGATAATTTTATACTTTTATTCTTTAATTTATTTGTTGATATTTATTATTACCATTTAAAATATACTATAATAATTCTTAAAGTGATGGCGAACTGTTTAACCCGACATCCAGTGTAAAATATATATGTGTGTGTTTATGCGTATATATATATATATATATATATATATATATATATATATATATATATATATATATGGTAGAGGGAACTCGTCAGCCCAGGAAGGAAAATGAATTTAAACCTCCGTTGCCTAATGGCTATACCGAATCTTGGTAAAGTCTTCGTAAGTAAATCCTGAGAACAAATCCGGAGCCAGAGTCCGATGTTGTTCAATTTCGTTATGGTAACTCCTGCTAAGCTGAATTCGACTCTATCTTTCCCTTGGACAAAATCGGTGGTGTAGAGAGAGGAGATGTGCTGCATAGGTAACTGCTGATCTCTCATAAAACCCTCCTGAGGGCTATGCCCTGAAGAAGACGTTCTAGAGAGAAAAAATCGAAAAGCTCTACTGATCGGAGGATTCCGATTGCAAAAATGACATGAGGGCGACGAACATGGACATCGAGAGGTGTGAAGACGTCACCAATGATCCCTGAGGATTGGAGCGAAGAAAGAAAAAACAGAGGCTTGTTGCTAGGGTGAAGCATGCTCGAAGGAAAGAAAACAACAGAACGACATCGGAGGAGAGCGTCTTCACATGCATTGGTTGTCATCGTGACTGTTACTTCTGTGTCATAACAGATGCTGCGATGCTTTCAGAAGCTGAGGCCTAAATTTTGGGGTATAGATCCAGAGTTTCTCGAGCCCGACTTATCTCAATATGTATAAACTTCGCTTTTTGTTTTTAACAATTGAACATAAATATCAGAATAAAGAAATAATGTTTCCTTACAGGAAAAGTACTTCAATACTTAGACGAAACCTTGAGCAAAAAATGACTTGTAATTGATAGAATGATGAAGCGAAATCATTAAATAGATCTTGTAACGGTGATTTGTAGTTTAAGATGAAATCTGTTTGATGGATTTGAGCCAAATTTACATTTGCGATGAACAGAGATCAGGAAATAGTTGAAAAAATTAGTTTTTCTTTTACTCGAATACTTGGTAAGATGAACCTCCGGTCAGCTCCTAAGATGAAATACATTAAAGTGTTTCCTGTTTAAATTTCTGTGATGAGAAGTTATCATTATTATTTACACAATTTACATGAGAACTATTATTCTCATCTTTGTTGTTGCTATCACAACAATACTAGACAAGGAAGAAGACTGGAGAGTTAAACATCTGAAAGAATCAGGGCATATGCTAGGCTATGAAAACATCATTAGTAGTCCTATAATATAAATAAATAGGATATTGGAGCCACAAATAAAGAAACTGTAATAAAAGAGAAGCAGCGGTGAGAGTAAAGAAGCATCAATAGCAGCACCTATCAGCAGGCAGGTTAAAGTTCTCTACATAGAAGCACGGGCAATAACAGAGCAATACTAAAAATACGAGCATATTGCGGACGTATACTGGTCGTGTTTTAGGTCGGAAAACACGTGCCTCGTGGTATATATTTCCCACAACAATAATTACGGACTGGAATGTGAGTCCGAATAATAAAAAGTCAAAGAAACAACAAAACTATATGTAAAAACAAAAGATAATATATGTATTAACAAAACATAGGCAATAGAAGATTGTTGCGTGTAACAAAACAATGAATATGAAAGAAAACTTTTAAATGAGTAAAAGTGTTTGTGTAACAAGCGTGTGTGATGGACACATGTGTATATATGCATGTGTGTGAGAGAGTTCAAAAGTCAACAGAAGATCAAAGGAAGCGAACGCGCATCAGCGGCAACGTTCTTATTCTACGTGCGATTTACATCTTAACGTCCCTGGGTGAAATAGGAAAAAGAGGATGACAGAGAATGTCACTCCTTATTTATAGGCTTAAAGAGTGTCCTCTAGCGACGATTTTTTGTTATAAATAATGGGCATCTGTACAATACACCCCTCCAGATGGGGAGAATTTTATTCTACCCATATGTCCATAAAGCTTGTGTATGTTTGTTTTGTCCCACGTAGACTGAAAAGAAAGAGTCGAATAATGTGGTTGCGATGTATCGACTAAAATGTACTTGTGTAAAGGGCTGTATCATCAGGGTACTGTGTAATGTAGCACGCTCTAAAAGATACGTTGGTAGTGTAGAAAAAAGTTATCAGCGGTTGGTATTAAAATTTTGTTATTCATTGCTCCATGCTGAACTGATTTTGTTTGGAAGGCCTCGTTTGATGTTGGTGTACAAATTTTTTTTTTATAGAATAAGCTTCGATTTGTAAAGTTATTGAGCTGATGTTGGTGAAATTGCTACTGCGAGTTGAATACATGTTTTGTGAGAACTTTAAGATATCTGCTGTTATTGTCGATTTTTCTTGCAGACGCTGCTATCTCCGTGTATTAGTATTTCTTAGTTTTGTTCCTTTGAGTAAAAAAGGTCAGTGAATCGACTTTGGAATTATTTCACACTTTATGTTTTGAGCTTAGGAGAAACAGTGCTGTTTAAGAATAGAGTTGACTTTCGTGGAGCTTGAATGGTACTCTTGGAGAAAATAAAGTGGGATTTTGTTTGATTCAAACTTGTGAGATGAAATTTGTATTTTTCGTTTTGGTGATTTTTTTCTGTTGCTGCCAGTGGAAGGAATCAAGCATAATTTTTTGCTTAACCCTTTCTCTCCCTTAAGAGAGAAAGGGTTAAGCAAAAAGCAGTAGTGATGAGATTCGTGTTGTTTGCCTGCTGATCTCACAATCGTAGTACTAATTGCAGTGGTGATTAAGGGTATTTTTGTGTCACATGTGTTGCAAAAAATCTATTTGATGACTTGAAGAACATCTTGTCCAGATAGTTACGTTGTGTAGATGTGTTTTAGAGATTTGAAATTTGCGATTATGGTCTTTTCATCAGGTCTAATAACAAATTGGGTTGAAAGTTTTTCGCCGTGCATAGTAGGGAGAAGTTGGTCACTGGCTCTCGGTTTGAAAAAGTGTCTAAACGATGCATGAATTTGTTTATATAGTTTTGTGTGTTTCTTGTATCCAAAATAAAATATCACGTCATGGTCACCAATCTGTTGCAGGTGACATGACAATATGTGAATGAGGAAAACATTTAAACTAGTGAATTGTTTATGTGTGTGAAGTAGTGTAGAAAGAGAATAGTAATGGAACATGAAGAGGAAGGTGCAGGCGTGCGCGGGCCCGTGCGTGTGTGTGTGCGTACCCAGACGTGGGCTGCATTTCTCCACGTGGCGACCAACATCTTACCGTCCCTGGGTGAAATACGAAAAAGAAAATAACAGAGAATATCACTCACTATTTATAAGCTTAAGCGACGTCCTCTAGCGACAGTTTGTTTTTAGGAAAGTAAGTGGGAGTAACTCCACATATTACACGGAATATCCTTAGACATGGGCAGTGTAACGAGAACAAATTAGGGCTCAGTCTGAAATTCCTTGTAGGTTATCCGGGTCGACATACACCTGACGAAGACACAACAGCAAAAACATTGTGATAACATCAAAGTTGATGATAATAATCCTCATGTAAATAGTGTAAATAATTGTATGTTTCTATTTTATCAAATGGACCATGGGCATTTAATGCACCACGGAATAAATAATGATAATGAAAATAAATATTCTAAACTGTCAATAAGCCACACAAAAAGAAAACACAGACACACACACAATCGGGCTCAGACACGTCGCCAGTGCGTTAGAAAAAAAGAAAGCAAGCTATTAAACATGAATAAAACTTAATTTTATATTCAAAAGACAATTTTTTCTGCTATTAATCTCGTCAGGGTTGTCAGGTAATTTCCTTCAAAATCAGGTTAAATTATGCACAGTTAATTATTCCGTACAAATGAACATAAGTGTAATTCTAAGTTAAACATTTCTGATTTTTTAATGTTTTTGTATGTGTTAGTATGTGAGTTTTTCTCTCTCTCTCTCTCTCTCTTTTTCACTCACTCTCTGTCACCTTCCCCATTTATCATTTTGAATAAACGGCGTCAAGCGGCGACATCAAATATTTTCTCGCAATCATTCATTCTTTTGCTCTTGTGTGGCCGAATCACATCACACTCACACCTGCACACGCACATGCACCCTCGTAGCTTTTTTTTATTTGACTTAGGCAATTTTTTTTCAGTTTGTTTTGTTTTTATTTAACATTAACATAGGTACCAACATGAAATCCCTGGAAAATGGGCATAGCAGGATCATAACGGTCTCAAACTTGATGAAAATAAATTTTTATCGTCTAAATTTTTATGTTATTATCAAGAGGAAGGATCAAAGTATTTTTTGATTATTTTTTACATTTTTTTACTAATTTGTAGCACATCCAAAATTTTATTTAAAAATCTTGTATTTTTTTTTTATCAGCGAAATTGACAGAAAACTGACCGTCAGCCATTTTTTTAACTTTTGTTTACAAAAGTGAAAGTCTCCGTTTAAAATTCTTTTAAAAAATCAGTTATGATTTATTAAAAAATTAATTTAAGAAAATTATAAATTATAAAGTTTAATATATTTTGAAATAAACATTACTTACTTTGTGCACCAAAAAATATACTTTAAAATGAGAGAAAGCCAGTCTTAACAACGGTGTTGATCGACAAGTAATAATAAAGACAGAAAAATTTTGAAAAATAATTAAAAATTACTTTGTTCTTTCCTCTTAATAAAACCATAAACAGATAGACGATAAAATTTGTTTTCAAGTTCAAATTTTGGTTAAAGTTTAAGGCTGTTATTATCATGCTATGCTCATTTTCCAGCGATCTCATGTTGGTACCTACAACATTATAATGTACAGAAAAATGAAAAAATCAAGATTTAATACTATGAAGTTGAAACAAAAACAAAATTAAAATCCGATTGTTAAAGATTATGCTTGATGGTTCAGCTAGAAATCTGTTCACCCAAGTCATACTAGAAGCATTTCCTTTTGGCTTTATAGGACTGGGATTTATTTACGTCAACATTTTAGAGTATCCAGTCACTACTGATAAACATACACACACACACACATATAGACTTATATATACATATATATATATAAATATAAAAGTAAACATTGAAGTCAACACTCAGAGGCAACAGGCTGTTTCATGATAGACGCAATGGTCAGGCCGCGAGTGTTGGATTTTTTCTCGACTATTTATATATATGGGTCAGTGGTGCATTGTGGGTAATCCATTCTGGAGGTTATTTTGGCGGGAGTGGCTTGTTTATTTATTTATTTGGGTTAATTTATTTTACTTGTTTTATTTTCATTTTTTATTTCATGTATTTATTTATTCTTTTCGGTTTTCGATGTTTTATTAACGTAGTAAAGAATTGGTGTGGGAGTTTGCTTAGGCCGCTTATTCAATAGTTTGTTTTGGTCTGGGAAGATACTTAAAGCTATTTATTTGTCCAATTTTTAGATTGATTGCTGTAGTCTATTCTGTTATTTTGGCGGGGGACAGTTTTTAATTTGTTTATTATTTTATTTATTTATTTGGATTTTAGACGAATAAATAGCTTTGTCTCCCCAGACCAAAACAAACTATTAAATAAACGATCTAAGCAACCCGCCAAATTTATCATAGATAAAGAACAGTATTTGGCCATTCTTAAAATAATAAAAAACAAAGTGCATGAAACCTGTCCTTGGGACGTCACTGGATGTTCCAATATAACAATGACCTGAAACGCACGGCACAAAATGTTACATAATATATAAATGACAGCAAAATTAAAGTCCTGGCCTAAACCAGTTTGAAAATGAATACGCATATTTGAAGAAAAAAGTAAGAAAAATGTCCTTCGAATTTGGAGGAACTAGAAGCTACTGCCAAGAAAGAATGGAGTAAAATACTTATCAGTGTGTGTAGTGATCTTGTAAGGAACTATCAAAAACGATTAATGGCAATAATCAAGAATAAAGGTTACACAATTGATTATTGAAGCAAGAAGGCCAATAATTTTGTTCTATGCTAAATTTTATTTTGGTGTTTTTCGTATTATTGCTTAATATTAGAATAAAAATTTTGTTGTGAATATGTATATGTACATACACACACACACACACACACACACCCCCACATATATATATATATATATATATATATATATACACACACACACATATACATACATATATATATACACACATATATACATATATATACATACATATATATATACAGATATATATATATACATAAATATATATATACATATACATACACAGAAATATATTTTGCATGAGATTTGGTAGATGCAAGCATCGGATGTAATATGTTGTTTGCTGGTGCTATTAAATCCAAGTAGAGTTTGATGTAGTCAGGGAAATATGTAAAGATGATTTCAGAATATGAGATAAGCCCGATGGAACGATTTTCTCATATAAACAGTTAGATAAGAAATCCTTTCTGTTCTTATAGGAATGCGCGGAGATCAATCGGCTTATCTCATATTCTGAAATCATATTCACATATTTCCCTGACTACATCAAACTCTCTACTTGGATTTAATAGCACCAGCAAACAACATATTACATCCGATGCTTGCATCTACCAAATCTCATGCAAAAACTGTGACTTAAAATATGTGGGCTCGACAAGCGTACATATAAATTTTAGATCAAATAGAATTTATTTCCCTGACTACACAGAAATATATATATATAGATACATACAGATATATATTCAAATGTAAAAAGAACGAAGAGCAAGATTTCAGCGTTGAAAACATTAATTTAAAACAGAGCTCAATACAAAAATAAAGCCGTAAATATTTATTTATTATGCATTATTACATGGTATTTGCATGTTCTAATGTAACACTGCATAATAAATAATTATACAGATATATATATATATATATATATAGGCATGTGTATATACATGTACACAGGCATATATATAGGTATATACCTATATATATATATATATACACACACACACTGTTTTCGAGATGTGTTAAGCTTTTCCTTGATGAGTATATATATATATATATATATATATATATATATATATATATATATGTATGTATAAATAAAAAGAAAGAACAGTAAAATATATAATCCGGTGTTCTTATAGATATTTTTATTTTTACAAAATAGTGCTCAACGTAAATTTACAGAGCATTAATATTATAAATTAACTGATTTAAAATATGTTTTTTTCGCTACACAGTTCTAACCATGTTTCAAAAATGGAAGCTAAAAGCTTAGAATTTAATTTTGTAATTAAATTAAAGACATTAGTTCCATTTCATCCTCAAGTGAATTTTGGAGTAACTTATTTTTAAATTTACTGGGTTTTAAAGGCACGGCAAAAATCATAATTTACAGTTTCCAAGGATACAAAGAAATCCATTCATCCAGACAAGGGGTAGTTGCGTGTTCATTTTATTAACTTTTGTTGTATCAGTTATTAGATACGTTTGAAAAAAGGTTACGTTTAGGTAGGGGTGGCGGTGTATTTTTCAACGAATTCTGACATCCGTTAAATGCATGTCGTCTGGATTTTTTTTTTAATTTATTGTTAACGGCAAAAATTCTTACGCATTTTTTCTATTTGTATACTTAAAGATTTTGTGGGGATGTTTAGGTTAGAATAGGTTTTATTTAAAATATTTTCACTTTTAATTTTTAAATATTTTTAAATATTTTCACTTTTAATTTTTAATAGACTATATTTCTTTTTAAAACAAGTAATTGTATTAGAATTACTTACAGTATGTAAGTATATATATTACCAGGTCACATTTTTTTTTAATTTTATAATTAAATATTATTTAATTAAAATTTATGATAATGACGGCAAAAAATAACTAATCCATTTTTCTGATTTAGTACACTTTTATTTTTTATAAGCAATATATAGTTTCTCATGTATGTACAAAGGACATGGGTCATTTAATGGCCTACATATTCCAGCTTTTCACATTAATTTAATTTTACTGTAGGTGTTTTACTGGATTCTTTTAAGTGCTTGAAGTACTTTGAGAGAGGTGTTTAGGTTAGAATATGTTTTATTTAACTACAATTTTAAAAAACAATTTTAAAATATTTTCACTGTCAATTTTAATAGACTATTTTATATATATATATAAAACAATTAAATGTAATAGAAATACATATATATACATATATAAACATATATACATATATATACATATATATATACATATATACATATATATATATGCATATGTAAACATATATATACATATATAAACATATATGCATATATAAACATATATGCATATATGTACAGATATATATACATATATAAACATATATATATATATATATATATATATATACATATATAAACATATATACATATATGTACATATCTATACATATATAAACATATGTATATATATATATATATATAATGTATATAAATACATATCCATATATATATAAAATATATATAAATACATATATTTCAATAAAGGTGCAATTAATTTACAAATTCATGAATTATTCATACATAAAACAAATACAAAGGTTAATGATTTAAATGGCGAGAAATCCATCTTCGCAAACAATTCAAATATACAAAAACCCCGAACCTGTTTATGAATGAAAAGATCCTGTTTTATAAATTTCAGTTGCAATAGGTCTTTTTATTTTTACAAGCTTTCGTCTGTTCCTACAGACATCCTCAGGTATGAAATAGATTGTGTTCTTGTTTTTACTCTGAGTAATAAGTGGACAACGAAAACAGGGTTGTAATCCGAAAAATGCTATGAGAAATGTGTTATTGTTTTGGAACGTGGAGTCGCAACGCTGAGTTTGAATTTAAATTTTAAGGTTCTGCGTTTATGTACAAATGTAGTGATAAGAGAGTTCTTTTTTACTGGTAGATTTTCCGTCAAAGTGGCATGAACTATATTGTTCAATAATTACAGTAATGTCGCACTTATTATCCGAAAGTTGCACTTGGATCAGTTATTTTAATTTCAATAAAGGTGCAATTAATTTACAAATTCATGAATTATTCATACATAAAACAAATACAAAGGTTAATGATTTAAATGGCGAGAAATCCATCTTCGCAAACAATTCAAATATACAAAAACCCCGAACCTGTTTATGAATGAAAAGATCCTGTTTTATAAATTTCAGTTGCAATAGGTCTTTTTATTTTTACATTCAAACATCTTTCATTGAATAATATAGGCACAATATTGTTTATATTATTCTATGAAACACGTTTGAAGGATGAGGCCTATATATATATATATATATATATATATATATATATATATATATATATATATATATATATATATATTGATAATATTAGAGGTCAATATATATATATATATATGTGTGTGTGTGTATTTCCAAGAGGATAAAATCCATGTAGGGCTCTATGTAGAGCAAGAATATAATAAAAAGGAGGTAATAAACATGGAATATTTGTGTTTGAGCCTTATATATATATATAAGCAATAGTATGTGAATAGTAGTGTTAAGCAATAGTATGTGAATAGTAGTGTTAAGCAATAGTATGTGAACTCCTAAGATAATATTAAAAATTGTTTTTCTTACAGATAATGAACAAATCTTAATTAAACTATATATTCATTAAGGAAACCTTTATATATACATGCATATATGCATGCATATAAATTATATACATACTTATATATATATAAATTATATACGTACATATATATATATATATATATATATATATATATATATATATTGTCAAAAGTATACATATAGCCACAGATCGCGTGGAGACAGCTTTTGTGGAAGACATCCAGCTGATTGATACAGGAACTATAGTCCACAATTCTGAGATGTACAGCAGTGTGGTCAAAACGGCTGCTCTATAAACCCGTACTTTGTTGTCCAATTTAATACCATAATCTTCCCAAATGTACTTGTAACTTTGGTCAGCCACTTTGTTATTTCGTCATCAAGGGATATATTTGTATTCATCTTACTTTTTAAATATGTAAATGTGTTCTTCCCATCAATGTGTATAGAGTTGTCTGAAAATTGATGAACTGGTGAAGGTTGCTTGACACCACAAATCTACTTTGGATAAGTAGGCATCTGGTGGATTACCTGTTTTCTTTATGCTAATGGTAGAGCCAAAAGCTTTGCATGCAACAGAAAAGCAGTTGTCAAGTTCTTGGGCTTCCTCTAGGGATGTTGCCAAAAGTGCAGCAGCATCAGCAAACAGCAGATCACGAATGACGCTAGTTCAAATAGCTTTGAAATACTTGTAACACTATTTAGCTATGGTAATTTGCTAACTAATTAACCATAGAAATTAAAACAAGAAATACTGAGAACGGAAAGAAGATATCCCAAAAGATATACCGTTCAATATTAAAAAGATTTTATTTTATTTCCGAAAAAGTTACTTTTCACAAAAGACAGTAGACCCGTAGAAAAGCCATATGTGAGATTTTGACAAATTGATTAATATTGTTGTAAAGAAATGCCTTGCCGAGAAAAACATGAGATTCGGAAAAAGCGAAGCATTGAGATATCGAGCAGACGATATGGCGGTCATAAAAATTTCGGCCTGAGATGATTGCCGAAACGGGGTAAAGAGAATCAATATTAATTATCTTCCCAAGGTATCATTTTTTTTTTCTCTTGAGTTCCGGCAAGGCAAAGCCATATGGTATTTGTGGGAATTTTAGTATGAGAAAAATTTATCCCGATACGGGGTGGAGAGGATTGTTGTTATTTACTTTACCAAATTGTCGCCTTCAAGCGCCGATACGTTGAGTAGCAATATGGTGATTATAAAATTTGGGGCATGAGAAAAGATAGCTTGAAAGAATCGTAATTTGGGAGATAAGGAATTTAATTCCTCAAGAAGCCAAGGGTTCCAGTAAAATCTAACTTCATGAAGGGACCAGATGGCAGACTTTGACAGTGATTGATGGAATTTGTAAAGGGTGCTGGTTAAGAAGACTCTGAGTAACCAAAAGATCTGAGAAGTTTTAAGTGGCAATGTGGGAATCGTAAAAATTTTGGCTGATGGGAATAAAAAAAAGAATTTTGTAAAGAAAAAATCTGGGTTATAATTTTAAGGAGGCCAGCTTAGCCATACCCGCACAGCAGGGATGCCATTGGTTGAGTGGTAGCAATGGGGATAGGCGGAGGTAATTTGATGAGAGGACGGAGAAGTTATTAACGCCCGCTGAACTTTTTGAAGTTTTGGGCAATCCGCCATCCTCCATACATGTCAGAGGACCTGTCCAGTGCATTGGATTGACTGCCAATTGATGTCCAAGATTTGTCTCAGGTACTGCTGGTTAAAACACTCTAAGACCATAACATGTCGACAATAGGTGGTCTACATTTCAAAGGAATATTCACTCCAAACCTCCCACCTCTCTTGTGCATGATCCCGAAGGTGACTTGCCAGGCCAACTGCAGACTTGCATGACTTGTTACACAAGTGACAGACGAACTATGTGCACATATAAATGCATATATATATTTATTGTATAGGGGCAGCAGATCACTATCTATTGTTAAATATAACAGACAAATTTTCGTTTTATTTCGTTTTATCAGGAGCCATTCCAAGCTTCATATGTTGGCTTTAATCACAGGAGAAAATAAAGACAAAAATTGTCCAACGTTAGGATTTTGGATTGTGTTGTTTATCAATCTAAGCTTTCAGTTCACAAGAGTCATCATCAGAGTGGTTACAGTCCAAATATCCACTCTGATGATGGCTCATTTTGTGGTATGGACAATTTTGTGTGTGCGTATATATATATATATATATATATATATATATATATATATATATATACTATATATATATATATACAATATGGCGCCAGTTACATTGCACAGATCAGTACGAAAATTTCAGTGATTGCGCAGGTCAGTGTTTCCAACATTGTGTGAAAATTTTGTGAATTGATTGGACGGTTTTTGAAATATTAGAAAAAAAGTTATCTCGATAATAATTTGGCACGCAGTGTATATATACATGTTTCACTGAATATGACAGACAAGATGCTTTGATTTACTTTCTCATATGATTTTCTTTTTTTTTTTTTTCTTTTCAGTGGATAAATTATATAAAAACTGTCTAATTATTCTTTCTTTCTGGGCACTTTCGGCTATGAATTTAACTATTTTCAATGTTGAAATATATTAACTGTTAACAAGAAATAGATTGTTGTATGTATTTATATAATGTTTTCATTTTCAAAACCCGGTCAAGACATTGTGTCCATGTTCAGAGTTGATATTATTGAGTGTTGTTTTTTTGTTTTTTTGTTTTTATTATTAAGGCTTACATTATTTTTAGCCTTTTTTTACATGTAAATGATATTTGTGTTATCAACAAGTATGTTACGAATAGGGTCCAGTAGGTCTCCATGAGTATTTAAATGACCTAAGTGAGCTATGATCAGAAAGATGTAGTGCGAGTCTTCTTGTCAAACATGTTGTAGTGTGGCCTATATAATTATTTACGAATTTTGATTGATCAGGAATACAATTTCTTAATGGACATTTAAATTCGTAAATAATATTTGTTCTATTTGAATTTGTTCTAAGAGATGAATTATTATTTTTAACTATAAGCCTGGATATTTTAAATTATTTGTAATAAATAATTAGTCTAAATTTATTGCTCGTCTTCTGGTGTTGTTCATTTTTTTATTATGTTCTTAATTCTAGTTTCATCTTATTTGTAATTTTCGTTCATCTGATTTTTATAATAATATTAATGTTATTGTTTATGTTTCTATTCTCGTCATTGCTATTAGCTAACTTAGACAGAAAAGACCTAATATGGAAATCCAACAATTGATTAGGAAATCCATTATTAATAAGCATTTCTTTTACGTTATTTAAATCTTTAAAGAAAAACGTGCAAGAGGATGAATTCTTGTGTGCTCTCTTGAGGAAATCTTTAATAACACTTATTTTATAACGAAGAGAGCATTCACTAGAGAAATTAAAATGGCAAAAGTCTTTACTAGTTTTTTTTATAAAAGAAGTTGCAAATCAACGAGAAACATCTAAGAAAGTTTATTTTTTTCATAGGTAAAATTTAGAATGGAATTTTTTTAAATGTAGTTTTCAGATTTTCAATTTCCTTTTTGCTATCAGCTAAAATAAATATATCGTCTCCATAACAAATAAATATTCTATGTTTAATAACTCTACATAGGACATTTAAATACTGAAGAAGCGCGGTCCAAAAGGGTTTCCCATACTTACTCCATCAGTTTCTGCGTAAATAGTACCATTCTGGCTATAAATAGGATCTCTAGTGGTGCAAGCGAGTATTAGTTTTCTTAAAAATACTGGTTTGGATTGATGGAGGTGGAATTAAATTATTTTAATACACGGAAGATATGGTGCAGTAATATCACTGAGAAATTTTGATAGTTGGCATATGTATATTGGAATCTAAAAAATGATAGGTCATAATGGGTATCCTGGTTTGTGTATTTTAACATTACCATATAACTAGCCAGGTTGGTAATCTCCAGTAATTTTATTTATTTTTAGGGATCCTGCAACAGCTTTGTTGGATGTTGAGCTTATTAACATATTTCTTTAGAGATTCAGTGGTGTTCTTATTCAATTTAGTATTAGGTTGGTGCAAAAATAATGCCGTTTTCTCACATATGTGAGAAAACGACATTATTTTTGCACCAACCTAATAAATTTAGAACGAACCATCAATGAAGTGCTGAAGTTTTTTGTGATAAACCAATTTGCCCCAAATTACGTAAATATTCGATTTATCAGCTTTTCTGGTGACAATATTAGGGTTGTTTTTTAATTCTTTCGCAGCAATTTTGAGTTTTGTTGGAATGCTCTTATTTCTATTACGTGGAATATGATTTTTTAGACCTTCTACCTTGAGAAGATCTTTGAAGTTTGGATGGAGTATTATTGTCTTTTTCTAGTTATTTTTTTTACTGGTGTAAGATTTCAATTTCAGTCTTCTTTTTGAAGAGGTCAAATTTTGGTAGGAGGTGGCCATTTGGTCCTAGATTTAGAAATTCGTTCTGATCATCTGTTAATATATGACTGGATAGGTTTATGTATTTATCACGGTTGTTGGGAAGTAGAATATTTCCTTGGTATAAGTTACACAACTATTTTGTAATTATTTGTCTATGTTTAAGTTCATCATTATTAGTACTTATGCTGATATGGTATTATGCTTCTTTATATTCAGTTTCAGTTAAAGTGTTTTGGTACAGCTTTATATTTTTGGATTTCATTATTTATATGTTGGATTTCGTTCTTAGCTTTAGTTATTGTCGTAGTTTTTATATAATTTAACATCTGAAAAGAAAACATATATAAAAAAAAATTGTACGATCACATGATAAATTGTATAAAAACACCTTGTCTAATTCAATGAACCATGCATGAAAGAAGGATTGCTGCCTAAATACACAAATATATATATGTGTGTGTGTGTGTATGACCGCCATGAATTGATAAAATGTTTTTACTACCTCTCATGATAACAATTAAAACGAAAAAATGAAAAATTAGCTTGCTAACTAGTTTCGAACCTTGCTCAATAGAGCAAAATCAAGGTTAATAAAGGCATAATTATCAATAAAAATATGGAAAATATGTATGAAAAAAAAGATTTCTTAAATGGAAATTAATTGGAAACCCAGTACAAAATCCTTTCAAAATAAAGTCAACTATGAGTATAGCAACAAAGTCCTTAAACACTTATGAGAGAAAGAAAAATATATATATACGTATGAGCAAAAAAAAATAAAGAAAAAAAAATGTTACTTCCTTTGTAATGGAAAAAAAACAAAAGAACACATGAACTTTGAAATCTAGAATGATGCATAAGAAGTTAAAAAAATAAACAGTAGAAATGTTTAAATTCACAGAAACACATATACATATGTCCAGACAACTTAATCCCCTAAAAATAGTCTCATATGGGATCGAAACTACTTGGGGAAAATAAAAACTATTCGAAAGAAAATTTAGGTATTTTCCTTACACAATTTTCTAAGTATTTCATTTTTTGAATTTAATCAACAAACTTGAAAGGATCACAATGAAAACTAATTGACATATGTCTAAATTATATAACCAAACCTGTTTGAATGAAAATATACTGCTTAAATATAAACTATATATATATATATATATATATATATATGTGTGTGTGTGTGTGTGTGTGTGTGTGTGTGTGTGTGTGATATTGAAAGCAAAGACTTTAGAAATCCTTTGTAATAATTTATTTCATAGGATCAGATTGAACTGTCTTTGGGTTTATATCTTCTTTGGAATTATCCCTACTAATTATCAAATAATATATATACATATATATATATATATATATATATATATATATATATATATATATATATATATATATATATATATATATATATATATTACATTCATTTTAAAGAGAAGCCACAAACATTTTTGTTTATTATGTGGATTTTTTTAATATATATTATACTTTATTTTCCATATTTTTTGCTATGCACGTTTCGGATCTTGTGACCTTCATCAGGTGAGGAATGGTTATTTCCATATATTATTTAAAAGAATTCATTTAATTTTGTTTTTATGTTTAACCATTGTTTTTGTCTGTGCAAGTAATCCAAATTCTTGGACAGGTGGAAAAATCTTACTTTGCTCAAGGCGTAATAAATCAATTAAGATTGGTCAGAGAAAGGGGGAAAATGAGGTCTTTGATCTTATCTTTTTATGTCCTCTGATTCATTTTAAACATTTCTACATTTTTGTGTATTGTGTTTTTGCTAGTATGTGTACATTCCTTCTCCAGATATATAATGTTTTATTACAAGGAAATAGTATACGCAACATATATATATGCTATATATATATATATATATATATATACATATGCTGCATATACATATATATATGCTATATATACATATATATATGCTATATATCTAGCTACTTATATTTACATATATATATACAATATAAATACTATATATATATGCTATATATATACATATATATTTAAGCTATATATATATATATGTGCAATATATATATATGGCATAAATATGTCCTATATATATCCGTTAACTCATGCCTATTGTTTAATAGATTTTTATTATTTAGAAACTTAATAATGTGCAGTTTCTCATGGAGGCACAAAGGGCATGGGTCATCCCAAGTTTTACAAGTTCTAGTCCTGTTTATAATTTTCCATTTTACTTTAGGTGTCCTATTTATTTCCTTCAGATGCCAAAAATATTTAGATAGAGAAGTCTGATTTCTTTTATTTATATTGTTGAAAGAGCACTTATGCTGCCTCCATCTGGCTTTAAATTCATTCTTCGTGGACCCAATGTATATCATATTAGTATTTGCACTCTCAGTGGATGAGATAGTACATTGGTATACCACAGATTTGATGCAGCATTTATTTTCTTCTGGGTTTCTACAATCACACAATTTTTCACTGTTATTGTCTGATTTAGGTGTAGGGTTTTTATTAATACTATTCAGGCATGGGGGTTTGTTCAGGATTTTATTATTGTGTTTTCATAAAGAAATAAAATAAAAATAAAAAAATCTCCATAGTCATGTAAACAAGACTAGACGAAAACATCTTCCGTTTTAAATTTAGACACCCCCACCTTACCCTAACTTGACATCTATGAAAGTAACTCTATACTGATACAAATTATTAACACCCAACACCCCTCCCTATTTAAACAATTCGCCCTGGCTGTTACCATGGAAATTTTGATTTCAATTTGAATATGCTATTAAAACACGTAAATTTCTGAAATAAATTATTCCAAAAAAATTTCGCTTGAAGATGGAACAGAGCTTACTTTAATTCAATTTAATTCAAATAATTATATTGAAGTTTACGGCTCTTGTTTTGAAACATGAGACCTCTTATGTAGCGCGTTGGAATCATATTTTTAAATAAATAACTATATATATATATATATATATATATATATATATATATATATATAAACACCCCTTGTCTGGTTGAAGTGTATTTCTCTGTATCCTTGGAAACGGGAATTATGATTTCTTTAAAACCCAGTAATTTTAAAAGTTACTCCAAAATTCGCTTGAGGATGAAATGGAACTAATGTCTTTAATTTAATTACAAAATTAATCAATTGATCAATGCTATGAGAAATGTGTTATTGTTTTGGAACATTTCTCATGGCATTTTTTCGGATTACATCTCTATTTTCCTTGTCCTCTTATTACCGAGAAGTAAAAACAAGAAAAAGATCTACTTCCATACCTGATGATATCTGTAGGAACAGACGAAAGCTTGTAAAATTTTAAAAAGACCTTATGCAACTGGAATTTATAAACGGGGATCATATCATTCATATACAGGTTCGGGGTTGATGTATCTTATTTATATTGTTTGCCATTTAAATCATTAACCTCTATATTTGTTTTTTGTATGAATGATTCATGAATTTATATATATATACATATATATACATACATATATATACATACACACATATATATATATATATATACATACACACATATATACACATACATATATATATATATATAAATATAAAAGTGAACATAGAAGTCAACACTTAGAGGCGACAGTCTGTTTCATGCTATATGCAATCGTCAAGCCATGACGATTGCATATAGCATGAAACAGACTGTCGCCTCTAAGTGTTGACTTCTATGTTCACTTTTATATTTACACACGCTCTATCTCTGATATTGAGCACTTTATTCCATAAATGTAGCACACCTTAAGACTATATTTCTTTATATATATATATATATATATATATATATATATATATATATATATATATATATACATACACCAACAATATATACACATATAAATATACACATATATATATATACATATATATATACATATATATATGCATATATATACATATATACGAATATATATAAATATTTATACATATATATATGTACATATATATACATACACATATATATATATACATACATATATATATATACACATATATATATACATACACATATATATATACATATATATACATAGACATATATATACACACACACATATATATAAACATATGCATATATATTTAAATATACATATACATATATATACATATATAAATATATATATATACATATATATCAACATATATATACATATATATACATACATATACATATATATATACATATATATATACATATATGTTTATATATATATACGTGTGTATATATACATATATATACATATGTAAATATATATATATATACATATATATATATTTACATATAATTTACATATATATATACACGTATACATATATACATATATATATACATATATATATAGTTTTACATATATATATATACATATATATATATATATATAAGTATACAAAGATATATATATATATATATATGAAATGGACAAAGTCTGACAATTCTTTTTAGACATTTTTATGTTTAACATTCTTTTTATAGATACAAATATTTAAGTAAATGTCGGAGGGCGAATATTTTCTTTGCAAATTTCTCGGACATTCAGGCCGGTAAATGTTGTTTAATATAAACAGAGCATTTACTTAAATATTTGTATCTATAAAAAGAATGTTAAACATAAAAATGTCTTAAAATATATATGTATACATATACATATGCATTCATATATATATGCATACGTATATATACACATATATATACATATATATACACATATACATATATATATATACATATATACACATTTACATATACATATATACACATATACCAATATAGACATATATATATATATATATATATATATATATATATATATATATATATACCTATACACACATATATATACATATATATATATACATATATACATATATATATATACATATATACACAAATAACACCACTACATTCAGGAAAAACCTCGTCTTACGACAAATAATCAGTTCAAAATGACATCCAACATTTAAACAACGAAACATAACACTACACTAAAAAACACCTTTACCGAACTGGAATATAATTTACCACCTCAACCTTAGCATCAGCAAGCAACAACTTACACACAGACAAATAATTACTAAAAAGCTTTGTAAATTATACTAAGGAAACATTTTACTACCCAACAGTGATGACAAATATATAAATTTATCCAACCATAAATGGACAGATGATCAAAAAGAATTTCTAAATTTAGGGCCAAACTGCTACATCCAACCTAAGTTTGACCTTATCACTAAGGAAGACAACCAAAATTGAAATTCTGTACCAATCACTATCCCAACTTGCTACGCGTGGAGACATAGCAGTTCACCCAGACCTGAGAGACCTACTCAAAGCTGAAGACTTGAAGAACCGATCCCCTGGCAACAATTATAGTAATATCTTAACACCAAAACTAAAAAAAAGGCCGCGAAAGAGTTAAAAACAACCCCGACATCGTCATCAGACGGAGCTGATAAAGCTAACACATACGTCATACTGGATAAAGCCAATTACCACCAAAAATTAAAAAATATTGTCGATGATTGAACTAAATTCACCAAACTGAAAAGAAATCCCACTGAGACTTTAAAAAAGGTCCGTCAACAAGCTAATAACAGCTCACAACGCGGAAGTAGGTTTCCTGAAAATTCAAAAAATAGTTGAAGATTACCAACCGGGATATTTATATGGAAACATAAAAACCCATAAACCAGGATACTAGCTACGACAAATTATTTCCCAGATACCAACAACTATCTACGAACTATCAAAATTCTTGAACAACATCATCACTCCATACCTATTAAAGCATCACATCCACCCACGAATTACTGCAAATTTTAAAAACTACAAAAAAAAAAAAAAAAAAAGAAGTTATAATAGCGTCACTTGACGTCGAAAACTTATTTACAAACGTCCCCGTCGACCAAACTATTGACATTATCCTCAATTCTGTATATACTACTAATTCCATCCCTCCGCCATCCGTCCTAAAAAAATTACTACATGCATGCACAACCAAAGTTCCTTTCTATGACCATAATGGCAATATTTACACCCGAACTGATGGCGTAAGTATGAGAAATACACTCGGTCCATGCTTTTCCAACTATTACATGTCCTACGTAGAAAATACGATATTTACACAGGTCCGCAAACCGAAAATCTATGTTCGCTACGTAGACGATATTTTTATTATAGCTAATAACATTAAAGAAATAGAGACACTTAAGACCACATTTGAGAAAAACTTCGTCCTTAACTTTACCTATGAACTTGGCCAAAAATAACAAACTTCCATTCTTAGATGTCCTCGTTGAATACAGCAATAACACTTCCATTACATCATTATACAAAAAACCCACCAACAAAAACTCGTGCCACCTTAACTTCAAAAGCGAATGTCCACTTAGGTACAAAATAGCAGTAATAAAAAAAACTTTCTAAATAGAGCACACCAGAACTCATCCTCTCGACTACTCTTCCTCAAAGAACTTAATAATGTCAAACACTAATCAACAACGGCTTCCCTAACCACCTTATAGACCACCAAATTAGACTATTTCTCCACAAAGCAAGTAATAACGATAGTGAACACAGAGCCAAAAATCACATACACATTTATTACAAAAACGAAATGCATATTAATTACAAACAAGACGAATCTTCTCTAAGGGATATTATAAAGAAATATACTACTCCAAATGATCCGATTAAAAAAATCAAATTAATTATCTATTATAAAAAATTTAAGACAGTTAACCTTATCCTCAAAAATAACAACACACCAGCTAAGTCAAAATTACAAAGAACGAACATTATCTATGAGTTCAAATGCCCCTTAAGGATCAAATCGGACTCATAAATAATTACATCGGTTATACAACCACATTCTTATCCAGACGTCTTGCGTTATACCTTACTGATCACAGCTCTATTATAACCCATTTAAACACACACACACAAATTTACCAGACTCCATTAGGAACATACTAGTAGAAAACACAAATATATTAACTGCATCCACCTGGAAAAACAGACTAAAAATAATGGAAGCTTTAATCATAAAAAAGAAAAAGCCAACTCTTAACAATATTAACTACGAACAAAGCCACAATGTGCTAACCGTATTCGGAAATTAAAAACATCCCTACCACACACTAAGACATACACAGAACGCACACACTCAAAAGCTGAAAAATCGAATCATCCTTGATAATGGCTAAAGGTATAGCCGAAAGCGCTCGGAAATATAAAACATTTGGACAGTTCTTACACATCCTTTGTCCAGAAAAGAAAGCTCTTGTTCGAACACAAGAAAACATAAATAAAAAGCTTAACCGTACTACCTTGTCTGTCGTTTTTATTGAAACATGCATAAAGGAAGGATTACTGCCTAATATATACACACATATATATACATATATGCATATATATATATATATATATATATATATATATACACACACATATATACTAGCAGCATTACACGGCGTTGTCTGGGTTTATTCAAAAAAAGATCACGAACCTCATCCAATCAGTAAAGTTAAAATATAGATTTTTTCTGAATCTGTCTATATTTCTGAGATGAGGTATTAGGTTGGTGCAAAAATAATGTCGTTTTTTGACGTACAACTTTATGTGAGAAAACGACTTTATTTTTGCACCAACCTAATATTATGTACATTATTTACATTGTTCGGACTATTGTCCTCGTGTTTGTCGCCATATTTATTACAACGTTTCAGCCGTTGTACGCTCCGGCCCTCTTCAGGTGGTTGGAATTTCGAACTGAACCCTTTATTTCGCCCACCGGGGTAGACTGTTCCAGTTCCACGTGACATGTTTGATGGATGTCAGTTATTAGTTATCTCCTGCTAATTTCCCTCTGAAAGTTCTCCACTGTCTCAACCGCGTATTGAACTCACACTCTTTGGGTCCTGTCACTGGATCTAACCAACGCCTTCATCCACTGTGCCATGTGTCCTCGATATAATCTAAAAATGTACTGAAATTTTCGTTGAAATTGAGGAATACTGCTACAAAATACACTTGAAAAGCAACTGACGCATCAAGGGCTTTATAGGGTCATCCTAGAGTCCCCTCATGCCTTTTTACAAATCTGAGAAACGATTTCTATCACATTAAAAGAGCGTAACAAACATGCGAAATTTCATCAAAATCGAAGCAACTTCAAATTCTGGGGTCTCTTTGGGGCACCCTGAGGGTCCGAGTGTCGGGAGAAACGTAAATCAATATAGCGTATAATAAGCGCGACAGTAAATTGCATAGACTTCTCAAGTTTAATTGAAATCGGCCTTAGGGTTTAGCATTTTTCGTGGGCCCAATGTATATCATATTATTGTTAGGGTTCTCAGTGGATGATATAGTGCATTGGTATACCACAGATTTGATGCAGCACTTATTTTCTAATGGGCAGTCTTCCGGGTTTCTACAATCGCATAATTTTTCCCTATTATTATCTGATTTAAGTGTAGAGTTTTATTAAAACTATTCAGGTATGGGGGTTTGTTCAGGATTTTATTATTGTGTCTTCTTATTATACCTTCTAGATTTTTAGTGCAGCTGTAACTCAATTTTAGTGTGTTCTTATTGAATATATTACTAAGCCTACTTTTGGTGGGGAAGTGTTTATCGATTAGAGCTAAGAACTTCTGTCCTAGTTTAATACTAACCATTTGGTTGAACGGAGGTGTATACCAAATGATGTTTCTTTTCCTGTGTTTTTTCTTTTGGTTATTGCAATTGTCCCTATATTTAATGTTAGCATTTTTATAACCACTACTTTTTAGGGCAGTGTTATAGAAGTCGTTATGTTGGTGGAATATTTCTTTGTTAGCGGAGTTACTGTTAATTCTATTTTCTATTGATGAGGGTATATGTTTAATTGTGGATGGAGGGTGGTTTGACTTCGGGTGTATATATAAGGGGTTTTCTATAAGGTTGGTACGTGTTGCTCGGTAAGTCTAGGGTTACGTCGAGGAAGTTTACCCTTTTCAATTTAGAAGAGACTGTTATCTTTAAGTTTAGATTTTTAATTCACTAAACATAATTTTTTTGATCTTCTCTATCTTAAAGCTAGTGGAACTCCTCACCACCATGAGCCCGTCATCTCTATACAGTCCGATGTCCCGGATATCAATCTCGCGGTGTGCCGTTAGGTTGTACAATATTAAAAGACCAACCAGGTCAGAAGACTATGCAGAGTCTAATGATCCCATAGTGATGTCAAACAGGTCGTTATTGTTTTTTATCCATTGCTCCCCATTATGAATGAGGACGGATATTTTTTGCGCTGAGGATTATGTCGGTTTCTTCCTTTGTCAGGTTAGAATATACAGCAGCAAAGTCCAGGGCAGTCGTAAAAAGATCCTTCGAAGTTGATGGGTAGTAGTCCACGATATCGAACTGTAGTAAGGTGCAATTTGTTTTATCGTCAATATTGTTGAACCAATTGATGACATCTTTAGTATTAATCCTCTATTTTCGTATCGAGCACTATTTTTTGAAAATAATAACAAAAATACTAAGGAACTTTAGATTATTTACCAAAC